>CM029601.1:40104048-40704048 GCA_017311375.1 Mytilus coruscus | reverse complement strand
TAAAATGAAAATAAAAAAGTTAACGTTAAAGTGTGAGCTTTAATTTGTTATTGTGTATGTGTGTGTATGCATAGGTTTGTAATATTCTTATCCTTACTGCATTTTGTATTCACGTCCCATGTTCCCTTTTTTGAAGTCTCTGATCTGTGCCGTTTACCAGTATTTATTACGTTAGTGTATGGACTGTTACCACAAGGTATATACGAAATACTTCGAGACCGATTCTTTGTTCTTTTACACAGTTGTGCAGAAGCAATGGTGCATAGCAGTTCTTGTAAGCTTTAAGTTGTTCAGCTAAGAATTTATGTCTTGCTGTAAGCAAACCCTGCTTGTGACATACTCTTCAATTACTTGCATTGATGGCCACTGTATGGTAGATGATAAGATTTCAGTGAAGCTTTAAGCGTATTGACGATATTTCTGAGTGACAGAATAGGGTTCGCTTAAGGATGTTCGCTCCTCTTGTTTTTGACTTTATGTCAGATATTCGGAATCCTCTGGTTTTATCCATGTACTGCCATTAAAAAAAATTGCCCGCTAACCCCTACTTTTCTTTTTATAATTTTAATACATATAGTTTAAAAAGTCATAATTGAAAATGTTATAAAATCTTTGTTATTTTTTCATAGTTTTTGAAAGAAAAAAGGTGCCAATGTTAAATGTATGAAAAATCTAGAGAGAATAATTTCCCGCCAAATTTTCAATGGCTTATATCTCGAAAACAAGCTCACGGACCTTTCATTTTTTTTTTTGCTTCTTTAGTTCCTTTATTTACATACTATAAATTTATAACAGTCTTTTAAAAAGCTTGTTATTTTAAAACAGAGTAGCGAACATCCTTAAAATGTTTGCGTTGCACCTGTAACATAAATCAGATTCAACGGTAACTTTGGTAACTCAAGACGTTTTTAGACCATTCCACTTGTTCAAGTTGTCGTGTAACACTAATTGAGAATGTCCTTCATTTCGTTTTGTGAATAAAAATAATAAGCCTTTTAAGTTTGTAGAAAACCAAGGCAATCATTTTTACAAGGAAAATTATTGCAAAAGTCGATCATTTCAGCATGATGATGATCCGTAATTTCATTTAATAATCATAACTTGATTCGGTCCTATATTATTTCTCCTAAATGCCATTTTAATACATATGCACTTCTGTACGATCGTTCTAAAAGTTGAAATGTTATAGTCACTGTGGCACTTGTAAATACAATGCGTGTCAGATTTTTGACGGCCGATATAACAGCAATTCACACGAACATGCCATGTTCTTATTAAAAGCTTAAATACATTTTAAACATGTAATAAGTCTAGATGCTTTAATTTTCTTTATGGAATTGTCACATTGAGTTTCCTTAAGCACTTCCTTTTAAGCGGTTTGATATTTGGAAAATTTGATTTATCTAAATTAAAATTCTTACAATGTTTTGTACTGCCTAAACAGATAAATCAATTCTTCAAACTATCTTAGTAGTGAATAAACTGAATTATAATCGTTCCATTTATATAAGTAGACAAAAGTAATCCGAAATTATCATCTATCAATACAGAAAACCCTACATTGCATTTATATATGATGTTTGGTCAAAAGTATAGCAGAAATAGCATCGATTGTAAAATTAACCTAGTAGGTTAGTGTCTGTGAGGCATCAAATATAGTTGAAAGTTGTTTACGTTAGGTAGAAGGATGTTTTGTTCCCTGAGGTGGATTCTTACATTGACGTTATATGAAAAAGAAGATTTGGTATGACTGCCAATGAGACAGCTCTCCACCAGAGACCTAAATACTGTAGAAGGTAGCAATTATAGGTCACACTACGGCCTTTAACAATGAGCAAAATCCATACCGCAAAGAAAGCTATAACATGCCCCGAAATGACAAATGAAAAGCAATCGAAACAAAAAATCTAACGGCCTGATTTATGTACAAACAAATAACGAAAACAAGAAATCTAAATGCAAACAGGAACAATTACCAAGAAAACCAGAAATTTGTGTGTTATAATGACCATAGGTGCGTGAGGACAGGACCCTGTGTTGAGTGGCACATTGATAATAAACATTCCGTTTCATCTCCGCATCGAGTAAGTGTTCTACTACTAATCTATCAGTTCTTCTAACTACCTCCTTACTACTATCAAAGAACTGGTTATTAACTTTTGTAATAAAGCTTATGAAAATAATGGTATTAATTATTTTAGAGTGTTAAAAATTCTTTAGAGGTTTTAGATAAAATACATGCTTTTGATGGTCCTTATAATTCTGTTGACAGTTATGATTTTTCTACTCTGTACACTACACTTCCACACAATCTTATAAAGAAAAAGTTTTTGTATTTGATAAAATGGTCTTTCGAAAAATCTCATTGTAATTTTATTTGCTGTAACTCGTTTAAAGCCTTTTCTGTAACGAAAAGGAAAGTATGCTAGATACACTTACTGGAAATGTGAGGATATGATTGAAGCTTTAAATTTTCTGCTAGATAACATTTATGAACGTTTCGGCGATAAAGTGTATCGTCAGGTAGTAGGTATTCCTATGGGCACTAACTGTGCCCCTTTAATAGCAGATTTATTTCTATATTGCTATGAATCTCAGTTTATGACCAAACTCAGTAAAGACCCAGCATTGTTATATTTAGTTGATACATTCAACAATACCTACCGTTATCTGGATGATATTTTTCGTTAAATAATCCAGAGTTCTCTAAATATACTTCCGATATTTACCCAAAAGAACTTACTTTAACTAAATCTAACATAAACAGCAGCAGTTGCCCTTTTCTAGATTTAGACATTTCAATTTCTAACGGAAACTACATACTAAAATTTACGACAAAAGAGACGATTTTTCATTTCCTATTGTTAATTTTCCATTTTAGACGGCGATGTGCCTTTGGCTCCATCATACGGTGTTTATATATCCCAACTCGTTCGGTATGCCCGTGTGTGTTCTGATGTCATAGATTTTAACGAACGTAATCAATGCATCACTGGGAAATTATTGTGTCAGGATTTCGATACCATAAATTACTTAAAACTTTTACTAAATTCTTTCATAGATACAAAGATTTGATTAGTAAATTTGGCTGTACCTGTAGAAAACTTATTAAAATGGTATTTCACATCCTAAATTTTACGGTAATATTGTACTTAAAGCGAGGAAATCACTATGTGATCCGTGTAAACTCATCGAACCTTTAAACAAACTTATAAGTAAGGGTTATCGTACCAATATTGTAATTAGATCTCTGAATATAGTTTACATTGGCACTAATATCGATTTTGTCATTAGCAAATTAAAACATAACTAAGTTGTATCTTCTTTTTGAGGCGGGATGTTTAGAGACACATACACGTTAATCTTTATCTCTTAAGAAGTAGCTCCTCACTATCCTACTACCTGTCGATACATTTATTTTTGGCATTGCACAAGTCATGTCTTCTCTGACTGTTCATGACGTTAAAATACTAAATCCCTGGGATGTGTTTTAGTTGATTTTAGTCTCTGATGCATGATTTTTTATCATTAATTGTTTTTGGCTTTTAACTAGCTGTCAGTAACTGCGAGTACTCTCAAATCGTACTTTCTTGTTAATTCGACCTGTTGATACTATTTTAATACTTTTTGTTATTTTATATTAATATGGATCTTGTCTGTATACCAGCTTTGATTATTTGGAATATCTACTAATTTTCACTTCTTCGTACTACATTTGTATTAACATCAAGATTATTCTCCTTTAATCTGTACAGGGAAGTTTTATTGTTGATATTTACCCCTTATGTATCTAGTGTTAAATTAGGTATTTATATGACATACCTTTCTTGGTATTCCTAATTATTGGAAGATTTTATATAGACAGAAAAGTATACCTAAAACGACAAAGTTATTTTTCATTTACCTGTATATATTATGAAAACCGGTTTTTCAAAAGTGATTATTTTCTAAGGGTTTAATATTTCGCGGTAGTGTTTTGCCATGGCTTTATTTGGACTTTGTTTGCTTTTTGGCCTTGAATGTTTGTCCCTAATATTTTATTAACTATGTATTTACTTTCAGGTATCACAGATCGAATTTATTCGTTCATAGTGTGTTAATTTACGTTTGATTGAGTTAAGCCTTCCAATTGATGTTTTATCGTGTGTTTTTCTATGTTGTGATGTTATACTATTGTTTCAGAAAAAGGAGAAGGTTTGGTACCATTAAAACGTTTAATCCGCTGCAAATGTTTGCACCTGTCCTAAGTCAGGAATCTGATGTACAGTAGTTGTCGTTTGTTTATGTAATTTATACGTGTTTCTCGTTTCTCGTTTTTATATATTATAGACCGTTGGTTTTACCGTTTGAATGGTTTTACACTAGTACTTTTGGGGCCCTTTATAGCTTGTTGTTCGGTGTGAGCCAAGGCTCTTTGTTGAAGGCCGTACATTGACCTATAATGGTTTACTTTTATAAATTGTTATTTGGATAGAGAGTTGTCTCATTGGCACTCACACCACATCTTCCTATATCTATTCAGAGGGAGGGCTAAACACTGTGCGGAAACATTAAATATTTTTTCACGTGCTTGATGTAAATGCTCGTGTTTGCTGGTATTGCATATTGATTCTTGCGATAACTTCTCTTATTTGTACGATACTTAACATTTTCACTTTTTTGTATGGTGCTTGAAAGAGAAAGAGAAACATGTATGCAGTCCGAATTGTTTGTCATACTCGGTAGTTTGTAGAAATTGTCCCGCATATGCGTCAGTCTTCAATGAGTAGGTATAGCGCGTTAACGATATAAAGCAATTATTTACGATCAAGCCTTTGAGAGTGTAATAACATGTGCATGTGTAGCGATTTTGCATCAAGAATTATTACATCATACCAGTTCTTTTCCTTTTCCCAGAAATATGGCAGTTATCTCCTTCGTCACCGATATTTGAAGTTCAGGATGGCATTATTCTATAAGTATTTAGAGCTTGCTCTAAGTAATGGTGAACATTTTGTGCAAGCATATTATAGAGTGAAATTGTGTTGTCTTTGTGAATGTGTTTTCGTTTTCGGTGTAATACCTTTATTTAAGAGTTAAATTAGGCTTTTCCTGTACTATGCCTTAATGAAAGTTCCTGTGTTAGTCCATTAATCGAGATTAAAATTGGAAGGGTTGAGATATAAAAAACGACGAACAGTTTAAATATGCCACATATTCATGTGTCTGTCATAAGTCGGGAACTTCGTCGGTGGTCGTCTTATGTCATGTATTTGTTTTAAATATTTGGAGAATTTTATGGTAATGTCCTATCTTTGATAGTCTCTGTTTATTTGCTTAGGCGTGGATGATTTAGATCTTGGACTATTGTATAAAAAACCGTTCTATTGTTGGAGACTGTATGATGACCTCTAGTCTACATATTAAGAGTGGCTATGGTTTATTATGTAGTTGGGTTGCTGTTGTTAGGTTACTTCCTCCTTGTAGTCATGTGATTGTATCATTTTTAAGCTAACATTGATATACAATACAATGCATGCAACTACATATTTGAGAAAAGGACCAAATGTGGAGCAAGATATGTTTACCCTTCCGGTGTACCTAATATGTTTTTGTGGTCTTAGGTCCTTGTGTCGTTGGGTTGTCGCGTTTACGTAGTATTCCACCTCTTCTGTTATTCGTACATTCAATAAGTTTCACCTACTAAACGGCACTATAAATAGTACAAATTGATGTATAAATATATAAAGGGTTTTTACACTGTCTTTCAGGAAAAAAAAAATAGTTAAGCTGTTGACAATTTATGTTATCGAAATACTAAATTATTAGTTCTTTTAATATTAAATATCCCATTAGTTTACTGCAAAAATGTGCATAGTGAAAACAAAGAAACATATAAAGGTGCACATTGTTTTCTACTAGACGTTTGTTGTTCAACGGACAGCCTTTCGGAGACAAGATATCCCAGAATTCCAAAACAATATCTTACATATTACAACTCATCAATTGCTACAATTCTTTTAATCAGACACGAATCACACACAGATATTGTCATAATTTATTGAAAATAATGCACTACTATACCCCAATGGGGTTGATGGCATACATGAAAATTAACAAAATAACACATTACATAATACATCACAAAATATAAAAGAAGACTCCTTAAGATAACATATATTGTTTTTCTCTAAAATTCACCGTTGATCGATACTGAAAATATTATTAAACTGAGGTTCCAACTCCCTCAAGAAAAGTTGATTTTGAATGTTTTATGTAGCTTTTGGTTATATAGCTCTTAACGTTTCTACGTATTTATAAATCCATGGCTTTTAAATGTGGATTTGAGCGTTCTTGATAAACGTAAATGCAGAGAAGCGCTTCGGCGCACGAATTTATAAAGTCTTATTTTTTATTATCTAGAGAAGCCCCATTACTGATACCAAATGCATTCTTGCGACATTTTCCCTAACTATAGTCTAAAACATTTAAACTTCCAAGTAAAATGCATTTTAACTTAAACTCCTTGGAAATGTAAATTATGTATACTAAATATTTTAAAGTGTTTGTGCTTTTGCCATTAAGATTAAGTTAAAATTTACATATAATATTACAGGAACTAACTAAAGTGGTAACTACGGGAGTGGTTTTGTTTTGCTATTCGTACTCGATAACTTACTACAAAGTTTAACGAAACGTATTGATATAGAATATTTAATATGGACAACATCATAAGCTGCAGGTGTATAAAGTACTTTATGTAGATCTTTTCCAGACAATACTGTAACTCAAACTTACAAGAATTTAGTAACCGTCTGGTTCTATCTTGTTCAATTTATGATATGTCACAAATCAAATCTATCGTTCGTTAATTCCTAGCCGCTATATATGGGATCTAATATAACTTAAAAGATTTCAAGAACTTTTATTAATAACGAAAAAGTATTATCTTCTTTGTCATATAAATAATACTCCTATGGGAAATAATTTCAATGCTAGTAGACGCAAAAGCCATCTTATAAATATTATTGAAAATGATTACATGTATAGTCTGATGCAAGGAAGAGTAAAAAAGATACAATAAAGTCGAATGACCGAACAAAACAAAGCTTAGAATTGCAGAGAAAAATTGGCTATAAGTCAAATTTCATTAACTATCGACAGCTTAATTGGATTACAATGATTCTAAATCTGATCGCACTTTTCAAGATACATTCATTACTAATAGACTTATCCCGACATTACACAATTGCAATTGCATTTTAATTCATCAGAACATTGCTGTTGATTTGAATCTGTTGAAGTAAGGTTAGTTTATACCACTCCCTACCCTCCCCCCTTTTTCCAAAAAAAAAAAGGAAAGAAAGAAAAAAGAGAAAAACTGGAACATTGAAAACATCGAATCAAGAAAAACTTGAGAGTTAAAGAGGTTATAACTGACTTCGACGTGGCAGTCCTTGTGGATTATGTAAAAGTTTAATACGAAATTCAGTGCGCTGTAGCTGTCTTGGTAAATTTTGTTAGTAGGTTACTTCCTGCTTTTGGTCATATATGTGTTTTTTTAGTATTTAATCAGACATCAATATACCGTAGAGTGCATTTGAGGGTAGGGCCAAATGTAGAGCGAGATCTGCTTGCCCTTCTCGTGCACCTGATATGTTATTGGTGGGGTTCGTGACCTTCAGTCTAGTTTTTGTGTTTTGCGTACTTTTCTTTGTCTATTCGTCGTTTTGGTTTTTTTGCTATGGTATCTCTTCGACCTAGGAGTTTTGATTGTCCCTTCGGTATCTTCCACCTTTTTTATATTAACTGCTTTGTCCTCAATGATGAATCACATAAGAATGCAGTGGTAGTATATTTACAAGATTTAAACACATTGAATACTACGTCCTTGTCACTCGAACCAGATATATGCTATACAAAAACACTGACTTACTACTTTCGAGGGAATGCATATTTCAATTACCATATAGGTCACATTGTGGGGATAACTTCACCGCCTGCGTCCATGCAATGACCATTCCAAGGGTGACTGGTGGGGGGTTATAGAAATAAAGTCATTTTGGATTTTTCCCGAACGGCAGTAAATTCCTTGCCAAAGTAAGACATCCGTTTGTTTGGCGGTGCGGGTTGTATAAATTCGCATCCGGTGAATTAGAACGTCCGGAAAATGAGGACATTAAATCCAATGCCTCGTGCTATGCTCTCTACACGTTAAGAACTCTCGCAACAACTCTTTGAGGGGTACGTATGTGGCCTGTTTTAAGGCTTAATTTTGGTCCCCATCCAAAAGAGCCTCTTTTTCCAGTGACATTCAACATTTCCCTCCCTTCATCCCAGTCGACTTACTATTGTAAGGCCCTATACCTGTTATATTAACCGTTTATTCGTTCTCCTCATGAACATGCATGAAATATTTGTCATTGGACGTAAAGCAAACAATCGATCAATCCATGCAAAAATCCCAAAAAATAACAAACAACGACTAGTAATTTAAATAACTTAAAGAACGATTTAAAATTACAGGATAAAAATAATACAACGACGTGTACAATACTAGAAAATATAGCATGTATTTGTACTTTCTGCAAAAGGCATGTACAATTTATTACATTTCGTAGTTTTTTTTTCCGACAATGCACGTAATATTATATTGTATACATATTGTCAAAGCATCAATTTTGTCATTACCCTCCAACAAACATTTCGGACTAAAATGAACAGCTAAGAGATTGATCGCCTCAGTTTCAAAGTATTCATTCGAAATATGACAACTTTTTAAAAACACATTTTAAGATTTATCATTCGCATGCAGAATGCAAATGAATCAGGATAAAGTCTTATTTTTAGAAAGTACTTCCGGATCACATTGCTAAAGATTGTTCTGCACTTATACTGAATTAGCATAATTTTATTTTCTCAACCAAAATGTATCAATCCTTAGTTATTTTTTTAACATATGAGTACACTTCAACTTTTTGTCTGTTTCTAATTGTACTGATTACTATACTTATGATCCATTTACGCTAAAAACTGAAATATTTTCAGGAAGTGGTCAGTCATTAGTTTTAATGTTCCTCTACATTAGTAACAAATCAGTATTTAGTACAGTCCATCACAGTATCAAGTTAATGAGACACTATACATAATTGAAAGGGACTTACCACGATGACCCTAAATCTGCGTGATTAATCGTTTTCAGTCTCGTCTGAGGGAGGCTTGTCTATGACGGTCCCGTAAGGTCCAAAATTATGTTCAAACTTAAAACAACAAATTCGTGTAGAATTCTATGACAATATTTGTTATTTAATATAAAAATGATAAGAAGATGTGGTATGATTGCCAATGAGACAACTCTCCACAAGATTCCAATTGACACAGAAATTAACAATTATAGGTCACCGTCCAGCCTTCAACAATGAGTAAAACCCATACCGCATAGTCAGCTATAAAAGACCCCGAAATAACATTAAGCATATAAAGGTGATTAGTCCTCTTATCGTAAGTTTGAAGTTAAAAGGTCAGTTAGGTTGTTTTATTATTCATTTGGAATCTTAACTTTAATCCCCCATCCCCCAGTTTACTTTATTTTCCCACCCTTATTTTCACGCTATACATGAAAATTAGATATAATGTAGTTCATATCAAGAGAAAACAAAAACAAATGACGACAAAACTATGACTATATATACTTTAGACTTTTGTTTCTTTTAACACCTGTTTTGTAAAAATCCAACAATAAATGCCTTCACAATATGTTTTTGAAAAGGTGGGTTTTTATGTGAAATATATAGCAAAAAAAAAAGAAAGGTGACGAATACTTTTGGCCATGCACTGTAGATAATATAATATATGGAGGTGTGAGGTATAATTGCAGACGAGAAGCTTATATTCAAAAAAATATATATATCTTGATCTCTGACATAAATACTAGTCTTATGTAAAATAAGAATATCTTTGTTCTAAAAAACTCTCATAATCCCTTAGTAATAATAAAGAGACAGACGCTCACTGATTTATGACGTCTCAGGTTTTTCAATTATGTTTTTAAAATTACATCTGTACCAAAGACTAAGAGTGCTGCTACACGGAAACAATATCCTATTTATAAGAATATTAAGAAACTAATATTATAAGGAAACTTTAGTGACCTTGTTTTCGCCTTTGATATTTCATAAAACGAAAAGACGGAGACATGAACAGTCGAAAACGCAGAAAGACAAAAAATGCGAAATCTTGAAAACAAAAAATACGATCACCATACAGAAGAGATTGTATCACCTGATACTTTTATATTCATTAACTCCTTAGTAATCAGAATAAATGAAGATGTTTGGTTTACGTTAATAAAACAGGAACTAACCGACATAAGAAACACTCCAAATGACATATTGAGGTCAATATACAGCCTTCAACAATGAACATGTGTTAATATAATATGCCAAGTTCTATATTACTCTCAAGTATAGAAAAAACATATGCTTCTTAAGAATTTATAACTTGTTCTACATGCGGTGACAGTTTTGAACCATTTTCGCATTCATTTATGATGCATGTATCAATAATTAATGATGACACTGAATTTGAAAAACGGCAATTGAACAAAAACAACGACACATACCAATCAAAATACGCTTAAAAAATCATTATTTAATATATCTAGTATTACATCAGTGTGCATCTGAATGCATGCTCTTAAGTGTCCCATTCCATTTTCTTTCGGAATATACATATATTTATACTATCTAGTATTCATATACCTATACACAGTTCTTCTTTATCTAAACACTTCATAACGGATTACAATGTTACCTGTCAAACAGTTACATTTTTTTCCTTTTAACATGCCTCTTTATTTGGACTAACTGTACAATATATTTTCTTTACTGGATTGTATGGATCCAATGGCTATACACAGGCTTATCTTAAAATATGAAGATGTGGTGTAATTGCCAAAGAGACAACTCTCCACAAGAGACCAAATGACAAAGAAATTAACAACTATAGGTCACCGTACGGCCTTCAGGAATGAGCAAAACCCATATCACATAGTCAGCTATAAATGGTTCCGAAATGGCAAATGTAAAACAATTCAAAAGAGAAAACTAATGAACGAAAAACAAATATGTTACAAGCATCAAACTACAACCACTGAATTACAGGCTCCTGATTTTTGGCAGGCACATACAAATTGTGGTTGGGTTAAACTAGTTTATTGGCGCCAAAACCCTCCCCTTACCTGGGACTTGTTTTGAAACCAACGCAACAATGTCAGAGCTGCATTTGTATTGCACTTACAAGTGCATATCGTTTCATTCGTGAGATTCTAATCCAATCTGTTAAATATCTAGTTGTACTTTTTCAGGACAAATTGTGAGAAAATTATAAGAGCCCATCATTTTGCTTAGTAATTATATTAACTTCCGACATTACTTTTTTTATTTGTATAGGAGCATTCGGTGCTTACATAATAATTGCAGTTTTCTTGCAAGCTGTTATTTATCTTATTTCCTTGTAATAATTATGAGAATGATTGATGATGGAATATATTCCGTAACATTGCACTTTTCTGTACAAATACATCGGAAAGTTAATGAATTTTATGAACTGTTTCAGGAAATGCCTGAAAAAGTGCCAATTTATATAAGGGTCGATTATATTTTACATTTCCGATGAAAATATTGTCTGAGCAAGAATAAACAGTTTACTTCAATCTGATCTCTGTTAGGGAATAAAAACCAGACAAAAACATGTCTGTGTTGAACAGTACTAAAATTTAAAAAGTATTTTAAATCCCAAAAATAATAATAACGTACATGTCATTTTGATTTTAAATATCAACACCTAACATTTGTAAACTTTTTTTTGTGCTACAATAAATTAATCGTGTTATTTTAACAACACTAAAATGTCATAGTAGACCTGTTCAGGCCTCAGTTCTTCTTTCCGTGTACAGTTGGTTATACAATATCTTTATTAAGGTCTTTCCACTACGTTAGGAAAGACCTTATTGTTTTTCTAATGTTTTTTTTTCTTTCAGCATTTTTTTTTCACATGCCCTCCCCTCGTTTCTATTGGAGTTATCAAGACCAAATTTGAACCACCGATAGACCTCATCATGAAGTATTACCAGATGACCCTGTGTAGGATTTCATCATCCCTTTTAGAAGATATCTCCCTTTTATTGTTTTTTTTTCGACATGCCCCACCCCCAACCATCGTTGTTTTTTTTATTATAATAATTATTATAATTCTTCGTGTATTTTACACTTTTATTTCATTTCAAACTTTTGATCAGATTTTTTTTTATTTATCATAGTTTAAAACATGTATTCATAAAGTTGGCAATCATTAAAGGTTGCCACTAACCTCAGGGAAGGTTCTAAACAATTTTCATTTGAGAGACGTTTTGGTTATCTAATTATACATCTGGGATCTGCTTACTATTGGTTCTGTGCAGTCCTGGTGATTCGATAAATAGTCAAAAGTAAAATAACAACCAAGGAAAATTCAAAACGGAAAGTCCTTTATCAAATGGCAAAATCAAAAGCTCAAACACATCAAACGAATGGAAAAAAAATGCACCCACCTGACATACGGCGAAATCATAACGTACCATTCGAAAGCATATCATCTGTGCTATCTTATTTTTAAATAAGAGAAGTTCGAGGTTGATTATATTCGCGTTATTTTTTTACTCCCAAAAGTCGCGTGAATAAGTCGCAAGCCGACATTAGTGGGTTTGAGATTTAATCTTTTCCAAAAATTAGATAACGGGAAATTTCATTAAACCTTAACCAAAGCAAAAGTACATTAGCTAT
Source organism: Mytilus coruscus (assembly GCA_017311375.1). NCBI lineage: Eukaryota > Metazoa > Mollusca > Bivalvia > Mytilida > Mytilidae > Mytilus > Mytilus coruscus. Next base: position 40,691,248 of record CM029601.1, on the reverse strand, counting down.
TTCTTAATATTATAATGCTTTGTATGCTATAATTTGTTCTTTTGATTTCCCAAAGGTGCGAAGATCTCATTACTACAATAAGTGTTAGATATATATTGTCATAAAACAATTTGGAATGTATAGATATGAAGACAAGTGTAAAAAATCAGATAACTTAGAAATTCCATTGCTTAGCTGTTATGATGAATTTGAAATCATAAATATTTAACTCTATGTTATATAATTTGTTTATCATAGTTGCATTTTAAATTGTGAACTTTCACAAAAATCTGTTGGATGAGCATTGCTAATTTCATAGTATTTTAACATCTCAAATGGATGGACATATGCATGGGTGGAAAGAATAAAGACAGATGGGCGTAGGACAAAATGTATTCTAACCCCCGCACACTCACACATATTTATATCAATGCATATATATGCAACTTTAACACTCTGGTGAGTGTAATAAATAGTTGTCATATTTTATAGACTGACGTATCATAAGTGTCGAGCAGATGTAGCCATCCAGGAGAAATCGGATGTTAATATTTTTTTGCAGTTTATCGTACATTTCGAGACAACAGATCTAATTGTGTTGTGTAAATTGTATGATGTTCAATATTATCAATTGTCAAGATAAAAAGTGATATTCTAACTCATAAGTCGATCACAAACTCTCAACGCCATGGCAAACAACCCAAAACGACCAAAAGACAAACCGCAGTATACAAAACACAACATAGAAAACTATAATTGTATTTTGTTTTGTTTTTGAAGATCCTTTTCTTGTATAAATATTTGAGGTGTATGTCTTTTATGAGACAGCAACCCAAAAATACTAATTTCCAAAAGACATAAAGAGGCAACCTACAGTCTTCCAAAATTGTACAATATTGCAAGCTCTTAGATCAGATTGTCATGAGTCTAGAAACATGTGACTACAAATAAAATTGAGAATGGAAATGGGGAATGTGTCAAAGAGACAACAACCCGACCAAAGAGCAGAAAACACCCCAATGCCACCAATGGGTGTATATTATTAAAAAAACTATCAAAGAGCTGCCACCAGTACCAAATTATCCAAAAAAACTAAAAAAAAAAAATAAATAAAATAAGATATGTCATAAGACAATCACTGAAGAAGTTCCTGACCTTGGAACCTAATCTTACTTTAAGTATTAATGAGATCTATGCGTGAGGAATAATTGATTAAATCAGGAAAATACATACATCAGTTATAGAATATCCAGACAGGACAATAAAAGGCATTATTTTCTACAAATTGTTAACATAAAAACTTTATTAAACTGTAACACGGAAGTAAATGTTAAAATGATATTTCAGCAAAATTGTCGCGAGTCAATGCTTAAGGTCAGACATTTCTAGCGCATTCACGAAGGCCACAATCATGGACTTCGTGCGCATGGAAAACGGTTTCATACTTTTTTGATTGCGTAAATGTAAGGATTCAGTATAGGTATTCACTAAACCGATCATGAAAACAGTCCTTCTGTATTTCTGAAACTGCAATAATCAATTTAAAGATTTTTTTTTTATAAATTTCAAACTCAGTTCTAATTAGATGGAAAACCTGTTCTTAAGAAGAAATAGTTGCTAATTATTCTGATTTGGGACTTTTCAGATTTGATAATATATAGCAAAATAATTCACCTAAATTCTACAAAATCTTTTATTTTATGCTTTCGAATCTTAAATATTTAGGAGCATATTCGAATGAACTTTTGACCAGAAAACCAAAGCGTCAAAACATAACAAAACCTGATAGCCAAGTTTTTTTTTAACTTAACAAATGTATTTCAAAATGGGTCATATTACAACGACCGGGATATATGGGGTAACTTAATTATCATTCATTACTCCTGTTTCTAACAATATGAATGAACGAAACCCCTCAACGGAATGAAAAGTAATAGTATACTTATTTATTATTCGTACCTAAGCGGCTATCCATTAGTCTTTGAAATCACGTAGGATTTCCGAACTATTAATAGGCTTCAGTCTATCTAAGGACGCCGACAATGTTATTTAGAAAGATTATAAATGTATGTAAATGTAACAAGTTGTGGTATTTCAGTGTCGTTAGTCAATTATATGCTTGAACATCTCGTTCCAGTAGAATCATATGAAGTAGTTTGACATTATACGAAATCGATTGTTATACCGACATCTAAAACGACATCTTCAATTATCTATTGTCAGTTTATTATGAAGTAGTTCAGAAATCAGTGTCAAGTAAAGTACCTTATTACCTTAACTGTATTTGGCAAAACCTTTCGTCATTTTGGGTCCTCAATGCTCTTAACTTCGTGCCTTATTTGGCCTTTAACTTTTTTTATTCGAGCGTCACTGATGAGTCATTTTTGAAGACAATACGCGTGTCTGGCGTACAAAATTATAACCCTGGTATCTATGATGAGTTTGTTTTATTGTTAGGGAGCTACCATTTGATTTTTATGGGGGGGGGGGTTAGGATGAAATTTGAAAAAAAAGGCAGGACAGAAGTTTTGAATAAAAAAAGGCAGGATGAGCAACTTGGCAAAAAAAAAAAAAGGCAGGACGACAATTTATGTAAAAAAAGTCATGATAGACTAATAAAAACAAAAGACAGGACGAATAGAGTGAAAAATAAAAAGGCAGGACAGAGATTATAACTAAAAAAAAATGCAGGACAACATTTTTCATCCTAGCCCCCTTTCAATAAAAATCAAATGGTAGCTCCCTTACTTCGTCTAACAGTAACATACCGTCGCTCACATGTTTTTCAATTTTACAATTTGCCACTGTGCTTTAAGTTTGCTTACTGACAATCCACAAAATAAAGAAGACTATATTTAGTGTTCATATGCATAAAAATATTCAGGAAGAATAGAATACCATTTAAAAAATACTTTTTCCGTATATGAGATTTCGATTGATGAATAAGCAGAATAAATGCATGTCCATACTTTCTGAGTTAAACATTGTATCCATCTTCAATTAAAAAAAAAGAATAAAAGGAAATACAACATCCAAGTGAAATCAGATAAGCCGAGAAAGACAAGCACAACGATTACAATAACAACTGGAGATGGGTATGATTGTATAGATACTGTTATATAACTGAAGGCATTACATTGTAACAGAAAAATAAACACAGAGAGCGAAAAGTATAAAAGTGGAATAATAATAGTACTTATTCTTGCGTCCCTAGACCTGTGATATTTAGTACTCCAAAAATATGAATCGGTTTTAAATGTTTCTTTAAATCATATCTGTTAAGAATTCATTTGATGATCATATAAAAATAAGGAGATGTGGTATTATTGTCAATGAGACAACTATCCAACATAGTTGCTACTTGACGGATGATACCTTCGAGCACTGATTTATATGCCAATTACTATCAAACCGATGGTCGAGATGTAAGGACTGACGTGAAAGGATAGGTTAAACGATTTTCTTCAAGATAAGCAGGAATGTAGAGCAAGCATGATGAATGACTTAACAATCGTTAAACGATGTAAAGCGATCAGTATCTTTGTACTATTTTGTAGCAGTCTCATTTGATATTTACTCCTATCGGATAAACTGAATAAGGATATAATTTTCCGGAATTGCATAGTTCGTGCCCTTAGGGATATAAACCGTCTTCTGGAGAATCAGTTCAACCTTTTCTTAATTGAAACGGCATTAAATTGTCTGAATAAAGTCCCTGTACTATATTCAGTTTACTCCCATAATGTCTGTTAATACTTGGTCTAGTCGAAATTACTCTCCTGTGGTGGTGATAAATCCATATATACCAACGTTAATATGCTGCTGTCTGTCATTACCCACAGACATACTAATTAATCAACATACACATTTTTAATACTCCTTGAAGACTTTAATCACCTTTCTGTTTATATCATCGTTATTTCATTACGAATACTCTTGGAAAATTATATTATCTTTTTTGGAACAATTTATTACGCTAAAACATCATTAGGCCTACAATACAGAACGGCTCCGAAGAATACTTGTAGTTTAATTTTGTTTTCTCAAAAACATGATTTTTATTACTCAACATTAGTAAAAAAAAAATATTAATCAAAACTGAATTGTCTTAGTCCAATTCGGTTTTTAGCTTTATTTATTGATTTGTGTTCGTCATGGTTTATTGTCAGAATCATCTGAAAGTCAGTACCTATAATATACCGTAGATTCATTATTATTACTGGGTTACGGATTTTTGTGTATTTCATGAAAGTAAGAAAACCATTGTTTTAAGATACCATGATTATATTTCATATAGACTTAATATAAAATTTAATATGCAGAATTTGTAAAAACTTCGAAATTAATCATAAACGAAAATGTACTGTTCCTATTCCCACGAGAATTAGTACCAACGAAAATAATTGAATCCTCAGTATTAATTTATTATATACTAGTATGTTATAAGATACAAGTATAGCTAGTTCGGAATAGATGATTTGACAAATCTAAAGTTAATTGCCATCATTCATATTTCTTTCTTTCTCTTCTTTTACTACTGTACAACAATACATGATAGAAAAAAATCATGTGCTACAAGACCGAAATTAAATTAAAAACATTCTACGATATCTATGTTTTTTTTTTGTTTTGTAAAATTTGAAGTATTTGTAAATAGTCTAATTCCATGTACCTACACAAAAATATAATACATACGTACATAGTAAAGGGAGATGTTGGTAACACGTCAATGAGCCCGTAACCAAACGACATCCACAAAAAAAAAAAAAAAAAAAAAAAAAAAAAAAACGACAAAAAAAAAAAAAAAAAAAAAAAAAACGACACAAAAAAAAATAAAGACAAAACACGACCAGATGATAGCATACAGGTCGTTTAGATGGACGAGTATCTGTACAATATATATGTTTAAAAAAAGTTATGAAATGAATTTAACTACGAAAGCCTATTAGGGTCACAAAAAAAAATTATTTATCTCGTAATTACGAGAAAACTATCGCGTAATTACGAGAAAATTATCGCGTAATTACGAGATAACTATCGCGTAATTACGAGAAAACCATCTCGTAATTACGAGATAAAATTACATATATATATAGTCGTAAGAAGGTTGTTATAGAAAGTAAAAGATGTATTTATTAATCGATTTGAATGAAATTTGATCTCTTTTTTTTTATTAATTTTTAAGTTAGATAATTTATGTTATTGGCCACTTATTAAAGCATAAAAGATGATTTTATAAATTAATTGCGTAAAAAGGAATCGAGGAATTAAGTCATATCCGTAAAACACCTCTAAAAAGCCTATATACTATAGCCGATTGACTACATCATGTGTTTGCGTGTCCAAATCTACAAGATTTTTAATATGTGCTCATAGACATAAACACATAGTATATGCTTTATTGGACTGTTCCAATATTTTTTTTCTAGCTGAACAAAAAGAGCCATTATAATTAAATACAACACCCAGATAAGTATATGAGTCTAAGACATCAATATTTTTACCAAAAATTTCAAATTCTGATTTAACCTTGTATTTCTTTTTGCTGAAAATTACAATTTTAGTTTTACTTGTATTAACTGCGAGTTTCCACTCATTACAATATTGTTCAAAAACTGTCAATGCATGTTGCAGATCCTCCTCTGACTCAGATAAAATAACTGTGTCATCTGCATATAATATTATAAATATTTTTACATAACATAGTAAGATTACTTGGCATTTATCTGATATATTTTCAAGGTCTTTTACATCATTATCAAGTAAAAATTTCTCTAAATCATTCAAAAAGAGAGAAAAAGAAAGGGGGATAAATTCTCCCCTTGTTTCATTCCTATATCACAACTAAAAAATGCAGAAATATCCTTTCCCATTCTAATACATGTCTGGATATTCTGATACATATTGTGTATAACTCTCAGTATTTTGCCTTGAATATTATACTGTAGCATCTTTTGCCACAAACCAGCTCTCCAAACTGTATCAATGAACGAGCAAAATAATTTCTTACCAAATGAAAAATATATAGAAATAAGTGAATGTAAAATAAAAATATTATCCATAGTAGAAAATCCTTTTCTGAAACAAGCCTGTGCTCCTGTAATTAAGCCTATTTCATCTGACAATTTATTCAATCTGTTATTTAGCACAGCAGTGAATGTTTTACTTAGACATGACTTGAGAGTTATACCTCTATAAGAATTCGGGTCAGATTTAGAACCCTTATTCTTGAAAATTGGAACCATTATTCCTTTGGTCCAGCATTCTGGTATAATACTCGTATCTAACACAATGTTAAATAACATTACATACACATTCATCATATTATCTAATGTACATTTAATATATTCATTTAATATGTTATCATATCCAGCAGCTTTATTATTCTTTAATTTTTTTACAGCACATTTTATTTCATCTACTGTTATTGGAAAATTTAATAATTCTTCTATATCTGGTGGTAAATTATTAACATCAATATCTATTTCAATTTCATCATGTATATCATTTTCATTCATGGATTTAAAATAATCATATAAAGTCTCTACAGATATATCACATTTATCATCATTATTTGTAACAAATTTATTTAAAATTTTCCCAAACTCTTTCCCTTGTTTTTTTTGACTTATTTCTCAATTTTTGTTCGAAGTCAAATTGATAGTTTTTGTATACTTGGTTTGTAACCATCTTGTATGATTTACTTGTCTCGAGTAGTTGTTTGCGTGTTACTTCATTTTTATGAATGTTATAACGTTTTCTGGCTTTATGAAATTTTTTTCTAGACGAAAGACATTTATTAGTGTACCAGGGTTTTGAGTTCGGTTTCTTTCGTGATTTGTAGTGCGGTTTTGAAAGTGTCGTCTTTGCAGTATTTTGGAAAAGCTCATTTATTTCTCTGGTGACGTTGTCTATGTCTTGTTGGGTACATGTATCACGTGTGTATATGTTTTCAAGGTCATTCATAATATTGATCAGCTGATCTTGACTCTTGTGAAATGTATTTACAAACTCGTTTCTGTTATTGTCGTTCCACTTGATTAAAGTAGAGTTTTGTGATGTATCGTGTGTAATTTCATTATGTGACAATACTGAGTTAAAAACAATGTGTATTGCATTGTGAACATCACAAAAAAGTGGTACAAAATCAAGTATTTCAATTTCATCTACTAAAGAGAACAGTTCTGATGATAAAAGCAAATAATCAATAACACTGACATTTTTACATGTAGTACGTCCAATACCTATGTCAGAACCAAGTCTGGAGTTGGCTATATAAACATTGAGTTTTTTTTACAGATATCAAACAGTTTATGACCAAAATTATTAATATTACAATGACACTCTGATGTTCGAGATAACTGTTTATTTTGAAGCTTCAATTGTTCATAATCTAACATATATGACAAAATTTCATTATCACTTTCTAACTCAAAAATACCAATCAATGACTCATCAGGAACAATAAAATCATCTCGTGTTCCAGTTTTTGCATTAAAATCTCCAATAAGAGAGACAAACGAATTAAATTTATCAGCAAATGTCAATAATTCATTTTCAATTCTTCAAATGCATCAGTATTTGCATATTTCGAATTTTCCGGTGGTATATAAACAGCACCAAATAATACATCTTTTTCACAGTTTAGTAGACATTTTTGAAATTTAAACCCCTGTACATATTGACTTTTACTTTCTATAAAACTGATGTATTGTTTCAAAATGTTTTTGTATATAATTACTATTCCACCTGACTTTTTAGTTGCACCCTTTCTGTTCTTTGTTACATATGAAAAACTGTCAGGAAGATCAATTATATCTAAATCATCTAATTTAGTTTCAACAAAAACTAATACATCATATGTTTGAAAGATATTTGAAAATTCAGTAAATTTTAGTTTAGACTGTAAGCCACATACATTAAGATAATAAACATTCAGTCCAGATAAGCGTTTATTTTGATTACATACAATATTGTTCCGTTCCCTTTGTCCTCTTGTACGCCTGTCCTATTGCCCTGTGGTGTTCGGTGGTGTAATAGACTGCATAGGATTCTTCGGCATGGTCCTGTTGTTGTTCACAGATACAGATATCGGAGGGCCTTGGTCAGATGGTGGCTGCTGTTGAGGTCTATGATCAGTTGGTGGTTGTTGGGGTCCTTGTTGATGTTGTGGGTTCATCTGTGGCACAAATTGACGTTGAAGGAAACGCCTTTTGTCGATAAACAATTTATCCTCTACTAATACTGCTTCATGTCCCTTTTCACGAGCATCTTTTAGAATAGGGATTAGTTTACGCCTCCTTTCTATTATTTCAACTGGAAATTGTTCATGTACATAGTATTCAGGTTTTTGTTTTAGTTTGTTTTTGGCTGCCTCCAAAACTTTATTTCTGTCTTTTCTCCTTTCAAATTTTGCAATTATACTTCGTGGATCTCTGTCCTCTCTGGGCCTAAGCCTGTGCACAACATGAAAATTTATTTCTTTACTTTCAAGTCCCAGTTCTCTTTAACATTGTAGTAAGTCATTTGAACATTGATTTTATGATCGGTACTAACATTGATTTTATGATCGGTACTAACATTGATTTTATGATCGATACTAGCATTGATTTTATGATCGATACTAACATTGATTGTATGATCGATGCTAACATTGATTGTATGATCGATGCCAATATTGATTTTATGATCGGTACTCACATTGATTTTATGATCGGTACTAACATTGATTTTAATTTTCCAAAGTTTAGTATATGTAAGAGAATGATAATCCCTTTCTTCATGATTAAGTACGAGCGTTAGCGAGTACTTATCATGAAGTAAGAGATTATCATTCTCTTACAAACTTAGAATATTGTAAAGTGCTCAAGGCCCAAATGATCTCTTGATTGATTGTATTCAAGAATTAGTTTCATTGTCAGTGTAAATTAAATGTTTTTAATTGATGCATGACTTCATTTTTCAGCATTTCATTTGTGGGTTAGTTTTAGTGATGTAAGGACTTTCTTATAATTTGGGAAATATTTAAAAAATACGTTATAGACTTTGGTAATACAACATTACAAAGAAAAGATAGGAATTATATATGTTTCGAGATTGTGAGTATGAATGTAAATCATGTAATATTTTTGTGGGGAATTATCCTTTTTTTATTTACAGTTTAAATCAATAAATACATTTGAGTTACAACTAATTTTATTTCACAGCCAATATTTTGGTCCGGCTTTTGAAATCAAATACTATTTCATTATGTCAGGTAAATGTTCTAATAAAATGCGTTTAAAGTTTTATATATATTCAAATCTTAAATCAAATTCCTGTTTTGTTTTTTTTATTTTATCGGAATATTGAAAGTAACTATTCTTCCTAACCGCTGGTTCAGTAATCAGAGCTTTTGAAAGCTAAAGATGTAGATTATTTTTTATTTTGAAACTTTTTTTTTTCTTTTTTTGCATTGCTTTGATATTGTTTTATTTTTTAGTAATTTCAAGTTATTAATATTTTCATAATAACATTAAAGGTACAAATTTTACTGCCTCAGCAAACTTCAACTTATTTTGATTTTTTTTAGTGTTTCACAATTCTACTTTTAGTAAGTTTCAATCACTGTGATAAATCCTTTCAATCTGATAAATGTGCTTCGGGGCAGTTGTAACTCATTTATAGAAACTCTTTGTTTTGAACTATAAATAGACCCAAATAACAGGATAATCCCTTACTAAGAACATGATTTACATTCATTCTTCACAATTAAGAGACATCAAATCCTACAATTTCATTGGTCGAGAGCACTTTGCTATATTCTAAATATATACATGTAACTAAACATGTATTTCTATCCAGTTGATTAACTCTCACGGTTCAGCGACTCATCTCACAAAAAATCTTTCGATAAAAGAAACTCGCAAGTCATGCACTTATCGGTATGTTCTTGTCGATACTAAATATTTTGGTATTGCACAAAGTTATGCTTTTACCAGACTGCAGATTGGGGTGACAGGTCTCTCTCAGGAATGTATATTGTGAGAAAGTACGTTAACTTCAGTCTCAGATGTTCATTTTAAAGCAAACCTGGGTCTACATCCATACACATCGATATGTTCTCGTAACTGATTATGGTGATATGTTACTCACTTAACAATAAACAATGATTCAATTCAATACAATACCGACCATCAAAAAATCATTGAATCAATTAAATAGGAGTTTATATTGCTTTTAAATACAAATTAAGTTGTGAATGTTGTCATTCTGTTAATTTTTGAAGATTCATTTATTGTCTTATTTTAATGTTTTTACATATCTTCAGTTCTTCTGTTTTCTCACCTATACATAATTCGATTTTTGCGGCATTCTTGCGTCGAGAAAAAATCATTTATCAGAATCGACACATATATTTTGCATTCTTAATGTGGTATTCCCCAGAATTCATTAATTTTTATTTGAGGAGTATTGTATTTGTAGAGTTCCTATCATTTATTTTGAGCTTTGGAAACCATGGATGTACAGATTTTTTTTAATTTGCTATTGCATTGATTACTGAGATTTCTAATTCACGTTGCTTCCTTTTTTATTTACGCATTACTAAGACAATTTTTGTGTTCGTGTGAGCATAGCGAAGAACATAAAGCATATTAACAAAAAGTCTAGGAATCAATTTCTACGCAACAATAACGTTTTATTCCTTTTTTACTCATTTAATAAACCAAGAGAGATATGTAAATATATTTCTGATAAAGCAATATAATACAAACAATGTAAGACAGTTCTTCCGCTAAATAGTTTATACGGTGCTGTATGTAAAATCCGTCAGTCACAAAATATAAAATAACATTTTATAGACATTACACGCCACAGTCACAGATATATATCTATCGTCTATATGATTTTAACTTTATTATACCAAGTAATAACATTTAGTCTTTAAGTTTTATTGCAGCATCTATCATCCATTGATATTTATTCCTTTTTCGTGCTAGTAAGGGGAAATGATATGCATGGGTTGGGTAAATATCAAACAAAATATCTAAAATATACGAAAAAGAAATATTTATCACAAAAAAAGATAGTTGTAGTGCTTTTCTGCACTATGAAAGTGTACTGAAATATGAATAAAAGGAGATGTCGGTATATATATATATATATGAGAAAGCGACCAAACATAGATTGCACTAAGAATACAACAGTCTACTCTTATTTACCGTAAGCTTTAAATTACATTTTGAAATGACTGATAAGAACTGCCATAATCACCTTATTCCTAATAGGGCAAACACACACTAGAGAGAGAAAAAAAAAAAAAAACCAACAACAACGAAAAAACATGCTCTCTTAAAAAAAAAATTTTAAAAAATAAAACAAAAAACAAAAACAAACAAACAAATAAAATACAACCCCATCCCCACCTAAAACAAACAATTCAAACAGAACAAATACACATATTAATGCCGGAAAACACGGTATGATTCAATGCTCAAACTAAATCCTCCCCACAATTTCAAAACGGAAAAGATAAAAAGTCGTCGTTCAATATTTTATCGATTTTAGTCCATAAAAAAATATGTATGCAATTGAAGAACAGCAGTACAGACTCATCCATATTTATATGACAATTAAAAACCCAAAACGAGGTACAACATACCAATAGGCAATCAAAAACTAAAAGGCAACAAAAACAGACAACGTAATGGCTAAAACGAAAAACGCCGAATAGACAAAAAAAAAAAAAAAAAAAAAAAACAGTCTTCAAAAAACTACACTGAAACCTAAATATATAGATTGATCAACACGAGCCACGAAAGAGCGATGAGACCTCATGCATGTGCCCCGAATTGATCAACAGTTCCTACGTATATATGTGTATATACTCCACTGGTGACGTACGCCGTGTTACTTGTTTTCAAAGCCCAGTGCTAAAAAATAGTGTTAACATATCACATGCTCATGTATATGTACCAGGCCAAGAACCTCGTCATTGGTTGTCTGTAGTAATAATAATATCATAATGTCATTACCCATTAAGGAATTAGTGCTGATGGGTAAGCATGTCTTTAAGGATTACTATCATTCAATTTTGACTGTTATCAGACGCGCGTTTCGTCTACAAAACACTCATCAGTGACGCTCGAACAAAAAAACTTAAAGGCCAAAAAGGTACAAAGTTGAAGAACACTGAATACCCAAAATTCTGAAAGGTTTTGCCAAATATAGCTAAAGTAATTTATTCCTGGGATAAAAAATCCTTAGTACTTAGAATATTTTAAAATTTTGTGAACAGTTAATCTATGTTCTTGTTAAGAAACTCCAATAGGGAACACATTTTACAAGAAAACGTTTATTTATATATATGATAATATCATTGATAACTCGTGTCAACACGTAAGTACTGACTATTGTGCTGTTGATATCCTCGGGGAGGTAACCTCCACCAGCAGTTGCATCGACCCAGTTGCTGTAAAACATTCACCAAGAATACCAGGTAACTTTATACGCCAGACGTTAAGCCAGCTTTTCTTTAAACGCACAAAAAATGTTTCTTATATTTTGCTTTCAAAACTTTTTGTCTTTAGGGCACCTGATGAAGGTTGCATTGTTAAATTATTTACAAATGCTACTGTGTATTTTGTTAACGTTTATATATGATTTATATATAAAAGACCCAGAAAAAAAACCAAATATCTAATTAATAATTTTGAAGTAATTAAATTTCAATAAATATTCATTTGTGTTGGAGTATATTCGTCTATTACATAATAGCTTGTTTCTTAGAATACTGACATGAACAAGCTAAAAGAACATCTACATCTATCATCTGCGGAGATTTTACGTGTGATGAGGATAAATGTAAACTAAGTCTGAAAATGCCAAATAATTTTGTTCTAAAAGTGATGTTATGCTTCGCACTTATTTTGACAGTTTTTCCACCTACGTTTATTTATGATACAGGTAAAAGTTTCCATTCTGTGTTCATTTTGTAGATGTATCTTTATTTTTCTATATAGTTTCACCAATTCAATTTTGAATCCATAATGAATCATAGAAAATGGGATTGAACCGACCTTTAAACGATCCATGATTCTGTAATGAGGAGTACCCAAATTGCACCATGGTTAAATTCACATCCGTAAAAATCGAATAACTGATGTTTTGTTTTATTTCTTCTAATAATTGATAATATTCCATGCTTACTATGATTACTATAATTGATTTTTTAAGAAATGGATGCCTGTTACATACTTTTTTCTACTGATTTTTATAGTTTGTTCCTATGTTGTGCTGTTTCACCACTGTTTCAGGTTAGGGGGAGGGTTGAGCGCTCACTAACATGTTTAACCCCGCCACATTCTTTATGTGCCTGTCCCAAGTCAGGAGCCTGCAATTCAATGGTTGTCGTTGGTTCATGTCGGTCATATTTGTTTTTCGTAAATTATTTTGTTGTAAATTTGACCGTTAGTTTTCTCAGTTGAATTGTTTCATATTTTTTATGTCGGGGCCTTTTATAGCCGACTATACGATATGGGTTTTTCTCATTGTTGAAGGTCGTACGGTTGCCTATAATTGCTTATATCCACTTCATTTAAACTTTGGTGGATAGTTGTCTCATTGGCAATTATACTTCATTTCCTTATTTTTATATTTATTTGCTCATTTTTAAAAGCTGACTTTTTGTGGACGTCTCATGGCGACATTTTCGTAGATTTTACTTTTTTTTCAGTGTGAATACTTCATCTGTTGATATATACTGCCAGTGAACGTTTAGTGTATATTTAAATATATTAAGCTATGTTGAAAGACGCGCATAATGCCAAATCATAAAAATTCAAATTGTTTAGTCTCTAAGAAAACTTGTAAGATTTTCGCTACTATTTTTGCTAAATGGGTGCAATTTGGGTACTCGGTGCAATATGGGTACTGTGACGTTACATTTGACAAAAAGAATTTAGTATTTTATTATGTCTTTTTGTTTTGCTCACACATTGTTGTCAATATAATGGAATTCTAGGCGACTGTCATACAAGAAAGAGGTTTACCGAGCTATAAACCCAGGTTTAATCCACCATTTTCTACATAAAAAAATGTCTGTACCAAGTCAGAAATCTGACAGTGGTTTTCCATTCGTTTGATGTGTTTGAGCTTTTGATTTTGCCGTTCGATAAGGGTCTGTTCGTTTTCAACTTTCCTTGGAGTTCGGTATGTTTTGTTATTTTACTTTTTAGCAAATTTTTAACCGACCATAAACTTTTGCATTTAAGCTTGATAACCTTATCAATTTAATCATAAACATATAATGGCCATTTGATAGGGAAACTACCTCCAATTATGTTTATTTTCATAAACTACTTCGATTTACATCTATAATGATGTAAAAGAAGGCGAGTAATGGGCATGGTAGACATTAAACACTGACTGTTCAATCAAGATTGTGAACAGAAGAAAGCTGATGATGGGTCTGTGTTGAACATAAAAATATAAATGATATAATAAATTTGCATTATGTTTGTTATGTTATGATTGTTTATATAGATTGTTCTTGACTCTAGACGTATGATCAAGGATACTTAGTTTGTGTTCAATATTTAGCAGTCAATATTTCATGAACTTAAAATTAAATATTTGAATTAAAGACAAATGTCGTTCGACACAACAAAGCCATTCTAGAAACACATATCATGCACCTTTAAAGCGGCATACTACTTATAATTTTCAACTTTCAAATCTTTCAATATAATTTTCAACTTTCAAATCTTTCAACATTAGATTTCAAATTCAAAATTTGATTTTAATTATTTAATATTAGATCAGAATATTCAAAGTTCGGTTTCGATATTCAACATTTTATTTTAACATTACTCATTTATTTTCACTATCTAATATTTGATTTTAACATTCAACATTCGATTTAAATAATTTGATTTCAAACATTTAACATTCGGTTTCAGCATTCAATATTTATTTCATTTTCAACATTTTACAGTTAATTTCAATTTTAACATTCGATATTCTACATGCAGCTATCGATTTCAACATGACAAAATTAATCTAGACAAATTTACATTTTTCACTTAGGTATACATTTTGAGCAACCGGATTATGTGATTTTCAATTTATTGTTTTGATATGATTTTTAAAAATAAATTTAAGAATGTTAAATATTTCCACGTTCATCACACTATAGTGAAGGCGATAAATACATGGATAGAATCATTCATAAAGTTGAGTCATTTCTAAAGATTTGATCTGAATGATAACAAACCATCGAAGAAAAAGACAGAAGGCAATACAATAGATTTTCTATAATTGTTGATGGTTTAAGAGCCGTTATTAGAGACGCAAAAAATGAGACAGGGGTTTGAAGGCCCCCTATTGAATTCGTCATTGTATGGAGTGCGTTACATCGATTTCCCCCTCAGTCACAATTTACTTAGAACTAGCTAATAAACACCTGTACATCGGTAGAATAAAATAAACCTAAGAATTTAACATTTTTGGACGTTTTTGTGTACTGGAAATGTATAAAAAAGTAATTGCTACCGCGTTAGTGGCAACCTGGCAGACATGCAGTTCAACCAGACTGGCATAATACTTTGCTACATTGTACATACTAGTACATGAAATGTATCAAATCAAAGCAATCCAAAATTATTTTCTATTCCCAATAAAATGCATCATTTATGACGGCAAGTGCTTGCAATGACAACGTCACTACAATGCATAAGAAAACAATCGAAACGTTCGATATAAGTAGTAATTTCATGGTTGTAGCATAACATTGAATTTATAGAAAATGAATGATTATTTGGTAATTCTATTCGATGCTCACGTTTTATACCAAAATATGCTTCGGTCAAATATTATAAGATTTTTTTTTATAGAATTATATATTGATACGTGAACAAACGTTACCTGCTAATTGAAGAACATGTTCCTTTGTTATTAATGAACATGTAGTTAAAAAGTTGTATGAAAGCAAGACGATGACGTTTACATAATGTAGTTGACGTTTGCAACAAATACTGTGCATGACATTCATTCTTTCATAAGTTTTACGGACGCCATCATGATTTTGTTGATCATTATATAAAGTGTTACACAACACCCTAGAAATGTTCCATTTCTTTTCTTCTTTTACTCGATTGTGACATCACTTGATGCAACCTATCACAGGAATTTCACTTGCATGAGCAATACACGTGTATGTATTGAAAATTATCTTGATATGGTAAGAAATCACCAAGAAGCTCGATATAAAAATATTGTCACCCTTACTTCTCTCGTTTGGCGGATCAATGCTAAACAAGGAAGTCAGTTCCGTTTTCCGGGATGTAAACATTTGTAAATACGCAGCTACGTCCGGTTGGAATGGGGATAAACTCTATGCTTTGTAGGGAGAAAACAACACTCCTCTTAATAAATCATTGCAGCAGCTTGTTAAGGGATCCATTTGAAAAACCAAAATGCCTTAGTGTATCTTACGTATCCTCCTTTCCAGTGGCAGTCTAAATTTCATAAACCTTATCCCAGGCGCCCATGTTAATGAAATAAATCATACTTTTGATATGATTGCCTCTATTTTCAAGCCTTTTTATTTGTAATAAAGTGTACTGTCTGAATTTCTATATGATAGTCAGATAAAGAGCACTTCAGAGCTTTTACTTGTACTATATAATAATCATTTTAATTTATAGTAATTTCAAAAAAAGTTATAAATAATTTTACTTTAAATCAGTACTGACTAGATTTAGTTCGAAATTTTAATGAATTATCGTCTTTTTTACAAACTGCATTAGTGCTTCATATGTACTTGAAGTGTTCGATTTATATGTTAGAGTTGTGCTATTTAAAAATCTGCATGCTATGTTTTATTTGTTACTACATGACTTTGTATATATGTTTTTAAATTCGGCAAAAACCTCACCAGAGCTAATGTTCAAATGCTTATCAATATGCTGAATTTAAATTATGCTTTAGTTACTAACTTATTTACAACTTACCAATTAAATGTATTATTAATTTGTTATTGTCCTGTGAATGCAATGTTTGCACCCTTTCATACATTGGTAGAGTGGCAAATTTTCAAGTTTCTAAATTTTGAAGCATTAGGAAATAAGGTTCACATAGATAGCTTCTGTGTTTCCACGTTCTGCGTTTTGTTACTAAAAGGAAGAGAACATTCAGAGTGGCATTTCAACACCGTAAGTTGAAGTAAACATCAAAACCATGTCCAAATGGAGAAGGACGAAATGACAAACAACACACTACACAGAAAACTTTCGTGTTTCGGGACCTTATATAGCTGACTATGCAGTATGTATTTTGTTCATTGTTGAAGGCCGTGCGGTGACCTATAGTTGTAAATTTCTATGTCATTTGGTCTCTTGTGGAGAGTTGTCTCATTGGCATTCATACCACATCTTCTTATTTTTATAACCAATCGACTGACTTAGTGATAGCAAAATGACAACCAATTAGCATGTTGAAAACCGTATGGTGACCTTTACATGATTTTGTTGCCAACTGGTGTTGTAGACGACCTTTATCTGACATCTATATTTGTTCCTGTAGTTTGAACCCTACATTTATGTATATTTTGGCTAATTATGTCATTAGGTCGTTGTGTCATTGACGAACAACCTGCATCTCATTTTAATAACATTCATGATATTTTTTATAGTTTCGTTGCATTTGAAGGAGCTAGGATGCGGGGAAATACAATTGACATTTAAAATAATCACTTGTCTGTTCTTGAAGTTCGCACTTTGACCAATAAATGTGTTGTCTTGTCGAATTATTATCTCATATACGTTTTCATTCATGGTCATTTTAATCGATACTTTTTAAAATGTATAAAAGATTGAACGAAAAGTGAAAAGTCAAATGCACTTTACTACTTGCGGTGAATTAGCTTCCGTTGTATAATATTCAGAAACGAGTATTGGATTTCAGAACAAATTTGAATTAATTTCCAATAAAATCAAATCAACAGAAATAATTGAAAACATAAAAAAGTATGAAGATTAAGCCCAATTTGTATACAGCATTTAAAGAACCCATAAAAATAACATTTACATACAAAATTGGACAATTGTTTAAGGAATTTTTACCACCATAGCAACGCCTTTGGTAAAATGTTGACCAATTTTAAATCACAGGCACTTTAACTTGGGGAGACTTTTGCAAAATTTCATGGACAGAATACAATTACACAATTTGAATTCTAATGTATTAATGATGTCACAGCATGACTACAAGGCGTATGCATTGATTAAACATTTTGAAAAAAATAGACGAAAATTGAAGTACAATGATTGATAGTGTTTCTATTAAAAACAAAGCCATGTGGTGTTTAGACTTTGAAGACTCTGGATGATTTAGAGTTAGGAAAAATTATAAAGACACTTATTTATAATTGATAAACAATATGAACTTAAAATCTGATTTTATTTATTTTCTTTTGTGGTATATGAGCAGGATCTTATATTATAACAAAGTTGCTGAAATTCAAGGTTAAGAGAAACGAACTATCTGAAAAATTAAAGAAACGGAAGATACCAAATGGACTATCATATTTCATAAGTTGAAAAAAAAACTCGATAAAACAATGGTAGAAAAAAACCAAAAACAAAAAGACAAATGCGAAAACAGTCTACAATCGCTACAAAGAAAAACTAAAAACATGAACCCAACGAAAACCGGGAATTATGTTAGGTACTTTAGATGGGCTAGTAGATCCTGATCCACATGTGGCAAACGCCGTGTTGCTCTTGGTAAGTACAATTTCGGTGATAAGTCTAATTCGTTGATGTCTCAATCGAGGAAGACAGAACGGGATGATAACGTTACTTCGTGAAACCCTTGGTTTAATAACTTCATAGAAAGCAGCAACCCTTTTTCCAGATAATCATGATGGGAAAGGCACGCTCTCGAATATTGTATCAACTGGAAGATATAAACTCCATATGCAGGCACTTCTGTAATCTTGTTACATGAAAATGGACAGCTAACATTAGAAAGCCAAAATCATCTCTTCTGTAGTTACGTTTTGTTCTCAACCGACCCACATTGTCAATTGCATGATGTACGTCAAGATATGAGGCAGACGTAGTGCAACTATAATACATCAAAGTTACATACCAATGGTTTATAAATGTACTATGTTTTGTTGCTAGCGAACGAATCAATTAATTGTCGACCAACTTACAAATACAACCACGTAGACCTAAAATGTGTTTTCAAACTAACAGGAAGAAAGTAAATAAATATGGTGATAGGGGATAACTTTCCATTTGAAAATGATGAGTCGCGTCGCATATCAAGCTGTATAAAATCGCCAATCAAAGACGTAAAATCTACAACTAAAGTACTGTTATGCCTTTAAGTTAACTTGGGAGTATCTTTTGGTCTTTAAAAATAATTCATTAACAAAAAAACACAAATCGAAATTGTCAAATGCACCAGCTACAAAAATAAATAAATGAAATAAACACAATGTAAAAGTTATTTAAAATTTCTCCATGTGAAAAACAACTCAGTGTAATGGACAATTTATTGCAGACTTTGTTGGTTCCTTCCTTGTGAAACTGTGATAAATTGTAAAACGGGTGACCGGCAGTTGTGACTATAAACAATAAATGATTTCAATATGGTTTCATTGGGTGTATCCCTTGATTCTTTTAGAATGTAATTGAAACTGAGTTGAAAAGTTCAAATGAGAACTACAGTTTTGTATTTATGTTGCAGGCGCCGACAATAGGTTCAATTAAGAGTCAGGACGGTTTTTGTAAACAATTACAATAAAAAAGCTTTTTTTCAAAAACAAATTTGAATCGTCACAAGGTAAACATTTATTTTTTAAATAGTGATATTGTAAAGAATGCACGTTTTGGTTGCGTTGAATTTATGGAGGTATATAACTACCATTTGATCGCTGGTTATGTGAAAGTCCCCATGGCTATTAGCCGTCAGTCGCCCAGTATTCATGAAGTGTCTTGATAAGATAAATGCATTTCTTTACTTTTTTACAGGATATTTTCTTCAAGTGTTTCTGTGAATACGAATATGCTGACGACCATTTGATTTTGGCCTGGGGGTAGGAGGATATACAAAATGATTATCATGGCCTGGTAAGAGATGAAAATTGTTAACCTTGCATAAGACAGGATGAAAATGAACAAAAATAACTATGCGTAGCAACAGATTAAAAAGAACAGTCAATCATAATAAAATCTTCCCCCCTCCCCAATTGATTAATTTAATTGCTTTAGTTAAGCTTATCTGAATGTAAAATGAAAAGGTTTCATGTAAATGTTCACTTCCGCAAAATATATAGAATAAAACATACGCTTTCCTTAGATGCTTAAGGTATTCAATATACACTGTAAAGGAGAGAAGGAGAATTTCCCTTTATTTCATTTAGCATAAAGACATTTTAAAAAATCCCTCAGTTTTTATTAAAATATACAGTACAACTTCAAATGTGTATATGAGATTGTATGACGGCTAACAGGACTGCATATTTATGTGCAAAATTTTGGCTAATCTTACGTTTTTCTAGAAAAGGTAAATAAAAAGGACATATTGATGTCTTAGTAACCGAGATAAAAAAATCATTGGAAGGTAAAACTTCATGTATATAATGTCTGTCCAATACAAATTAATTCATATGGTTAACATGGTATCATTGATGAGTTTTATGGATGTCCGTTAATGATTTTTTTCTTTTTAAAACACACTTTTTAAATGTGTATTACGATTAAAAAATTGTCTTAAATAGCAATGTTAACGGTTTAATAACATTTTCATTTCATGGTATACTTGTTGATTAATATCAATCAGACTATTTCATATTAAATTTACACAAGATTTCATTATTTGCAGGAACCTGACCAAATAAGTGATACAGAATAAAATGGCCATATTTATTTACAAGAAAGCACCAGGTGTCGTTTCTAGTGCAAATGCGTGTATTCCAGTTTGCTGTTGTGGTTGTGTATAGTTTAATCATTTTTATCTGTGTTATATTTTGCAGACTATTTTTAGTCTTTTTGCCATTTTTCGTTTTGGCAATGCCGGGTGTTCTTTTATCTTGAATAATTATTTTTAATTCCACATTTATTATTTCTTCTGACTTTTTTTTAGTCTTTAAAATATTTTTACAAGTTGAAACAAAACTTACAAACCTACACGCTTACCGAAAATATTACAAGAAACAATAATTCAAAGCATTTTTCAACATTTATTGCCAATATTTTTATAACAAATTTACATTCTATTTATTAAACCAGTCTGTCGAATAACGTTTTCAATCAAATGGTGATCTTTGTCTGTTGGAGTTCCAGCCTACTTTTGTAAAAGTTCGCAATTGAAAATTTAACATCTAAAACACAGATGTATCGATTAAAAGGTAAAATAACAAAAACACCGAACTCCAAGGAAAATTCAAAACGGAAAGTCCCTTATCAAATGGCAAAATCAAAGGCTCAAACACATCAAACGAATGGAAAAAAACTGTCATATTCCTGACTTGGTACAAGCATTTCCTTATGTAGAAAATGGTGGATTAAACCTGGTTTTATAGCTAGCTAAACATCTCCCTTGTATGACACTCGATTAAAATTCCATTATATTGACAACGTGTGAACAAAACAAACAGAAATTTATCCTGTTGAACTTACTTTAAATAAAGCTAATACTAACAATGACCACTGCCCTTTCCTCGATCTTGATATCTATATCATTAACGGAAAGCTTAATACAAAAATTTATGATAAAAGAGATGATTTTTCATTTCCTATCGTTAATTATCAATTTTTAGACGGTGACGTTCCCTTGTCACCATCTTACGGTGTTTATATATCTCAACTTGTACGATTCGCTCGTGTATGTAACAACGTTTTAGATTTTAACGAAAGAAATTTATGTATTACTGAAAAATTATTACACCAGGGTTTTCGATATCACAAACTAGTCAAAACATTTACTAAATTTTATCATCGGTACAAGGACATCATTCGTAAATATAGCTCAACATGCAGACTTCTTATACGTTCAGGTATTTCACATCCAATCTTTTATGGTAATATTCTTTATAAAGCACAAAATGTCAGTATTCACCTCAGAAGCTAACAAAACCTTTAAATAGACTTATTAAGAAGGGATATAGTTACGATACTGTTGTCAGGTCATTAAAGATTGCATATTTTGGCTTTAATATTGATTCACTTATAGGGTCTTTGCATCGGAACTAAACACATTTATTTAAAACCAGTTGTTGGCATGACACGGGTTATGCTCTTCTCATATATTTTATGATGGTATGATACTAAACCCTAACGGGAGGGATTGTGCCTGATATTCATATGATGAAGACATAATCTTTCAATCAGTTTAATTGAGGTCTGGAGCTGGCATGTCAGTTAACTGCTAGTAGTCTGTTGTTATTTATGTATTCTTGTCATTTTGTTTATTTTCTTTTGTTACATCTTCTGACATCGGACTCGGATTTCTCTTTAACTGACTTTTAATGTGCGTATTGTTATGCGTTTACTTTTCTACATTGGCTAGAGGTATAGGGGGAGGGTTGAGATCTCATAAACATGTTTAACCTCGCCGCATTTTGCGCCTGTTCCAAGTCAGGAGCCTCTGGCCTTTGTTAGTCTTGTATTATTTTTAGTTTTAGTTTCTTGTGTATAATTTGGAGTTTAGTATGACGTCCATTATCACTGAACTAGTATATATATTTGTTTAGGGGCCAGCTAAAGGACGCCTCCGGGTGCGGGAATTTCTCGCTGCATTGAAGACCTATTGGTGACCTTCTGTTGTTGTCTGTTCTGTGGTCGGGTTGTTGTCTCTTTGACACATTCCCCATTTCCATTCTCAATTTTAGACATAATACTTTGACCTTTAATTGTTTACTTTTTACACATTTTGACTTGGATGGAGAGTTGTCTCATTGGCACTCATAAAACATCTTCTTATTTCTATATATATAGGTAAAAATGTCAAAAATAGGGGTACAGCAGTCAACATTGTGTTATAATCTTAATCACTATAAAAACAAAAAACAAAAATATGTCAACAAAGAAAAACAAAATGGCATAAAGACAAAGCACATAAGCAAAGATGAAAGACAAGAATGCAAAAAATGACCATAGCACGATAACACAATGGAGGGATGTATAAGTACCGAGCCACGCCAAAAGGATATTACCAAAAATGGACTTAAAAGTAAAGGTTCATAATTTACAAAGACAAATAAAAAGAACACTATAACACGTAATTAAGATGACAAACAACGTCAGTACCTAGAATCTATACTTCAAGACCATCATGTATTATTTGTGAAGTTGATACGGAATATTTATCAAAAAGGTCTTGGTATCTTCCGATGAACTTTTTCAGAAAAAGGACGAGACGTTCTTTTAAATCATCCCAACACAATATGAGTCGTACATTCTCAAACAAAAAGTCCATCAGTGGCAGCTTCGACTAATTGGTAAAAGTGTAAACGTGTGACTCTATTTTGTTTCTACAAATTACATAATTATTGTGCATTCTGTTTGTTGTGTTTTGATTGTCAATGAGATTTTTCTGTATTCTAGACATATGAAAAGGGTACCAAGCTGATATTCAAAATATTTGGCTTCAACAGAATTGAGAATGGAAACGGGGAATGCGTCAAAGAGACAACAACCCGACCAAAGAGCAGAAAACAGCCTAAGGCCACCAACGGGTCTTCAACGCAGCGATAAAATCCCACACCCTTAGGCGGGCTTCAGTTGGCCCCTTAACAATAATGTACTAGTATATAAGTTAAGCGAAAATGGACGCTACACTAAACTCCGAAATATATAAATGAACCAAAATTAAAAAACACACAAGACCAACAAATGCCAGAGATTCCTGACTTGGAACAGGCGCAAAAATGTGGCGGGGTAAAACATGTTAGGTGAGATATCAACCCTCCCAATACCTCTAGCCAACATTAAATAAACAAACACACATCAATGTGCACAGTAAAATTCTGTTTAAAAGAAGTCCAAATCCGATGTACGAATAGGCAACAGAAGAAACTAAGCAAACATCATAATTATTGTGCATTCTGTTTGTTGTGTTTTGATTGTCAATGTAGATTTTTTTGTATTCTAGACATATGAAAAGGGTACCAAGCAGATGTTCAAAAATATTTGGCTTCAACAGAACTGAGAATGGAAACGGGGAATGCGTCAAAGAGAAAACAACCCGACCAAAGAGCAGAAAACAATGGGTCTTCAACGTAGCGATAAAATCTCCCACCCTTAGGCGAGCTTCAGCTGGCCCCTTAATAATAATGTTTATTAGTTCAGCAAAAATGGTCGCTACACTAAACTCCGAAATATATAAATGAATCAAAATTAAAAAAACACACAAGACCAACAAAGGCCAGAGATTCCTGACTTGGGACAGGCGCAAAAATGCGGCGGGGTCAAAATTTAACAGTTGATTTCAATTTTAACATTCGATTTTCAACATTTAATTGTCGATTTTAACATAACAAGATAAAATAAGAGTAAGTTACATTTTTAGTTTGAAAATAAACTTTTATTTGAGCTAATTGATTATGTGATTTTTATATTATTTTTTTAATATGAGTGTTTTTTTCTAAATTATTATGTCCATTAAGGATGACTGTGAATAGATGGATAGACTCATTCATAATTGTTTATCAATGTATAAAGATTTGATCTGAATAATAACAACCCATTGAGAAAAATAAGACAGAAGGCAATGCAATAGTTTTTCTTTAATTGTAGATGTTGTCAGAGCCGTAATTAGAAGCGCAAAAAGATGACACAGAGGTTTGAAGGTCACCATTGGAATATTCGTGGTGTGTAATGCGTCACATCGATATTGTCCTCCGCAGTCACAACTTACTTAGAAACTAGCTAAAAAACACCTGTGCATCGGTAGGATAAGTTAAATCTAAAAATTTAACATTTTGGATCGTCTTTGTCAATTGAAAATCAATGTAGTTGCTGCCGGGTTAGTGACAACCTGGACTGCATGCCTTCCACCATAACTTGCATGACTCTTTGGTAATGATTAAAAATAAAATATCAAATTGATTTTAATATGATAGTTCTGCAGTGTTTGATGTAACAAAGCTATAGAGTTTATTGATGTTTCGATCACATTAAAATGTATGCAATTGAAGAACCTATTATTATGTCATTGTTTATCATTACAACTGTGGGAGTTTTGATAAGTCTTATTTAAGTGCTCCTCGTGCGACCCGGGCTTCATAGTAATTACATACAAAATAAGGAGATGTGGTATGATTGCCAATGAAACAACTATCAACCAAAGTTCAAATGAATTGGATGTAAGCAATTATAGGCAACCGTACGGCCTTCAACAATGAGAAAAAAACCATACCGTCGGCTATAAAAGGATTCGACACGACGAATGTGAAACAATTCATTTGAAAAATAACGGCATAATTTATAACAGAACAATTTACGAAAAACAAATATGACATGAACCAATGCAACCACTGAATTACAGGCTCCTGACTTTGGACAGTCACATTAGAATGTATGTTTCACTTGGATACGTAGTTTAAATTGCATCCACCAATCGCGAGGCAATCAAAATTATATTTCATTACCCAGTAAAATGGTAATATTCATGAAAGCACGTGCTCCAATGACAATGTCACAACAATGCATTGGAAAACAGACGAAACATTTGATATAAGTCGTAAGTTTATGATTGTAGCATAAAAACGAATTTATAGGAATTGAAGGCTTTGTTTGTAATTTTAAACAGTGCTTACGGTTTTATTAAAAATATGCTTTTACAGCCGAATAGAATTGCAAAAAGAAGCATTTGTTTCTTAATGAAATTCCACTTACGGATTGATATGTTCACAACAATTTAGCGCATATTATCAGATTTGTTTTTAAATGATATGTTTAGAATACGAAAAAAGCAAAAAAAAAAAAAAAAGAAGCTTTACAAATCTATGCACAGGTGATGCTAGATTTGTTCCACTTGCTTTAATCTTTTCCTCAATTGTTGCATTAAGGAATGAAACTTATCACCGGAATATAGTAAACATATATGGTGATAAGCGATAACTTCACATTTGAAAATGATGAGTCGCGTCGCATGTCAAGCTACATCAAACCCCCAATCGATGACGTAAAATCTACAACTAAAGTGCTGTTATGCCTTTAAGTTTATTTGAGTGCACCTTTTGGGCTTTAAGAATAATTCATTAACAAATAAACGGATATCGAAATGGTCAAATGAACCAGTTACAACACCCCAAAAAAAAAAAAAACCACAATGTAAAAGTTATTTATAATTCCTCCATGTGAAAGACAAATCATGGTAATGGACCATGTGGTGCAGACTTTGTTGGTTCATCCATTTCCTGGTAAATGAAAACCTTTGGTTCTTTAACACATGAAAAGTTTCTAACTCAAAGAAATTAAAGCATACTCTTTTAAAAGATTTACCACAGCTGTTATTGAAATATGAAAAGTCTTTCGACATTCATAAGAAAACCATAATTAACTAATTTAATTGGCACAAATAATGAGTCAATATTTGAAGGAATGTTTACAAAGCAATGTTGACATGGAATAGTGGTTGTATTGCCGATATATAAATTGTAAGACAGGTGACCGGTAGTTGTGACCATAAACTATAATTGGTTTAGATAAAGTATTATATGCTTCATTGGATGTATCCTTGGATTCTTTAGAATATAATTGAAACTGAGTTGAAAAACAAGAGTTGATAAGTTCAAAAGGGAAACACAGTTTTATATTTAGATTGCAGGCGCCGAAAAACAATTCAGGTTCAATAAAGAGTCAGGACGAAATAAGTAAGGTTTTGTGAACATTAATAATAAAAAAATGTTAAAGTTTGATTTACAAAAAGGAATCATTAACTTTTAAAAGAGTATTAACGTAAAGAATGCACGTATTTTGGGGTGTTCAATTTGTGTCCAAAATATAACTACCATTCGATCGAATTTGCTGGTTGTGTGAAAATCGGCATGGCTATTATCCGCCAGTAGCTCAGTATTTATGAAGTGTCTTAACATGATGCATGTCTGCCCTAAATCGGGTTTAATTTTCTCAAGTGTTTCTGTACATGTGTATACGTGTTTAGAATATTATAATTGATTAGTTTAAGTGCTTTGTTAGATCAGCTAATCTGAATGTAAGATGAAATTGTTTGATGTGAGACAGGGTGAATTTTATTTAAATTCATTTAGCATAACGGACATTTTGAAAGCTCTTCAGTCTTTATAACAATGCACAGTATCACAGCTTCAAATGAGTACATTAGATTAAAACAACAAATTGACCTAATTCAGAAAATGATAACAAGATTATAAACACTTAATGATTACTAAAAAGACTACATATTTATTTGAAAGATTTGGGCATATCTTTATTATTCATAGAAAAAGTTATTAAGCATTATTAACCCAAAACCGTTCAAAAGTAAGGCTTTATAATATCTGTCTAATACAAATTTATTCATATGGTTGAAAAAAATACAAAAGTATGAAATAGAAATATGTGGTATTCTGTTACAAGTAATTTGATAGTTTTTGTGATTAATACTTTCAGGAATAGTATATGAATAATTCTTTCGAAAAAAATTTCCCAACTCTAAATGGTTAAGTAAATCAATACATAGGTAAAGATAATTATATACTATCATATTAAAGCTTTACACATCAGTTACAACAAAGCACATTAAGCAAATTAAGCAACAAAAGAGAGGGTATATATCTTACGAAAAACCTAAGAAATCAACAACAAAGAGGTAAACTGAGCATGTTAAAGAGTCAATTAAAAGCCATTAACCGGCAGCTGTCTTTATATTCTTCTACATGAATTATAAATGTTTCGTTTATTGTATTATGAGATCAATTTCTGTACGTTTTCCTCGGAACGTGAGTAGGAAAGTCAAAAGGCGGACACGGGGTCGAATTGGGGTTACAAATGATAGAAAAGGTTCAAGGAAAAATATTGTACACCAGAATTTAAAGTTATTTTAAAGGTTGTATTATACAACGAAAAAATTACTAAATGTTCCGAAAAGTGTAGAGAAACAAATCTTTATCATCATCATTATTTCACTCATATATCCTTTTATTCAAGAAATAAAGTAAACTAAATTGATCTAATCAGTAAATAATTTTGGTGATGATTACGCTCTGTGTTGATTAAGCTAAATCATCCCTGAAACTAGCATCCTGTCTAATCAACATCCGGGGAATTTGTGTTGACGTTACATGGACAATATCGCAGTAAAGTTGCGTCATCGAGGCTTCGTTATCATAATTAATGTTCATATTTCTTCTAAAATTGTATTCATACATTTTAAAATGCATTATACATAATGGTCGTATTGACATGACCACATATCCTCAAAATAGATATAAGAAGATGTGGTATGAGTGCCAATGAGACAACTCTTCATCCAAGTCAAAATTTATAAATGTAAACCATTATAGGTCAAAGTACGGTCTTCAACACGGAGCCTAGGCTCACACCGAACAGTAAGCTATAAAGGGCCCCAAAAATTACTAGTGTAAAACCATTCAAACGGGAAAACCAACGGTCTAATCTATATAAAAACGAGAAACGAGAAACACTTATGAATATTTACTTTCTAGTTATTAAACCAGACTGTAGACTAACTTTTTCAATTAAATGGTCATCTGTGTCTGTTGTAGTTTCAGTCTACTTTGTGTACAAGTTCGCCATTGAAAATTTAAAATATAAAACACAGATGTATCATTGTTACTTAGGAGTAATGTTAAAGTGTAACGTCAACTTTAATTTAGCTGTATCGATCCTTACTAATGGAAAAGCTACAAAAGCATGTTTTAAGATTGGATTGGATAATCCTTGTGAACGTTTAGAAAAGCTATTTGATTCATTAGTAAGTCTGATCTTACTTTATTGTAGTGAGGTTTGGGTCGTTTCTGATACTTCAGGAGACATTTCCATGTTGGAAAAAAATTCCATATGAAGTTCATAAAAGAAATTGTAGGTGTTCATGGCAAAGCACTTAATATTGCTTGTATAGCAGCACTTTTCAGGCTACAGTGTATCATTGTGGTAAAAATCTCATTTTCTTGTATTAATTTTTTGTAACATATTTTAAAGTCTGAAAACACCCTTGTATCTAAAAATTTTCTAGCAACTGAAAAAGATAACCCTGGGCAAAGAAAATTTATTCTATTTTAAACAATCAAGGATTTTCAAACCTAGCTTGGAGAAAATGTTTTATTAATACTTTAAATTCTCCCAAGTATTAAACAACGATTGATTAATCAGTGCCCGCAGGATCAATCATCAAAATTATACAATTTATCAAAACTAGAATATTAAAATTTGTATAATTCAAATTAACGCAGTTCTTATGTTGATGTCCTAAGGAGCAAATCAGAAAGGTCATCTCTGTGTAAACTTAGATTGAGTGCACACAATCTTGCCATAGAAAAAGTCCAACATTTACATTTACCCACCAAAAAACAAGTTTGCAATGTATTTGAATTTGGTGATGAAAATAACTTTTTACTGAATTATGAAAAATATTCTAACTATAGAATAAGCTCTAAAAGTATTATTTTAGTTATTCTTCCTACAAGTCAAAGTAAGAATCGGGTGAATATGAAATGTTTAATTAATTCTTTATTGAAAGTGACTAGTACTTATAGACGTATATTTCTAGATTATATTGAGATTTTATCTCCTTAATTATAACACATTATTTCATTAAGCTGTATTCATTGTAATAATGTTCTGAAATATGGGCCATTGCCAATTATTGTTATTGTGTGTGTGCCAATAAAATATTTGTATTTGTATTTAAATTGTTCCAACACCATGTGGCTTTTAACTTCAAAAACAAAACGTTCATCAGTACCTGGTAGAAGTGTAAACTTATGACTTTAGTTTTTTTTAATGAAATAACCTTCATCATTTTTCTAATTTTTGGGATTGGGTAGGTATATCAAAATTAAGAGAAAGTTCTTCAGACGCAACCAAACTTATAAAGTGTAATTTTCATCTACATCTAGTATGCTCAAGTTCCTAACAGCTAGAGGAAATATTCTAACCGAATAACATGTAAGTTTTATTGAATTATATAAATTTGATGTTTCATGTAAATTATGGCTTTTCTTTATTTTTTTTCATTTTTGAAAATCATATTAAATATTGAAGTCTGGAAGTGAAGAAATTTAAAAATGACTGGACCAGAAAATATATTTAATCTTTAATTAAGTGTTTAACTCTAAAATTGTGCATACGATTGTCTATATTATTCTATTTTGTTTCAATATGTAGGAATTTAAAGCTTCAAACATTATCTACGTTTTTCTTTTTCCCTTGAAATCCAGACAACGCTAATAAGATTGGAACACTCCTAGGAGCAAACCTACAGTAGGTCAAACATAATAAGAATCTTGATGAAACAATAGTTTGTCTAAATTGTACTTCAAAATGCTTAATAAAGCTACTACATTCATCTGAATATTTATTTTATTTTATTGACACTTAGCTTATACTCATTTACTTTATTGGTATCCGATTGGAATACAAATCACATGTTTTGCTCTCAACACAATTTAAATATTTTTTTTCATTTATACTTGTAAGATTTCATCAGATAATTCATTCGACGTCCAATCGCCCAGTAGTATACTTGAAAGTTATTACTGTTCCGTATTTTTATAACAAGCCGAACAGTCAATGATTAGGAATCGCCAGCGCATTAGCTTTTATTTATACGAATACCCAATATTTATTTAAGAAATTCCTTGTCAAGTCGGACCAAATCAGACATCGCTAGGGTTAAACATAGAAACACACCGCTTCGGTAAAAAGCGAAATTACAGATGAATGATAATTATGAATAACAATAGCAGTTTTCTATTAGAAAACCAAGCATAAATATATTACTTGCTCCGGAATACCTATACATAATATACTTCCTACAATGTCTTACTAATAAGAGAGTCAAATGCACGAATGCATGTTCATCTAGCTTTCAGTAACCGCGAATACCCTGGATCGTAGATCGGTACTTTGTGACATTTTTGTTTGTTAATTGTTGTTTGTGCTGTTTGCTAATTTAATGAGTAAGCTATTTCCAACTGATTTTCAGTTTGTTCTGACGTTGTGCTGTTATACCACTGTCCTAGGTTATGAGTAGGGTTGTGCGCTTATAAACATATTTAACCCCGCCACATTCTTTATCTGCCTTTACCAAGTCATTCAGGAGCATGTAATTCATCGAATATCGCTTGTTACTGTCTGCCATATTTTTTGTTTTTTTTTTGTTTTAGCATTTATCAGTTCGTTATTTCATGCATTTCACATTTTGTCATGCACGGGCCTTTTATTGCTTACTATGCGATATATGTTTTTCTCATTGTTGAAGGTAGTACGGTGACCTATAGTTGTTTATATCTTTTTCTTTTGATATCTGGTTGTATTCTTTGGTTGTTGTCTTACTGCGCATGTCCAGAATCTTCTTTTTATATGTACAAGTGGCGAAGATAGAATCATTTATTAATAAAATTGAAAAGTTTAAAACATACAAAAACAAAAAAAATAATACCATGTTTTGTACACATTTGATATAACCTCCGTTGATCTAATCTGTTGGAATAAGGTCCTGTATTTTGACCTATATTATGAAATATGTAAGAGACGCAAGTACGCCCAGTAGTGAAAGACTAGAGGCAGGTTCAGATTTTTTTAAATTCATTTTGACTAGATAAGAAATGTCTGCGATCATTATCATGACTTTCTATTAAACAGACATACTGATTAGTCTTCGCTTTTGCATGAAAGTCAAAAATGGATCGAAGGACATACATCTACCTTCGTACGCATGAATTGTAGTTCTAGGCTGAGATAGATAACATCATTTCTACTTATAAAATCTTTCTTTAAAAACCGAAAGAAGAACGGTTGATATGATAATCGGTACGAAAACGAAAAATCATTCCGCATAATGTAACACAATATTACTAATTGAAATGTAAAAAAAAACATGGTTGTTTTGTTCAAAAGGAATACAATTCTAAAATATCTGCAAAATACTTTTTTTTTCATAAATCAAAATGGCAGATCTTATATGGTCATTACAATTTTAATATACATTTTATTGTAACCTTTCCTTTTATTCTTATTATATAAAAAAGAAAATGTGAATGTAAGATTGTTACATTCTACACATTTAAACACCTATAAATATCTGACCATTTATATTACTGTCATTTCACTAATGGAATAATGAGACCATCTCACAATATATGTCCTGGAATATATTTCAGTTATAAATGCCATTGTTTGCAGTCGTGCTGAAATCAATTTCTCGTTCATTCAATTAGATACGAAGTTAATGAGTTTCTTATGGACATTTATGTCATGCTGCCTTTCGATATACATTACAAATTCGTAGCAATTTATGATCAACTCAAATATAATGTTGCATAAGGACTGACGTTCATGTACATGTTCTGTTGATAAGACCAATCAACTCCTAACAAAGTAATGATAAAAACTTTATTATCTTACTATTTTGGCGTCTCATCAATTGTTGTAAATGAATTCAGTTATAAAAATATCGTATTGTTAGGAACATCAAAATGCATTGCTAGGTGTTGTGATACTGCTGTGTTTCTATTAACAATAGATATTTTACAAAAAAAAAAAACCCAGAAATGTGAAGAGGGTCTATCAAGATAATTTCCTGCAGAGTGATCGACAATGTAAAAGAATGTCAGGTATAAACTAGGGTCTGAATTTGGGGAAACGGGAAACCCTTCACTTCTGTATTCATAACTGTTTCGGTCGTTTTTCTATCCTTTATTTTTTTTAGTTATTCTCTTTTCTTCATTTTTCCATTATTCATTATTCTCTATTTTTTGCCATTATTTTTATCAATTTGTTTCTATTCTTTATTCTGTTTGACCATTATTTTGTATTTCGTGAACCCAACCCAGACCATCATGCATTTACAAATAGCTTTAAAGGTATGAACGAATAAGAAGGCAGTAAAGTAAATCTGCTATTAATGAATAATTATTGTGTTTGTTCAGCATTGTTACATGTAATAAGTATTCTAAATTCTTGTGGGTTGGAAGTAATTATCTATAGTTTTAAGGTTAGACTAGACAGCTAAATTCGAAATGAAGTTACACTAAATAAATAATAAGTTTAAGATGTAGAAGGAAAACAAGACAATTAAATTTGAAAAAAATGGAACGAACACATAACCTTATTTTTCGATTTTACATTGCGACATTTTGACGGAGTTTATTGTAAATATATCGGTCTAAACTTAATGATAGCTACAATTTACCTTAAATAAAAAGGGGAGGTGATAGCTTTACAAATATAGGTTTGTTGGATTTGATTTTGAGATTTTAGTTCTCTATTTGTAAGTCAAAGTCCATGAGGCAGAAAATTAAAGTTTGAGGAAAACTAACCATAATGAAAAAACAATAAACAAAAACAAAACAAATAATATCATGCCAAAGCAAAGACATTCCGTATGTCTGTCTCAAGTTAGACACTTTGTCGGTCATTGTCTAATCTCATATCATAACTTTTTGAACTTTGGTGTGATGGTAGATCTTGATATCTTCTGTTTAGTTTATAATTCACAACGTTTTTCCGACTCTTGACGATTTAGAGCTTGTATAGACACCCGTCTATTATCAAAGACTGTTCGTTCTGAATCAGTAAATAGATACGAATAATAGGAAATCCGTGAATACGTCACTAAGACAGCAACCCAATGACACAAGCAATCAAGAGACATCTACAGGGTATGTATAGCAAATCCTATGTACTTTATTCATATGATTTTTACAACGTGACATTGGCCCTTTTGATAAAATTACTATCTTTAGTTGTGGGTTTATCACATTTGCACTCAGCAAAACAGTCACAATCGGGAATAAGTCACGTTCGGTAATTAAAAGATCAGACGACGTTATGTCAAACCACAATCTAACACGAGTAAAAATGTCCTTAGTTAGTTTGGACAAAGACACATCGTATGGATCAACCAATTCGTGATGGTGTTCGTAAAACGAATAAATTGGCAATTTATTTTTGAAAATTGGTTGAGTAATAAATATTTATGAAGGTTAGCAGTTGACACCGAAACGCGACAAAAAAGGATTTAAAGAAAGGTGCTAAGTCAAAGTGTAAAATCTCATTTCTGCCCCAATTTTTGGTTAAATTTTAAAAACTATACCTCTTGTTTTTGTTTTTTAATGTTGCAAATAATAGCATGTTCTCTTAAGATGCACAATTGTACAAAATAACCAATTTAAAGCACAAAATGTTAATTTTTATATGTATTGCATACCAAAGCCTTGATTATGAAACTTGCTAATAGGGAATCAATTTCTAACAGTAAAAACAACTATACATTTAAGTTTAGCCAAAATTTAACATGAAACCTTGCTAAAAATAATGATTTGATATATTCGCATAAAAAAATACAAAGCGTTCAATGCTTTGGCTGTTACATACAGTGCAATCCTTTGGTAGCAAGGGCTAAGCCAATAGAGTACAAATATAAGCTTTAAGTCAAAATGTCTATTTTTGGTTGCTAAGGAAAATAAACAATAAAATTGACATGTATTGTCATTCTAAAACACTTTATTTCCTCAGAAATTGATTAAGAATCTAAATTTTAATAGATTTGTGGTATGAATAGTCTCAAATTATGCTATTCTGAGCTTTCCAAGTATGCCATAAGGTAGCAATATACAGTTAGGAAAAAAATTTAAAATTTACCCTAATAAATTTTACCATCCTCTTTTCCTTGCTTTCTTACACATTAAGCCTACTGTTTGTGTCATATATGTGCATATGTATTTAATCAGTATCTTCCAAAGATTTGATTTCCATTAGTTAAAATGGTTAAATAAAATATCTTTTTGGTGTATCCATGGCAACAATTTGCATTTAATTGCTATAAAATATTGCAAAAAGGGGGGTAAAGATGTCACATATTTCCCCAAAATTTGGCCAAAAGTAGAATTTCAATCCCTTGGAGTGATACCTTTTCTGAAACCGTTTACATATATCTTTTAAGAGATCACAAAAAAATCATATACCTTTCGTCTCATTTTTTTGTAAAATTTCGTCAAAAAGTTCGTGTGAAAAAAGTGTTTGTAAACATTACAATAATTCCTGGACCTATGGCCGGTCTGGCTATGAAAATAAGGACAGTCAAACAGAAAATTTCCAATAACACATGTAAAAATAAGCTTGATGTTCTTATAAACCCACTTTGTAGGCTAAATTAGTCAACAGCTGTCGTCTAAAAATGAATTTTATTGCACAATCATTAACTTTCATATTTGAAAAATCCACCGTGGCCAAAATGCGAAACTATACTCCTAACTGTGTGTTGCTACCTTACCAACACAACAGACGCCACTTATGGAGCAGGAAGTGTGTTATCCTTCAGGAGAAATTGAGTTCACCTCATGTTTTACGGATTCTTGTTTCTTTCTTTCTGTATCATTTTTAAATTAGTTTTCATTTTTGTTTGCTGTTATATTTAACAATAAAACTTTAATGTTGTTGAGTTCGATCATATTCTTGTTTATTATTTCTCCTGAATCGTATTGTATTTTCATTTCAATTTTTCAAAGTCATACTGGGTAAGAAAATTAAAACGTACTGATTGTTAATAAATTTTGTATACGTTTTAACTAAGGGTAGACAAGAGGCATTTACCAATGACTTTGATTTATCATATTTAAACATGAGCAACAGGAAGGATGTGAGTAATGGAGCAGGTACTACCGAGCCTTCGGTGCACCATAGTTCACGTATGGAGTTTGGATGACTTGTTGTGTCTCAATCTATGTTTGTTTTTATATTGTTAGTAGACTTGTTTGTTTTTTCGTCTTTTTTCTTTTGGCCATGGTGTTGTCTACTTTCTTTTAAGTTATGGTTTTTGAAAATTCCCTTGGTATCGTCTTGTTGTTTGTTATTCAAACATGTCTCTTTTCTGTACGTTGAATTTCACCTAAACCAATTTGTATGCAGTGATGTCATACCACCGATAACACTAGAGACGACTTAATTATCAGAGAAATATATGCCTATTATCATTATCGTATAAACAGTGAAACAAAACAATCCCACCAAACAGAATGGGTGAAACTTAATTAGAAAAAATAGGTTTCTTATCGACCCAATATTGATCTTCCATGTAATGCAACAATAACAGATGAGATAGTAATTCAACATAAACGAGAACAAAGCCCATCTAAAATAGCGTTAGATAACAAAGTATTATCATCCTCATTTTTCCAAGGTAATTGTCAAAAACAACCAAAGTGTAAGATTTTGGATGAACACAAACAAACAGTATTATTATACCTTACATATATTAAAAACAATTCTATTGGGTAACACGTTATCACGTGACATGGAATAATTCAGTTAATTTTCATTTAATTGCAAGGAAGGACGAATAACCCTAAATATTTACACCAGCGATGAATAACCTATTATTCACCGGCGAATATTTTTACACGAGTTATCTCCCATGAAAATGACGTCACAGACGTAAGTAAACAAAATGGCAACGTTACAGGAAGCCCATCGAGTGACGAGGAAACAAGGCTATGGACATGCATCTAGTGCCGATGATATCTCTTATAAACGGTCCTTTTCAGGGCCATCAATATTTTACAAAAAGATTCTACTTTTGTTGTACATTCTAAGACACAAATTTATTTTCGAACGTTAACTTGTGTTTGTTACTATACAGTAAGGTAAGTGCTTTTTTCAATGGGTCAAAAGGCCCTTCCACTGTTAGTTCGGTATAATAAAACAATTGTGGCCCCTTAGAAGCGATGAATATCCAAAATTGTCAACCCTAGATAATTATTTCACATCGGGTTGATATTGTTTTTATCACCGGTCATTTCTAAAAGGATAATTATACGTAACTTAGTATTATTTCAGTAGCATACATGTGTCACATACATGTGTCTAATAGTAAACTGAAATCGTAAACGCAAGTTGAGCTCGTGTAGCGTTCGGACATTTTGATCCCTTTATGCATTGTTTCAAACAATCGTATATGGTTTTAAGTCACTACATTTGATTGAATTTCAATATATTGTCCCATTTTGATCTTAGCTATATTTGGAAAAATGTTTAAGGAATTTTTGGATTGCAATGGTGTTCAACTTCGTATTTCATCTTGCCTTCTTATTATTTTGATTCGTCACAGATGAAAAAAAAATGAAAACAACATGTTTTAAATTGCATGAGTCCGAAACGCTTTTCTGGATTTACCTTCATCAGGAATGCTCAAAGCCGAATATTTGAAAGCCAAGGATGTACAAAAACCGAAACAATTGAAGAGCTATATAACCAAAAAGACCTAAAAAAAAAAAAAAAAAAAAAAATAGCCAACTCCATCTAAAGTCAACTTTGCCTGAGGGAATTGAAAACTTAGTTTGTTTATAATTTCAAATTTTATAAACGGACAATTAAAAAAAAAATGGTTTGTTATAAATCATGTAAGTACCGAAGTACTGACTATTGGACTGATGATACCCCAGGGACTGATAGTCCACCAGCAGCAGTATCGACCCAGTGCTGTAAAAAAATATGAAAACAACACGTTATAAATTGAATGCGTTCGAGGCGCTTTTCTGGATTTATCTTCATCAGGAACGCTCAAAGCCGAATATTTGAAAGCCAAAGATGTACAAAAACCGAAACAATTGAAGAACCATATAACCAAAAAGACCTAAAAAAGTAGCCATCTCTATCTAAGTTCAACTTTCCCAGAGGAAGTTGAAACCTTAGATTCTTTATAATTTCAAAATTTATAAACGAATTTAAGAAAGATGAGTGTCATTTAAACTAAATATAGGCAACGATAGTTTACCGATGTTCAGATCATAAATCGATTGAGAAGACAAAGTAAGGTAACAAAAACGGCAAAACTAAGGGATTCGCAAAAAACAGCAATATCCGGTGCATTGACAGGTTAACCGTATCTTGCTATTATGCATCCCCCGCTATACATAGACCACACTCAAAATATCACAACCGGCAATAGGACACAACCGATATAATTACTTTTCTGGTGTCTAAAGATCTAAGACTGCGACAACATGTCGCTAATGAGTTGAGACACAGATATATCGTATCGGTCAACCAATTTAGAATGATAACCGTAAAACTTAAATTGTGTCGATTTCAGTCGTTCTTTCTCATAACGCTGTTTTAGCAGTTTTTGTGTACGGAGCATACACTTATCAATAAAGTCCTTATAGCAAGAACATGACCGAGCGTAACGTATCAATTGATATATATATATATAAACACCTCACGATGGAGTGTAGAGAAATGGGAAGTTGACAATTAGAAACTAAACGTGTCTGTCTAGGGTACCAAGTCTGATATCTGTTATGTGTTTGTAAAG
Source organism: Mytilus coruscus (assembly GCA_017311375.1). Lineage (NCBI taxonomy): Eukaryota > Metazoa > Mollusca > Bivalvia > Mytilida > Mytilidae > Mytilus > Mytilus coruscus. Next base: position 40,652,758 of record CM029601.1, on the reverse strand, counting down.
CATCTTGAAGATTCTATAACGATAACCATTTAGTTAAGAAATTTACTGGGTCAACTTATCTTCATCAGGAAAACTTAACTTGAAACGATTGATTGACAGGTGATGATAAGACCGCCAGTGACTACTTAACAAGACAAACGGTAGGCATTTCCTTATATATACTAAATATATTTTGTTTTCCATAAAAAGTTTTCAATGCAAATCCAGAACTTATGACAAAACGTTAAGGAAATATAATAATTCACCTAAAAGATAAAAGTAGAATTGACTCATGTTATGTTATCTTCAGAAAGATATGCTAAACCATTAGGTATAAAGGCTATTTATAATGTTTCATTTGCTCAAAATGGAGCAGTTGCAAAAATTATTTTTGAAAAATTCTTCAATATCCAGGAATAACGTGAAGTATCTTTCACGTCTCCATTTTTTTAAAATGTTTTTGATAACGGTAACAAACTGTCAAATTTCTTTCAATTTTTTTAGCCTTCATTTAAGGATTAACAAAACTAGTAGTTTGTCTTGATTTCGAGCACAAATGACGAGGTCAAGGTCTCTTATCTGTAATATTTGTTTTAACGGATAGGTGTGCCATTTATGTTCATGCCATTTATTAATAATGTAGGTATTATCAACGTTCATATACATGTAAGCATATACATATATATTTAAAGTCTGGATGATAAGCAGCCAACCATCATAACCATCATCATCATATATCTAAAGTAGTATTTACTTTTAGTAAAAAAGAGGACATTGACCCCATGATTAAACTTATTTTATGGACCACTTTAACTGACATAATCAAAATGCTTGATTTCTTGATAGACAACATATTTTTTACGTTTGGAGGACTTCCCGTGGGGCCTAGCTGTGCTCTACTTCTTGCCGATTTGTTACTTTCCCCATATGATGCGAACTTCATACAGGAACTTCTTATGAAGAAAGAAAAGAGTAAAATTACAAAAAAACTGAACTCCGAGAAAGAAAGGAAGTAAGGCGTATTCGCTATATAGATGATGTTCTCTCACTGAATAACTCAAAATTCGGTGGCTATGTTGAACACATCTATCCCATCGAACTTGAGGTAAAGGATATAACAGATACAGTTGATTCTGCCTCATATATCTTGACTTACATCCAGAAATTGACAATGATGGTCGGTTGAAAACAAAACTTTACGACAAAAGAGATGATTTCAGTTTCCCAATTGTGAATGTTCCATTTCTATGTAGCAACATTCCAGCAGCGCCTGCAAACGGAGTATATATCTCTTAGCTGATACGATATTCAAGGGCTTGTATTTCCTATCATGATTTGCTTGATAGAGGGCTGCTATTAAACTAAGAGTTCCAAGTGGTGAAGTTGAAATCATCCCTTCGTTAATTTTACGGACGCAATCACGAGTTGGTTGACCGTTATGGAATATCTGTTTCACAGATGACGACAAATATGTTCCAATTGTCGTATCTACATTCCCGTCCCTTTTTCCTGAATGTGACCTTCCGAATTAGACTTATCACAGGGTTTGTACTTACATGAACAATAGGACGTGTACCACATGTGGAGCAGTATCTGCTTACAATTCCGGAGTTCCTGAGATCACTCCAGTTTTTGGAGGGTTTCGTGTTGCTGAGTCTTTAGTTTTCTTTGTTGTCTTTTGTGTTTGTCTGTTTGTCTGTTTGTCTCGTATTTCTTTGTATTACTTTGTGGACCACGTTTATCTTGGCATTACTTTGTGAACTGCGTATCTCTTGGTATTACTTTGTGGATCACGTCCTTCTTTGTATTACTTTGTAGACCACGTAGTTCCAATATTACTTAACTTTGTGGACCGTGTATTTTTTTTATTTATTTGTATGACAACGCATTTCTTGATATTATTTTGTTGACCACGAATTTCTTGGTATTATTTAGTAGATCTCGTGTTTCTTTGTATGACTTTGTGGATCCCTTTTCGGAATTATTGGACCTCAATGCTCTTTAACTTAAAAATGTATTTGGCCTTTTAACTGTTTCGATTTGAACGTCACTGATGAGTCATTTGTAGACAAAACGCGCGTCTGGCGTACAATAGTATGATCTAGGTGGTTTTTTTCTATATCCCAACGAACTTGAAATTAAGGAAACCGCCGAAAGTAGAAGGTCTGTTTCATATCATGATCTAATCCTCGATATTGACACAAATTGACAACTTCAAACTAGAATCTATGACAAACAGGATGATCTCAACTTTCTAATTGTCAACCTCCTACTTTACACTCGTGCATGCTATCATAAACAGGGGTGTGCTCCTTACACAAAAACTGACCCAACAGAGGTATGAGGAATAACGACTGAAATCGACACTGCATTAGTTTTACTGTCACCATCACGAATTGGTTGAATGATTCGTGTCGGTGTGTCGACTCACAAGCGACATGTTTTCACGATTTTTGATCTTCAGATACTAGTACCAGTATAGTATTCTAATCTGTAATTTTCTCGATTATGTCATAATTCCGATTGTGATATTGTACTGAATATAAATTTGCATGGCAGGGAATGCATGCATAGCCGAAAGTAAAATAACAAAATTACCGAACTCCAAGGAAAATTCAAAATGGAAAGTCAATTATCAAATGGTAAAATCAAAAGCTCAAACACATCAAACTAATGGAAAACAACTATCATATTCCTGACTTGGTAATGGCATTTCCTTAAGTAGAAATTAGTAGATTAAACCTGGTTTTATAGCTAGCTAAACCTTTCATTTGTATGACAGTTGCATTAGACGCTTACTCTGTAGGCGCACCCGGTATCCTGCTTTTAGAGTTCATGCGATTCCTTAAGTTTGTGTCAGTTACCTTGATTTGTCTGTTCTTAAGCGATTAACGAGATTTTAACGTCAATATACTACTGTGGCCTTAATTTGTTGACATAAACCTTTTGCGGTAAGTACCATTCTTAGGTTAAAAGCCTTTCACGTTAAGTATCAAACTAAAGGTCAAAATATTTTCCTGTAAGGTACCAATCATAGATTAATAAGCCTTTCCCCTAAGGTACAAATCTTATGGTCATAATCCTTTCTCGTGAAGTATTTTACGTAACAGCAGCAAATTTGATCTCAAAGTAGATTCAACACTAATGGATGATATGTACTTCCCTATTCTGATGCAGACTGTATTTAAGTGCAAGATTATTATCATCCATTGCATCAAAAATAATTTCCAGTAATAAACAACATAAGAGTCAAATGCCGACAAGGATAAATATGTTTAAACTCCCCGTGCAATTTGTTCTCATAGAAATATCCTTTAATGTCAATATAACTTTTGATAAAACATTTTAATTTGTTTTGCATGTTGTATCGAACTGTTTTGTGAAAATCCAAATACATGACAATCAATTTCAATATTTATTGGTAATTATGTTTAACGTTCTACTGATACTATAGTGTTTCTAAATGGGTGTTTTCATATTAAGCCTGTATTATGTTCAAGTACAGTCGTATTGGGTCGAGGTTAGCTGTATTGGCTCGAGGCATAGCCGAGGGCTAATACAGCTAATCGAGACCCAATACCACTGTACGAGGACACAATACAAGATTAATATGAAAACACCAATTTTATGACACCTTTATTAACCAATGAATTAAAATAGCCACTAAAAGCTCAATGAGGATAAACACGACTGTACTGGATCAATATAAACTATTTGGATTAATCATCATTTTAATGCAAGGAACGCCAAATAACCCTAAAAAATATATTGTTCAATGAATTACCCTTTTTTTCACCGTTAAAAATAAACTTTGAGCCTCTCAATTTTCAAACGAGTTATCTCCCATCAAAATGACGTCACTGATGTATGTGTTGTAATTCCGAGAATATCTAAATACCAATAGATACCTTAGATGGTCGTTCCTGCAGTCAGGAACGACCGGATTGCTCTTCAGTGATATATGTCGTCTGTATAGCCATTAGTTCATTACCGGAAGAGGCTGATTTCTGGGTAGTTCTTCGAACATCTCTAAATGATCTATCCGATGACTTAAAACTAACCCTACGAATACTACACCCCCCCCAGTTTTATCAATAAGGCCCCCTCTACTGAGGTGGCCCTCTGAATTTCGCTCAAAATTAACAAAAAACGGAAATCATACCAAATCTATAGAAAATATGCATCAATTTAAAAAGTATACAACCTATCCCCTCTGACAGACCCTTTGTATCCATGGGTCTACTGATACAGTCACAATTAATACAATGTGTTCCCAGCAAATTCGGAACCCAATAACCTGGGAATTGTTCTTCTCTGGATCATACACCAACTTCCCCTCTCCTTTATACAAACTAAGCCCTGGACGCTGAAGGGCTGCAAGTCCTGGTTGGACCTAGGAGATTGTGCGGATCCACCTTCATTCTCCATCTTTACTTGTATTGTCTTTATACCTTTGTAAAGGGCGGGAATTCCAGGGTCCCACTGTCTTCTGCTGGGACCCCATCTGATTGTGGCAATGGTCACACGTAAGACTGTTGTCCCACTGTCTACTGTAGGTGTTGGCAAATTACAATACCTAGCGCCAATATTTTCTGCTTTGAAAAGTGACCCCCATCTTGAATTGGGGCTTTCTGTATGAACGGATGCAGATTTCTTGCTGACGGGAGATTTATCAATGATAACTGTTCCTTTTTAGAGTGGAATGTTTCTTTCAGTTGTGGCCTTTCTGTCAAATTCTCCCGTTGTGAACCCTGTGGCCTTTCGGTCAATTTCTCCCGTTGAGGAAGGGTCCACAAAAATGAGAGATGTAGGACCTTTTTCAATATTGTCTGTCCTTCCTCCATCTACAACAGGAGTAGGCCCCCGATATCGCTGACAAACTGTCTCCTCATCACTGGCCTCTTCTACCAATGTGGTATCTGCCTCACCTTCTGAGGTGGAGTCCCAACTTTCTTGGGCCTCCTCATCACTTGCAAAAGTTGTCTCTGTTGGGGCAGCAACCTGGTGAAGGCTATTGCTTTCCTCCATTGCCAAGATAGCTCCTATGCGTTCCCTCTCAATATTGGCTATTGAACTCTCCTGGTCCCCTGTGAGCAATGCTGGAGTAACTAAGTTGCCCAAGTCCAGTTCCTCACCCGAATCTAGATGTAAAGCTTAAGGATAACATAAGCCTAGGGCAGTATGATAAAGGGCCCCTTCCTGATTCGGTCCTGGGCACAAGACAAACGACAACTACTGAACCAGATTAGGCGACCAGTATGAATTTGTAGCCCTTGGCCTGTGCCCTCTGTACATCTATTTGTACCTCTACCTCCCAATGAGGCTTGAAGCTGTTTGGCACATTATTAACTAAGGGTATATATTGCCTCCCTATTTTCCGCAACCCCTCCTCTTTTATATGGCCCCATGAGGCCATGGTGGTGTAATGGTAGCCTTGGAGCACCTCATTTTTCTCCACTAATGGTATGTCAGGGGTATCCACCACCAAGGAATGCCCTTGGTTAGCCCTTATTTTCCAACAACCACTGTCTATGTCCCTCATCAAAGTAAACCTCTTATCCACGTCGACCTTGACCAGTTTCTGTATATCTGGTAAAGAGTACCCGGCAAAGCCTGGGTGCCCTTTAAGGATTTCCCTCACAAATAAATACCCACCAGGGAGAAGTTTGTGGCCCATCTCCAGGTCTCCATGCCTCAATATGTTAGCAAGAGTGTTTAATAAATTGCGGTCCAGTCTGCCTGAAGGAGTTGCCTCTTCTTCAGAAATTGAGGACTGCCCTGACTCACTCTCTGCTCTAACATCCACCGACATCCTAGATTCTCCATTCTCCTCCCTATCCCTGGGGAGATTTGCATCTACCCCTGGGCTCATTATAGCTACCTCCGCTACTCTGGCTTGGGGTACAGACTCAACTACTAAGAGGCCCAACTTCATTTGCGGGGACTCACTCCGGCCTCCTGAGTAGTCCCGTTGAAGTTTAATGGACCCGTTGCAGTTCTGCTTGACTGATCCCTGAAGGTTTTATCTCTCCCCTGGAAATCCAGACAGTCCTTCCTTACATGTCCAGGCTTAAAACAGTGGTAGCACACTCCCTCCCATGGAGGCTCTCTATGAGGGGAGAGACTCCCTGAGACGGACTTACCTCCAAGCTTTGGACATTCCGTTTTAAAATGGCCCCTCTCCCCACAGTGGTGGCAACCTTCTGCCCCTGCTAGTCTGCCCGGTGAGGGGCTTCTTGCAACGGGGCAAGGGAGGAGTTTCTTGAATTGGTCCATTATGTCGTCAAGTTTTTCATGGACTAGACCAAACTTCCTATCTGTCTTTTCCAGCTACTAGTATCTGCACTAGCTGGGGCTCTCTCAGGGGCTATAGTAGCCCTTTCGTGGGGCACCTGATACTCATGGTAGGCCTCAGGGTGGTCCTCATACCGCCCACTTATTACCTGCCTGACCTCAAGCCTAATAGGCTTGCCATATATTGCCTGGGTGTTATGTTGAAATAACCTTATTTTGTCTACTGCCTCTCAATACTTTGGGGTTGGAGGTTAGAGACTTGCACTCCCACCTCTTTGTTTTCAATGCCCTGGCACAGCCGTGTTACGGCTTGCTCATACATATATACTCATCAGGGAGGTTTCTAAATGCCCTGGTAGCCAAGGACAACACACAGTCAGCCCAGTCCTCAAGAGACTCCTCAGGGGCTTGCCGGGCATTGTTGAACTGGACCCGGGCAGTCTCAGGGAGCGCCTTGAAACCAAAACGCTTGTGCAGTTTTTCAACTAGCTCCTTATAACTCACCTCCCTGTCTCTTTCCGTAATGAGGGCATAATATTCACTTGCCTTTCCCTCAAGGCACCAGCAAAGTTGATCTTTGCACTCTTGTAAGCCCCACTCACAGACCTCTGCATACCTTGCAAATTTTGTGAAGAAAGCCTGCCAGTTGCCCTTCCCTTCATACTTTATATTTTTCGGGGCGTTGCTGACTTTTGAGGCGCTACTTGAAACTCCTCGTGACCCACCTCTGCTGTCGGGTCCCCTTGTATTTTCCCTAGGAATCCTCATTATGTGCCCCTAGGTGGGGCCTGCTGCCCATAGAGCACTGTCGGTGCCTGGCCAATACGGGGGCACCGAATACTACTACTACCCCGGGGTGTTGGTTGTTACCCTGGTCTGGGTGGGGTCTGCATTGTGCCAGACTTTGCCCTGGTGCCATCTTTTTGATTAAATACAGACTGGGTCTGTGTTTGGCATGGCATGCTATTGTCTTGCAACCACTCCCCATACCTAATAGTGTTTATCATTGATTGATGTTTGCCGGTTGGGGCCTCAGGTGATGACCCTGATATTTTGGCCACCCCATTGGTGCTGAAGTCCAGCCTAGCCCCTTAGGTGGGATATAGTGCCCTTTAAATCAGCCTCAGTCACAAAGCCCTTGCCATCCCTTATGTCCATTATTTGCTCCCCAGTTTTGATGCCTATACCTGGGAGCTGGAGCAACTCTTGAAAACTGCACGTGTTTATGTTTACCAGTGACATGTGTAACTGTAAATCACTGACAACAATTGATAACAAAGTTTATTTATTTAAAGAATAAACAACAACAAACAACACACTAAATATCATAAGTTATTTATTTAATAGCACAAATGCTTCGGGTAACCCGTCCTTCTGGTCTGCGGTTAACGGAAGAAAACAAAACAATAACAATACGACTGGTAACCCGTCCTTCTGGTCTGCGGTTAACGGAAGTAAACAAAATAATAACAAGTCGACTAGTAACCCGTGCTTCTGGTCTGTGGTTAACGGAAGAAAACAAAACAATACCAATACGACTGGTAACCCGTCCTTCTGGTCTGCGGTTAACGGAAGTAAACAAAACAATAACAAGTCGACTGGTAACCCGTCCTTCTGGTCTGCGGTTACCGGTGACTGGTACCCAGCTGTCCCTTCTGGGTCAAGCAAGGTAATAACCTGTCGTCTACTACCACAATCTTTTCCCCTAAACTACCGTGAAGTATTCCCTTGCTGGAATAAACCAAAACACCCTTTTCCCTCGTGTCTTAGTATTTTTTGCCGTCCACCACCGGTACGGCAAAAACCTAAAAATATCCCTTATAGTCCTGACACTGCCCGCTTATTGCTCGCAGCGCCAATGTTGTAATTCCGAGAATATCTAAATACCAATAGATACCTTGGATGGTCGTTCCTGCAGTCAGGAACGGCCGGATTGCTTTTCAGTGATATATGTCGTCTGTATAGCCATAAGTTCATTACCGGAAGAGGCTGATTTCTGGGTAGTTCTTCGGACATCTCTAAATGGTCTATCCGATGATCTAAAACTAACCCTACGAATACTACACATGTAAACAAAATGGCAACGTCCAGGTAAGAATTGGTTCGTGGACTGGACTGACGAAGAAACAAGAATTTGAAAATCATCTGGCGCTGAGGATAGCTTTCACAAACGCCCTTTTCAGGGCCACCAATACTATACAGAAAGAGTCTTCATTTGTTGTACATATGAGGCATTTTAAGTCACAAAATAATTCTCTGACGTAAGTGTTTTACAAATTATTTGTTACTACAGTAAGACAAACACGGGCTTGAATCTTCAACAGTTTGAAGGGCCCTCTTGGTATAATTAAACAAATTAGTTCCATTCGAAACGGTGCATATCCAAGATTGTCAACCCTACAAATTTCTCTCGCTTTGGACTGCGCCCTCAGAGAAATAATTTGTTATTGTTGACAATTTTGTATATTCACACTTTCTGCCGTCCATGATTGTATAATCTCAAAGAAAAAAAACAGTACAACATATGAAAAAAAAAACAACATCTCTAACATCAAACATGTTGAAATCTTATATTTCGCGTAAAACACACATCCATTTTCTGACACCTTTTTGAACCAAAAACCGGAAGTTAAAATCCTGTATTAAGACCATTAAAAAATCTGTATTAACCGGCTTTTCTGTATTAGACCTGTATTATTGACCAAGTCTCAGACATACGGAATCGTATTACATGGACAATTTATAATGTATTTTAAGTCACTGGTTAATAATTTGGCATTCAATCTACACTGTTCTGTTCTTGATCTGGAGGTTATCCAGTCCTCCTTGTCTGTAAAAAAGTTTCGTCTTTTTTTTTTCGATTGTAGATTCAAACTCCTTTCGGCAAAGTACGTGTAGACCTCAAACTGAATTGGTTACGGTTGTATCTTCGTAAGGATCTGGTCGACTATAAAGCTTGTGCTAAGTCACCATATGTAAAATTTTAGGTTTATAAACTTTTTGCAGGGTTTTAATGATATTGCATCGAGTACTGCAAATAGTATGTTTAAGTTTGGTATGCTTACGTCCTAACACGTAATAGGAGAAATAAACATCTGATATTTTCATCACAAGAAATGAATGCTTTTAGTACCATACTTTATCTTTGTATTCAGTTGTACTTCAACAACAAATTTGATTTACTTAAGTATTTCAAATAAGGAGAGTAAAATAATCTCTGTATCTATTACTTATTATAACATTTAGGAAATGGGTTATGATTACCAGAGAAACAATTATCCATTAGAGTCCAAGGTACACAGATATGAATTATTACAGGTTTCTGATCAGCCTTTATTAACGAGAAAAATCAATATAGTAAAGTAGACTATAGATTCAGAGTCGAGTTGATGTATATTATTTAGTGTTTTATGCGAGAAATAAATCATTTTTCTGACAAAGTATTATATTATAAACCATTATATATAGTTGACATTTATATTTTATTTTACTGTGTAAATTGATCCGAATATGAACGGAAAATAGACCTTAAAATGGTATATCCCGTTTAACACATGACATTTGCGCGGGAAAGTCTTCCATTGATCATTGTAATTTAAAATTTGTTTCTGGATTGTAATTTGCTGTTATCTAATTTGTTCTCCTACAGTCATTGAAGTAGAACAGTATCAACATTTGACGTAGGGTTTGTACACATTTAGACAGTCTCGAGTCAAGAACCTGTAGTTCAGGGTATCGGGTTCGTTCGCTCCAAATACACGTTCGCACCCTACACTTTCGCATCCCACACGTTCCCCTCTGGGTCCGTTCGCTCCCTATCTTTATTCAAATACAGACTGCATTATTAGATTTTTTAGATGTATAATTCAAAATATTTGTATTTTCATAAATAAAATTCGGAATTTCAAAATGAAATATTGTTTTTTTTTTTTGGGGATTTGATGAAGACTGTATGAACCATTAGACAAACGAAAACCAATTGACGATTTTCCGCCATAGTAGACTGTGAACTTTGATAATAATTAGGTCTTTCCACTTTTCAGTGGAAAGACCTATTGTATTTGTTCTGATTATTATTATTTTCTTCCGCCAAATTTTGTTCTCTCGTAAAATTTTTGTTTTGCAATATGTCGCTAAGATATTTCTTATATAGTATCATTCAGTTTATGCGCTTTTTATTTTCATCCATACTAAGCCGAACAATTTTCTTTGTAAGAGTTATCTCCCCGAACACTGTTTTCCTTGTGACTACATCTCCTCCGTAACCGTAAAAGAAAGCGACAATTATTTTTTATAAAATTACTCGTTATATCCTTCGCATGATTTGTCCTATTTGACCGAAGGGATATGAACACTCCATAAGAGAGTTATTTCCCCTTATGTATTTGATATAAGTGATATGCATTTCTATCTTGTAAACCATAAGTGATAGAGACCTAGGATCTTTTGATTTGAGGTCCTTGGTAAAAAAAATGAAAATTAGGTCAAGGTCAAAGGTCAAGGTCATATTCTAAATTTTGATTTTGGCTTATTTTCACTTATTTCCAAAAACCGTATAAGATATCGACAAATTAGTTTTACTAAACTGTTAGTTGCGACATGTCGTAACACGTAAATTTTGATTGCAAGGGTACGTTGGACGTAAAAGGGAGTTTTCTCCCCTCTTGTATTTAAAAATACACGTATGGTGATATAACTCATTAACCAAATATAATTAAGACCTATAGTCTTTTGATTTGAGGTCTTGGTTTATGACCTTGAAATTGATCTCAAGGTCATAGCTTAATTTGACGTTCTAGATTTTGATCTTTACTTTTACCTCATATGTTTACATGATAAAGCCATGAAACTTTTTGCAAGAGGTTTCAAACCATTTAACCTTGAAAAAAACAACCGGAAGTGACCTTGTGTAAACCGGAAGTAGCTATTTTTTGTACTTTATTGATATAAAAGTATATAGAACCAGATATTTTTGGAATCAGTGTCAAGTAAATATTCAAATAGTATCGAAGTAACATTTTTCAAACCGTAAGTAAGAAATTATCCCCCTTATTTAAAAAAATATTGTATAGAAACCATATATTTTCGGAATCAGCGTACAATAAGCTATCATTTGACGTTTGAAATGACATTTTAAACATAATTTTACTTCTTTCATATTAAAATACATGTTTTTTTGGTGGAAAGACCTTCAATTGTTCTCTGAACAATTGGGTTTTAATTGTGACTGTTATTTGAATTTAATACATTGATTCTTAAATATTAAAATAAAGTTATAAACTATTTATATTAGAAAGTATTGGTGTGTGAATATATGGTGTACAATGTGATGTGATGTTTCAGGTGTTTTTAATATCTTAGTGCTCTTTTAAATTTCATCAAATTGTTTAAATAGTTGCACTAAACATTTTAGTGCTGATTTTCAAATGAATGATATTTCATGATTTGAATGATTGTGTACGGTTAAAGTGCATCATTGAAGTAGGAAACCTGTTTACGTTTTTAGAATGTCACTTTATTTTGAAACAATAAAAAACATATTTATAGCAATACACTAACTAAAACATGATTAAACAATTAATACAAAACCAATAAAAAGAGTGCGAACGGACCCAGGGTGCTAATGTGTAAGGGAACGAACGTGAATGGCAGCGAATGTGATTTTGGGCAAACAGACCCGGATTCGTAGTTCAGTGGTTGTCGTTGGTTCATGTCTGTCATATTTGTTTTTCGTACGTTATTTTGTTATAAATTAGGCCGTTAGTTTTTCTCAATTGAATTGTTTCATACTTTTCGTGTCAGGGCCTTTTACAGTCGACTATACAGTATGTTTTTTTTTCATTTTTGAAGGCCGTACGGTTGCCTATAATTGCTTACATCCACTTCATTTGAACTTTGGTGAAAAGTTATCTCATTGGCAATCATACCACACCTCCTTATTTTTATATCGGTTGCAGACCTGAAATAGATGTACGAAGTTCAATATGCAGCATACATGTACTTCGAACTTCAAACAACCAGCTACAACTGATCAACCGTAAAACTGTTGAACAGAACTATGTATATTTGATCTCATTCCAGTCCATAAAAACACTATCAATCAACGGAACACATGCAAATAATTATGATGTCTTGAAAGGTGTTTGAATAGACCTTATTGTTATATATTGTATTACAATATAAACATATCGGGGCCTTTTACTGGCGACTGTACGGTATGGGGTTTTTCTCATTTTTGAAGACTGTACGGTTGCCTATAATTGCTTACATCCACTTCATTTGAACTTTCGTGGATAGATGTCTCGGCAATCATAACACATCTCCTTATGTTTATAATTGGCAATCATATCATATCTCCTTCTTTTTACTATACTGTATAAAAAAATAAATGTGGTGGTGAACAATTTGGGTCAGGGAAAATACCACCGAATAATTCAAGAAGGGAGAGAAATACAAATCATGCGAATACACAAAACCCCGATCAATACTTCTTTTAGTAAAAAAGTTCATTATTCCCTGTTTTATATCTACTAAAAGCATTTTCTTTTTTAATATAATTTCCATTTTAGTATGCGAAAATATGCAAAATCTGCTTCAAAAATAGATTTTAAAATTCTGCTGATTGGTTGAACTACTGTCAAAGATTGACATAGATTAACAAAAAAAGTTTCCTCCGCTCAAATGTAATTCCTAAGAGAAGTACACCGTTGAGGTAACTAATATATTAATCTTGACAAAGATATATATATATAAAACGTATGCCATGCTTAGGTATGTTTATATTTATTAACGCTGAAATTCTATACAATTTTGTTGTGTAAAGCAATAGTGAGTAAGGATCTATCGCGCCATAAAAAAATTCCATGACATGTTAATGATCTTCTTCGACTTCGATTGAGAATATAACTTTTTTGTTTTCAGTAATTTCGATGAGCAGTTTTTATAATTGATTTGTATTGTATTTGGGTTCCATCGACCTTCCTGAGAGTAATTAACAATTCCATTTCTTAGAAATGTAAACAATTGAAAAAATCTTAACCTTGACGATTTGGGTCACTGACATCAAGGACAGCAAGGACGTATAACTAATATACGTCCTTGCTGATGTGTATTATCTGTATTTGCAATATCTTTGAATTTAATGTGTAACAGTGCACATATTTTTAGCATGTCATGGTTTTTGTTTTTGCAATTATCTTTGAATTAAATGTGTAACCGTGGACATATTTTTTTGCATGTCATGGTTTTTGTTCAAGTCTATACAAGATAAATGGCTTATGATGAGGAATTTTGTATGTATAAAAATAACGGACGATGTTTAAGAACAATATAAAATCTGACATCATTGAATAATCACGTGACATTATTATTTGTAAACAAACGAGCACCCAACGACAGAACCTGTATCGGAACTTTCCATATTATTCCAAATTTTGGAATTATTTTACAGATTTTCCAAAAATTACTGGATTTTCACATATTTGTCTAACCAAATTTTTGTCTCAAGGCGAAAAAAAAAAAATGGAAATCCAGTATCTTCCATATGGTTTGAGAATTAAAAACCTGTCTGGAATTCCAGCATCTTCCATTAGGTGGGGGTCAACTATTTCTAAAATAGCCCATTGCACCCTAATACTCTATGCAACTTTGTCAATACAACATCATCATCCATATTCAACTATAAGTCTGCATGAAGCAACATCTTGAAAATCTGATCTTAACAAACCTGTTACATACTTAAATACTTGGGGAAACAAACATGTAGTGAATATATATTGGTTAAAATACATATATATGGTTGCATATAATTTTTGTATTGCTTTTTCCCTTCATAATTTAATATGTATAAACTACATGTATTTTTAGAGTGCACATTGAGTGCTCCCAAGTAAGGAGTAATATAAATGTAACACTTGGAAACATGTCCACCCCCCTAAACTTGTCCATATGTCAGACGTCAACACCAAAACGTGTCCTTTTTATGAATGCCCAAACCTGGCCGATCTCTGTTCCATATGAAGCCAAAACGTCTCCTTTTTATGAATGCTCAATTGTGTCCACCATTATTAAGTAGTGATTTGAATTAATCACACATTGTTTAAATATAAACCCAATCGATATTATTACAGGAATCTTCCTTTTGTTTTGTTGTAAAAATGGAACAGTAACTCTCTAAAAGTCAAGAAACCACTCCTGAAAGAAGCCGTCCGTGCTATATCCTGATACATTAAGATATTTAGGCATCACTGCAGTATATTAGTACAAAAGAATTTACTTTGTAAACATTTAATTAAACTGTACAAAACGAACAAATTGCAATCTTTATGTTTGCTCTAAATATGCATGAAATATTCGCCACTGGACATTATGCAATCAACAGTCAAGAGTTAATGTACATGTATGTGTTGCAAATTGAAATTGCAATTATGCTAAATGTTAACAACCAACTTTGAACAAACTAATGCTAATAAATTACCACATAATCAACAGTTGAAGCACTGAGAAAACTTGCACTAGTCTAGTGAAAACTTGCAGGATAAAATGTATAAGAGTTTTTAAGTGTGAAATACCTTCATCTAAAATTATAACAATAATAATCATATTTATAAAAAATTAATAAAAGCTCGCAAGTAAAGATAATTTTTTATTGTGAGATTCTTTTTCTTATCTCGTGTCTATTAATTTGGGAGCAGAATATTTAATTAAGTCAGTGATTTTATCTTTCACTATGCATAGTGTACCACATTCTGGACTATACGGTTCACTACACCTTTCCTCTAGATGTCATTAGATAGCGGCTTTAATCTTTTTTTAGAAATCACCAAACCCGACAACTTCAGTCGTGCCCCCCTTCCCATCATTGAATGCTGTAAACGTTATTACATTAATACTGAAGACATATTAGAGCTAACAGTTTTTATAAAGTGGACAAGTTTTCGGCGAATAACAATTGTAGGACACGTTTTGGAGAGTAAAATTCAGACATATTTTGGCGAAGTAAATAATCGGACCATTAGGGGATGTGAAATTGGACATGTTTGAACCGGACACATCTGAGAGTGTTAAATATATGAGAGATCAATGGTCACAAAATTTGTGTCATTATTTTTGTTACAGGTAATCCACTGATCTGATGGCCATGGTGGTTGATAAAAAGAATCATTTAGTCAGAATATCCATTTGAATAAATTTTCACATGTCCTCACAGTTGGTGACATTTGCCAAACTTCAGGATAAGACTAAAGGTTGATGGAAATAAAATCCAAATTAATTGTAAGTTATACTAAAATGGTCATGACTTGCAAGTATTTTTTCTCGTAAGAATTTTTGTGAAGTTAGCCGCTGACCTTCCAATTAATTTTTTTGGGAGCATGCAACCGGAAACAGACCTATTTTTATTGGCCTTAAATGAAACTGCACATAATTATAAGGATCAATAATTTAAAAAAATAGGATTTGTAAACAAAAATAAACCCTTATTACTTATAAATGGACTTATTTTTTGGCAGTCACCATTACACATTAACACTCATAGCTGAAATTGCAGGTGAGGAACCCTTTACCCTTTTGTTTTGTCTTGCTGCAACAAAGTCGCCATATAACCTAACATATACCTAACAACAAAATTATTTTATTTACCTGTGTTTAAAGTTATTGCAAATGGCTGATATTTTTGTTCGAGCATATTGTTTTTCTTAAATTGTTTAACATTTCATACCGATATAACATGTTACTTTTATTATTCTTCCCTTAGTTTATTTATTTTGAATTTACATTGTATCATAGGTCAAATTTATTTGTTCAGTGTATGTTCAATGGTGTTAATATGTCCTTTGATTGAGTTAAGCTATTTCAGTTGATATTTTATAGTGTGTTTTTCTATGTTGTGATGTTACACTATTGTTTCAGAAAAAGGGTGAAAGTTTGGTACCATTAAAACGTTTAAACCCGCTGCATTTGTTTGCACCTGTCCTAAGTCAGAATCTGATGTTCAGTAGTTGTCGTTTGTTGATGTGGTTCATAAGTGTTTCTCGTTTCTCGTTTTATATAGATTAGACCGTTTGTTTTCCCGTTTGAATGGTTTTACACTAGTAATTTTGGGGCCCTTTATAGCTTACTGTTCGTTGTGAGCCTAGGCTCCGTGTTGAAGACCGTACTTTGACCTATAATGGTTTACATTTATAAATTTTGACTTGGATGGAGAGTTGTCTCATTGGCACTCATACCACATCTTCTTATATCTATATAAAGCTAAATTAAGGTACAAAAAATGTATGCTGTTTTGGGTATAGCCAATGACATTAACAATTTGTTAAAGATTATAATTACAATTTGTGACTCCAATAAAATGTTAATTGAATAGGATTGTCAGTCTTCCTATCAATGGTTGGTGGTTCTCTCTGGCCACTCCAGCTTCCTCCACCTATAAAAAGTGACCACTACAAAATAGAAATTGCAGCAGCTACTGTCCTGAAATGGCCTTAAAAAACAAATCAATCAATTAATAATTACATGTAGGTTAGTTTTAACAAGAACCATTTATGGAAAGTTAATGATATGTGGTATGTACTATGATGCAGTTGAAGGAGCATTTGCATATCTCATTCTATGGATATTAAGAAGTTCATCCTCTTGATCTACATTGTCATATTCCTTTCATATGCATAAATAAATGCCACGTGGATATATTCAACAACAAGACGACAACCAAATGCCAAAGATAATTGATAGACATATAGAGGTCAATAGACAAAATAAAAAAGTACAACCAATTGTTGAAAAGTATTATTACATGTATTTGCACAATTTTAAATAATACATCTTCCACAATTATTTTATTATTAGGTTCAACCTACCATTTTATGAAACTGAGTTCAATGCAGCTAGTCTGTAAAAAGGATGTCAATTAGAGAAGCCAATACTATTGGGACATTGATTTGAGAACAACAAAAAAGACGTCTATTAGAGGGGTACATAAAATTGGTCGTAGATTTGGAATCTTCTTTTATTACTAGAACACACCCGCGACATCGCGCCCTTAGGATTCAGCTAAAGCGGGGGCGTGTGTTGGTCATCAAGGCAACCCTACACTGTAAGCATTACTTTTCAGTTCAACTTAGTTCGACTTAAAAAAGTTTTTCCAGAACGTTCAACTTACATGTTATTTTGTGATTCGACCGGAAGCTATATGTTACATATACTATTGGTATCGATGTCGGACTCGACCCGGAACTTCTTAATTATTGGCAATATTAATTACGTGGAAAACAAATGGGCCTGGAGTGGTGTAATTTTTAATCAACACCATTGTACTATATTAGTTATATATAAAGTTGAATTCTTTGATTCATCGTTTTTACGTCATGACGGCTGACAAATTGGACCTCGTTATTTTAGTATTATAGATGATATCAGATTTGAACGTCGACTTGAGAAAGGGAGGTTGATAAGAGACCGGACTCAATCTGAGTCCTACATGTGTATATATATTGATTCAGTTGTGACGGTAAATAGACACTGATAAGTCTGATAACATTTTATAGTTTTGAAAGTTTGTTCACCTTTTTACTATGATTAGATGGAAGTATGTTCTTATTTAAAAAAGAGGGGCACTCGGCATATATTAATTTGTGCATGAAGCAAGTTGAACTGGAACAACTACATTGTACTTGCTAGGTACCAAATGTTTTTACTACAACTTTGTATAAGTTTTAACCAGGGTACGTACATATAATATATAAAGTTTACATGTCTTTTTCAGGTTTTTTTGATCCATGTAGTTTGCATGTTTGTAAGATCATAGATGTGGTTTTGAAGAGCCTCTACTACAAAGTATACCACTTGATTGAGCTCTTTGTCTAAGTGTATTATTAAAGTGCTTTGCTTTGAGCTCAGTTTATTGTTATGCAAATGCATTCTTTGTGAAATAAAGATTTGACAGACAACTCACATCTGCACATGAACTGTAAGGTAAGATGATTAAAACTGTCAGCACAAGGCATTGTTGAAGTAGCATCCATTCAATGTAAGTAGTTAAGGGAGATTAAAGCAATATATTTACATTTGAACCCATTTTTTTTTTGTCCAGAAGCCAAATAAAAAAAAAAACACAAATTTACCAAACAATGCTACCGTGCTACTAGCAATATGATGCTAGATGGTTTTGTAACACTTTTTTCAAACATCTGCACTGCCTACCAACTAGTCCTGAGTGTAAATGGTCATTCATTTATACATTATGTTTATCTGTGTTAAAGAAATTGACAAAATTCACAAGGCCTAATCGATTTCTAAAATTATCTGTCATTGTTCAACATTTATCATTCATTCGTTAATTTCTTATTATGAGTAAATGTTAAATAGCGCTGTTCACTTTTATACCACAACACAACTGCATCTTACTGTACCGGTATCCCTTATATTTTTATCCTTGAAACAAGAATAATTTTGTAATACCTTTTCATTTCAAATACTAAAAAAAATCATAGTTTATATTTCTCTACACTATTTGACGTATTTGTCATAATTTATTTCTAGAAATTCTAAAATCATAAACCAATTCATTGGATTTACCAAGTTATTCTACCCACACAGCAAAGTAAATAAGCATAATGTTATTGACCAGTCAGTCCGTTTGTCCATCAGTCCTGTTCTTTTCATCGCAACTCCTCTGGAACCATACAACAGAATTTCAGGAAACTTTGTAGATCATTAGAACATATTATGTTGATGCTCGTATCCACAAGAAGTTTTATCAGTTGACTTTTTGTAGGAGTTGTGAGTCTTTGAAGCATGTTCATAAAGGTTCTTTAATTGACATCATTTTCATACTGGTCAAATTATTTTTTTAACTTCGACCTTTTTTCGAAGAAAGAACTTCGACCTGGCCTCCGGGTAACGGAGAGTACTTTCTAGCTCATCTAGCCCCAAGCGTCATGCCAGGTATTGTCATTACTTAAAATCATTAGATCTTCTAAGAAACAATTTCGACATTTAAACGAAATCTTTTACTAATGATACTGGTAAGATCCTTAATTAATTTACATTTTTGTGGACAAACCGTTTTCCAAGTAAGAAATGACCACCACAAAAGAACATAAATTGCAAAATCAGAGTTGTGGAACATATTTTATCAGAGTCATTTGGAAATCCATGCATATGTTCGAGCATATTGTTTTTCTTAAATTGTTTAACATTTCATACCGATATAACATGTTACTTTTATTATTCTTCCCTTAGTTTATTTATTTTGAATTTACATTATATCATAGGTCAAATTTATTTGTTCAGTGTATGTTCAATGGTGTTACTATGTCCTTTGATTGAGTTAAGCTATTTCAGTTGATATTTTATAGTGTGTCTTTCTATGTTGTGATGTTACACTATTGTTTCAGAAAAAGGGTGAAGGTTTGGTACCACTAAAACGTTTAAACCCGCTGCATTTGTTTGCACCTGTCCTAAGTCAGGAATCTGATGTTCAGTAGTTGTCGTTTGTTGATGTGGTTCATAAGTGTTTCTCGTTTCTCGTTTTATATAGATTAGACCGTTGGTTTTCCCGTTTGAATGGTTTTACACTAGTAATGGGGCCCTTTATAGCTTACTGTTCGGTGTGAGCCTAGGCTCCGTGTTGAAGACCGTACTTTGACCTATAATGGTTTACATTTATAAATTTTGACTTGGATGGAGAGTTGTCTCATTGGCACTCATACCACATCTTCTTATATCTAATAAGTGTCTCCTCCATGACATTCTTGAACATTAAAACTAAATATTAAATAAACGACACTGATAATTTTGAGTGTTTGTTACAGGTTGGCTGTCACTGTACGACACAGTTAAACATAGAAGAACTCTTTTTGTCAGAAAACACTGTCAAACATTCAAACATACTATCCACACGGATCTGTGTCCACACTTGTTTATATCAGAATATAAAATATAAAATACATGTATGTTACGATTGCTACGCCTTTTTTCATTAAGTCGCAAATCACTTTTTAACTTATGGTTTTGAGAGTAATTGAGTTTGGTCCGTTTCTTATTATGTCGCCTCAATAATCGGTGACTTATTTTGTTGGTTTCGACTTTGCTTGATGCCAAAATGGTATCATGATAACCATTCATAACTTTGAACCTGCATGCTTGAAGCTGGACCTTTTGTCAAACAGTGAAGCCTTGTAACTTTATTTTTGGCCTGTTGGGTCAACCACAGAAATAGCCAACAGTACAGGCTCTTTAGGTACATTTGTATTCACCCCTGTTATCCCTGGGGGGGGGGTCTTTGAAAGAGGCAAGACCATTTTTTCCCTGGACCTGTTTCACTCATAGGGTCAAAATCTCGTTAAATTTTCTTAGATATTTTAACTTATTAAATTTGCATTTACTCTTGTCAACCCAATCTTCCAACAACAGTAACAGTGGTTATACAAAGTTGATCTGCACTGATTTTTTCAACTCGTCCGAGACATAAATTTACATTAAAGTTAAGATCATATCAAATAACAGGCCCTAAATTCATAAGACAGAATGCTACTTAAAACATATGGCCATATAGATATGAAACCGTCATCTTGCACTATAAGGCACTTAAGAGGCTTTATTTTAGTTGCCATATGCGTTATTCAGCACCTAAGACGAGGTCCATATACGCTTCCTTATGTGCATGTGCGTGCTGTCCCTGTGTCTTAGAACGTTTCTAATGTTATCGTAAAATCAAGAACGCATTGAATAATTGTAAATAAGTTTAAAGAGGTAACCTAAAGACCTATTTTCCCCTGAATTTATTTCACACCAGGGCCATTTTAAAAAAAAGTCTCAATCTAAATTCTTAGTATATGTATCACAGCCCAATGTATGTTCTCTAAGGTTCTAAAATATAAAAGGTCATTCCTAAACAGATCACAAAATTATAAATACCTAAAGATCCTGCAGATAGTCCAAAACCTGAAACATTTTGATAGCTAAATAGCTCAAAAAATTACCAACCTTTCAAAACTTAAAAGTATGGATCATGCACCCTTGTAGCTCAAATAAAGATAGCTCAAAACCGCGATTTTTGCTTTTTAGTATTTACTCCTAAATGTATAGGAAGGTCATCGTTAGCTAAACCAAAATTATGTTTGAAGTAAAGCTATGTATTGTTTTTCGGACACCAACTAATTCATTTTGGTTATCGAAGTCCTTCGATGCAAAATTTTCCAAAAACATGTAAAATTTGCAAATTGTTTTCAATGTGTCTTCAACAGCAACACGTAACGCTGAATAGCAATTTTAGATTATGGATTTATGTGTTATACAATATTATAATTTTATGAAATAGACTTTTATTACTAAATTTCATAAAGAAATAAGATAAATTTTAGACCCTGTGAATGAAATAAGTACTGGTTCTACCCCCTTTGCAATTTTGTATTAAAATGCCTTCAACAGCAACATATAGCACTGAATAGTATTTTGATTTTAGGGGAATATGGTACGAATAGGGGTACATCAAGGGCCTGTACTGTTGGCTATTTCTATGGTTGACCCAACATGACCAAAATAAAGTTACAAGGCTTCAATGCTTGAAAAAAAAGGTCCAACATCAAGCATGTATGTTCATGGTTATGAATGATTATCATGATACCATTTTGGCATCAAGCAAAGTCGAAACCAACAAAATAAGTCATTGATTATTGAGGCGACATAATAAGAAACGGACCAAACTCAATTACTCTCACAACCTTATGTTAAAAAGGGATTTGCGACTTAATGAAAAAAAAAGGCGTAGCAATCGTATCAAATACATGTATTTTATATTCTGATATAAATTAAGTAAGGCGCGGGACTTTTAATGGAATGAATCTAAATAAAGTATACATATTATCCTCCTGAATATTCGTGTAATATTGTCTGATGGACCTTAGTTATCTATATTCGAATCAGTCTTTGATTTTAAACCTTTTAAAACCTAAAAATATAAACCATGTACCCTAATTGTTAAGATTGCAAAAGTCTTTTTCGTTCGTCGAATTTATCTCCGATTTAAATACTATTGATCTGATCACCGCTGTGTATACTTAAACGGCCGGGCTAGTTTTCCCGTCAGTTTAAGTAGTAACCTCCCTTGTTTATGTCATATAGTAATGATATATATCATTTTAGGATAGACTCTTATATATATTGGTCTTTTGGAAAATGTTGTTTGTGCTGTATTTAGACCCCTCTACCAAGAAATTTGTTTTGCATGCACATGTATAAAAATGCGGTTTTATCCAACGCAATCATAGGTATGAACGTTGTTTTCAATTTAGACTTGTTTATATATATATATATATATATATATATATATATATATATAAAGTCTAAATTGAAACCAAGTCTAAATTGAAAACAACGTTCAAACCTATGATTGCGTTGGATAAAACCGCATTTTTATACATGTGCATGCAAAACAAATTTCTTGGTAGAGGGGTCTAAATACAGCACAAACAACATTTTCCAAAAGACCAAAAAAAGTGAAAAAGTATATTTTAACAAAACGCATTTGACTATCAGGTCGAACAACGGATGTTCTTGAACACTGCTGACTGCCATGGCGATTGCCAAATAAACGGATCACCAGATGTAACAAAATGGATCTTAATTATTAATTTAATACCAAACAAAAACAATAAACTTGCGGAAAAGATGGTATACCGTAAACATGAGGTGCAAAAATTGATACACCATATCCGGATTTCGACAATTAATGTCTTTTCAGTGATGTTCGGAATCGAAACGGTATTTGGAAGTCAATTTTATTTACCCCAATTGAGGATTGACTCTTGATATATATATATATATATATACCGTTTTAACAGTATATTTATTGTATTTTACATTTATATTCCATTGTATAATTTAAATTTGTAATCCATTTAATATTTAAATGTTACAATTTAATACTTATTAAAGATATAAACAAGAAAATTTGAAAGTCTTTGTTTCATTAATCACCTTGTTTTAATTCATAAGTCAGGCCGTCTATTTTGTATTCATTAATTATGACGTCAATATATTGCTATTGCGTAAATGAAAACAAACTATGTTGACATAATTCAATTTCGATGACTATAAAACAAAATATGTAAACATAGTTCATATCTAAACGAGATGTACTTAGAACTAAATACAGATATTGAATCAAGATATCAAGAACAAAAACGAAAACACTTTCGTTTTTCGTTTTGGTTTTTGAGAAATCAAAAACGAAAAACAAAACACTTTTGTTTTTCGTTTTGGTTTGTTAGAAACTAAAAATGAAAAACGAAAACACTTTTGTTTTTCGTTTTTTATTTTTTATTTTTCAAAATGAAAAACGAATGGAATAGAGGCAAATATACACGGACCGAACTTCACCCTTTTTCCTGTTTGCTAGCCTCACACATAAAATGTTTAATTGTTTTGACATTGACCCAATGATGAAAAACATATATTTCTGAGCACCAAGCTTTAAATTTGTTATTTTACCGATACGAAAGCTTGTAACAGTGTTTTAATACTTAAAAAAAAAACATCAGTATAATCTAAGGGTACATGTTTAAAGCGTACATGCCAACATTTCTTCTAACTGTTAGTACTCCTTTGTTTATTTATGTTGATCATTGTCATTTTACTCATTTCTTCTGATACCTATTTTAACATCGGACTTGGAGTTTTTTAAACTGAGTTTTACTGTGCGCATTGCTATGTGCTTGTTTATTCCACATTGGCTACAGGTATAGGGGGAAGATTGAGATATTCCAAAACATGTTTAACCCCGCCGCATTTTTGCGGCTGTCCCAAGGCAGGAACCTCTATTAATCTTGTGTGTTTTGTTTTGTTTTAAATTTTGGTTCATTGATATGTTTCCAAGTTTAGTGTGGCGTCCATTTTTGCTGCACTAGTACACATTATTGTTTAGGGGCCAGCTCAAGCCCGCTTCTGGGTATGGGATTTTCTAGCTGCGATGAAGACCCATTGATTGCCTTGGTCTGTTTTCTGCTCTTTGGTCGGGTTGTTATCTCTTTGACACATTCCCCGTTTCCTATCTCAATTCTATTGAGATAGAATCCAGCTACTTTTTTATCGTCAAGACACTGTTGAGTATAATATAAGTATACAAGACAATAAACAAAAGGACTGATTGCAGGTGAAACAATAATTACACTTGTTGTATTTTAAATTACAATATATATGGTTTATACCTACATGTATATGCTTATATTATTTCACTGAAATTCCTTGTACTGTGTATCGGATAATAATAGTAAAACGTCGATACCAACAAATATAACAAACTGTACGTTTCTTATATATATCCGTTTAGAAATTGGATAAAACTGATGAAAAAAACAAGATATAATTTTTCTTTTTGACATGATTAAACAAAACAGAGAGAGGGATATTTTGATTTATGATAAAGTAACAAATCGTTAAAGAAAATCAAGCATACATATATTACAGCAAGTTTGCATGATTGTTTTTGATTTTTATCAGATTAATCCAAATATATCATGTCAAAAACGCAAGCACTGATTTTTCTTCATATGAAGTTTCCCTGATGGAAAACCTATCATAATTACGTTCTTGAATGACATGCAATTACACAATCATTCGAACAGTAAGTAAGACATAAAAAGCAATATGAAAACAAAAAACAAGTAGACATACAAACATATGACCCAAATAAAAAAAATATTCTATCAAAACTAAATGTATATATTGAAATGCTGTTTAATCGGCTGGAGTTACAAATACAGTCCGAATTACCATGATTCCATATTTCCTTATTTGTTGTATTTTTATTTGTTTTTTTTTCGTTGAAATTGATAGCTTTATATGTTGACTTCACACAAACTAATTTTATAGAAGTTGACAGGGAGGACTTACTGCTTAGATTAACCTTTACGATAAAACAATTGCTTCATTATTTTTTTTTTTCATTTTAAGCAATCCGTTTTTGTTTAGCTACATGCAATATAAGTTGTTCGGTTTGTTAAGTTTATATTACTGAAAAAAGATGGAATTATATCGAACAGAAAGACAAATAGTTCGGCACAACAAACGGCTATCGTTAGTGTCGATATCTTTTTTCTTTCCCATCCGGTATATACGTAATATATATATTACTCTCATCTTTTTCGTAGATATCTTTTTTGGTATCTTGGTACAAATCTTTAGACTGTTGGTGAAGCATCGTCATTTGTAAGCGATCCAATGCTTGCTGGTTAATAGATTATTAGACTCAGTCATATATTCCAGTTGATATATCCAATGCCTGGTGTTTGGTATCTGGATTACTGCAAATTTGCATGACCTTTTCTTTATCTTTAAAAATATTGATATCTTTGACAAATGACAATGAAAAAAAGATATACCAATTTTTGGTTGTATTGCAGTATGATGTAGAATATGGAAGGTTTCAACTCCTTGATGTTTAGTACCTAAACATATCAAATTGAATCATTTAAAGACTTGCAGAAGATTTTATCAAGTCATGTTAGACCAATTTGGTTTGTTCTTTGAATTATTTTTTTTGGTGATGTAGACTTAGTACATGAATACCAAACTGTGAACTCAAGACTGGATATTATATTTTATGTTGGCAGTATTTATTTAAAACAAAGATACATGCAGTACAAGCTGACAATATGTACATGTATTGGTCGTAAATATTCCAATACACAGAGACGATTGCGATAGGCTTCGGATATGAATAAAACTAAATAGGTCTAGATTTTTATTTTCAAATTGTTTGTTTTTTAAAATTCATTTATATCTATTCAAATCGCTTTGTTAACTTTATTTGGGATGTTTTCTCTTGTTGGTACGAACTGAACCAATAGGATGTCAAAAATAGGATAACAAAATATAAGTCGAAAAAGAATCAACAAAACAATGGAGAAAAGGATAGACAGCACCTTTGCAAAGTTAAAATCACAAGACGAAGCACGACAGTTTACAGACAAATTCATGGAAATTTACTGATTAACACGAACCCTTCCAAAGTCCGGGAGTAAAAATGAGGAGTTTAGTCCAATAATAATACATAGCCACAATCAAATATTTATACTTTAATTTAACAGGAATGATTTTTTAACAAACATCTAACACATAATGTTGATATACAAATACAAAAAAAAAAAAATAACCAATACATAAAACTATAGTTTGTTATCATGTGAATCTACATTTACATACATTTTTTAAGTTGCCAATTTTTATTAATTTATATGTAGAGATCGAAACTTCATTCCATCCTTTTCTTGGTATTTTAAATTTGAAATTGGTAATTATGTTTTGAAAATGAAGAAGACAATATTGAATAAGCACACAAAAAATTGAAAATATACATTCTACATATATTTAATTTATGTCAATTATATGACTTGTGTAACGACGTTCTCATTTCAGATTTCAATGACACCTGGGTGGTTAAGGAGGAATCAAATATAGGATTTTTTTTCATTATAAAGTACGTCACAAACTTCCTATGTGTATTTGAAAAGAAAGTGAAGTTTTGACAAAATCAAAATGTGAGTCGTTGTATGACATACATTGCATCTTAACGTTTTTTTTTTATTTGGAGACTTAGGTGTTATTTTGTAGAACTTTCATTGCTTATGTTCAATTATTCACAATTATTACAGACTCTGTCCGATTTAGAGCTTGACATATTTTGTAGACACCTTTTTATTGTTGAATATTGTATGTTGCCCTCTACATGTATTTTGGTTAATTTTTTGTCGTAAGGTAACTATATCATTGATGTATACCTCAAATCTTCCTTTTTTCAAACTTAAGTATCATCAGAAACTGTTCTATCGTATATTTGCAAACAGCCTAATCACTTACACGTATGATATTATACAATTACCGACTTATGGCTAACGGCCGAGTGTGAATATCTTATCTATGGGGTTGACAAATCATTGAATCAACTGATATCAAAAGTCAACAATTGTTTTATTATATTACTTTTTTATCCATCTCCAATTATTGTATTTTCTTAAGATATAAACCTGCTCCTCTTATATTAAATATATTATCTGCTTTGTCAGATGCTTAATTTTTATAAGTTGCAATATTCAATAAGATTTATTAAAAAACATCGAAAAAGAAGGATAAAAATGAGAATGTGCATGACGTAAAAAACTATTTATATGTACACTTTAGCTGTTGTCAAATCTTGTATTTACCTCTTGTGATTTTGATGCGCTGAATATAACGTTTTATAAAAGATGATTTCCTACGTTTTTAGCCAATGACAGAAGAGAATTTTTATTGTTATATAATAATGGAAATTATGTCTTAGGTAATTTTATCACAACAGTTAAAAAGGAACAATCAACCATTTAAATGTTGTAGCAGAAGGTTAATAGTTAATATAAAGGCTTTTAATGGTAAAGCAGGAAGTGAATGATTCCGGTTTGATAAGTTGGCAATAAACATAGATTTGGTTTACGTCATAGATAGAAGGATGCACAGGTAATATTGCAAATCTTGTACATTCTTTAAAAATAATGTCACGTTCTTTTTATATAAATCAACAAACCCGATCTTTGATAACAATTGGGTTGCCTTTATTTTTTAGGATTTTCAGGACAACAGTTTAGTTATGCATCCTCTCATTTATTTATTCTCTTATGTTCCAATTGTTCCGTTTGAGTGACCCTGATGAAAGTAAATTCAGAAGTGTGCATCAAGTCCAGCAAAATTGTATATTCGACATCGATTTTACCAGTTAGATGATTTTTACATTACATAGAGTTTAAAATAGTTTAATACTAGCAGTTATGTATATATTATGGCAACAGTAATATTATAACAATAAAACAAACATGAATGTTAATGTTGCACTGTTTTGTAGATTGTATCACTTCACTGTAAATTGAAGACGAAACATTAACTAAATGATACCTAATATCTGTTTAAATTCCTTCGTTACAAGAGATCTGCTAATTTACTTACTTGAATGCATGATGGATGTATTATCATCGAAGAAGAATATTACATTGCTCAACATTACACGCAAATGCGTCAGAAAAATCCAAAATATAAAACAAACGATTTTTTTCAAATTAAGAATGCGATTCTTGTAATTGGGTATAATGTTTGTGTAATGCTGTACATATAAAATATTGATACACCCCATTAAATTGCTTCTTCTTCAAATAAGCATTGAAATTAAAATTATACTCCTGGAAGAAAATGAATAGAATCATTTACTCTTTATCATAAGTAAACAATTGATGATTAATTATCAGACCTGTGCGTGAGACACTTATGGCATATATCACACGAATTCTATTCGATTCATTTGAAGAACTCCTATTGTAGTATTTGATGTCAACGTATACAAGACCATCTCACTAAGTCGTCTCTTAAACCAGCCCTTCATTTTCGTGCTTCACTTCTAAAAGCTGTTGTAAACATACCTACAACAGATATTGTTAGTTAATAATAAAAACAATACACATTGAAATAAATGCAGTCATATTCAATATTAAATTACAAAGTTCTTTACTTGTTTTTTTTTAATTGTTTTAACATCAAAATGTCATTGGTGGTAAAATACTGATACGATGTTCTATCTGAAAAGTGTAGTAACCATCAAGTGAAATTTGTTTTAGGTGTTAGCTCCAAAATACCTCATCATTACATTTGAAATAAGTAACATACGTTAAACAGTTAGTTAAGCATCAAATTACTTATGATCTAAAGTTCATTCAACATACCATATACAATAGGAACTATACAAGAATTAGACACAGCAAATATAAACAATCTTCTTTGAACTTTCGGATTGATAGCCAGTGCGGATTTCTTGAAAAAAGAAGATATTAAGAAATACACAGTAATTAGTACGTACAATGTAACAAGGTTTGTACCCAGCAGGACAATGTGAAAAACTATTCATAGAATAATTCATGCATTTCCTCATTGGTTAATTGTGTTAGAATGCCCTTCTGTAATTCTTCATTCACCAATTGAATTACTATTTTAAGGAAACTATAACCATTGCTTATAAAATAAATATTTAGCACAAATAAAAAAGAACCGAATTAGATTGCTAGCAAGAGCACATGATATGATGATGTTTAATAACCAAATTCAGATGTGGTCAAAGTTATGATACAAAGTCAACATGTCTTCATCCTTAATCTCAGTGCGTGTTCAGTGCCTGCAACAAACAGATTTGTTCTAAAGTCATCTTGCATTGTCGAATGATTAAAAACCATATTTGATTGATGATAATTGAGCAATTATATATCGAATAACGATTTGTACATGAAATGAAATTATTATAAATGAATGAATGCAAATGTGGAGGAGACATCAATGAGACAGCATCACAACTACAAGCATAACCAAAATACATCCAGAGGGAAACATTCAGTGTTCTTTCATAAATAGATGTCTACACAATATATCAAGCTCTAAATTGTTCAAAGTCTATACAATTTGCAAATATCTAACATTTATGAAATATTAATGCTTTGTAAGAAAGGTTTTGATGTTGTAATTTAGCGATGATCGTATTATAAATGGATTCTGATTTCAGACGACAGTTTTTTTTATTACTTTATTAGTTCTAATTCATTATGGATATATAAAAGTCGCTTGCGTATTTTTCTCAACTTCTCTGTGGAATACAATGATTTTTCGGTTGAAGAAATCATGATATTTTCACTGATTAATTTTACAGATTAAGTATTCAATCTTTATTTCCGTAGATATGAAAAGTGTCACACCCTAAATACACGAGAACATCCTGAGAGAAAAAAGAGTACCGAGGTTTGTTTCATCAAATTTTCATACCTACGAAATTCTATAATACAGGAAAATATCGTGACCAAGTAATCGATATTTCACAATTGTTTGAATTTCGTAGTGCATCTGATAGCAGTTAAATGCAGAAAATATATTTTTCAAGTATAAGATGGTAACAACCTCAGATTTATTTCAAATTAAAAAACCCTCAACAATTCCAGTTAATGGTCGAGGACTATCAGTTACCACTTACCGCTCACTGCCATATTATTCAATAACGGAGACGTTGCATGAAAACAACAAGCTAATGATATCTTCAGACAAATATTTTTACTTCATTGTAAAAACTCCGATTTGTTTGATCTGATTAAGATAGAAAAATGCCGAATTTTCTGTAAATTGAACGCGTCAATGGAAGTTCCGCGTGTAGAGGACATGACGTTACTGTTCAGCCTTAATAAATGAGAAAAATCAATAAAGTAAAGTAGACTATAAAAGTCCATTAGATGAACAAAAAGGCCTAGTTACAAATTGTACAATATTTATACTAAATATTTTTACCTAATAAATTATTTAATGTACATCAGAAAAATGCATTTTGATTATTTGATTCAGAAACTGAAAAATGATAGAAATTAATTATTCTATGACTATCCCCAAATATGACTTAAAACCGGATTAGTACAACTTCAACATCACCAATACAATAGATGCTACTGATGGTGCAGGAACTTTTACCCGCTTAACTAATGTTTTATAGATTCTTTTACGTTTCTTTTTCTCTCTCGCTTTTAATTTAGTTGTTACCGTTGTTTGTTGTTTTATTTTAATGTTAGGTTTTCAATGTAGTTGAGTTCGATCGAAGTCTTGTCTATCATTTCTCCTTAAACTTATCGTATTTTCATTTCAAAATTTCACAGTCGTATTGGGTTTTAAAGCTTAAATAAACTGATTGTTTATGAACTTGTTTATGTTTCAGTATGAGATAAGAGACATTTACCAATCAGACCTATGCTATGACTATGATTTACCATATCTTTACATGAACAACAGAAAGGATGTCAATATTGGAGTAGATACAGTAAACTAATCCTAGATACCAGGCTTAAAAATTTGTACGACAGACGAACGTTTTGTCGACAAAAGACTCATCAGTGACGCTCAATAGAAAAAAAAATTAATACGGTTAAATAAGGAAGAAGTTCAAGAGCATTGAAGACCCAACATTCCGAAAGGTTTGCCAAAGAGAGCTTAGGTAATCTATTCCTCTGGTAGAAAATCCTTAGTGTTTCGAAAAAATTCTAATTTTTGTAAACAGTCGATTTATAATCATGATTATATCAATTATAGTTCATGTCAACACAGAATTCTTGTGTGCATCTTAGTTCACGTCTGGTGTTTGGATGAGTTGTTGTGGCTAAATCTTTAATTTTCTGTGTATTGTTAAAAACTTGTTTGTCGTTTTGTCTGTTTTCTTTAGACCATCAAGTGGTCTATATTTCATTCTTTTATGGTCTCAAAAATTCCCTAGGCATGTTCTTCGTCTATTTTCTGTACGTTGCATTTTTACCTAATCCAATTGTGCATTGATTCAATACCAGCGACAACAGTAAAGATGACTTTATTATCAGAGAAATATATGTCTTTTATCATTATCGTATAAACAGTGAAACAAAACTATCCCACCAAACAAAACGGGTGAAACTTAATTAGAACAAATTGGTTTCTAATCTACCCAATATTGATCTTCCATGTAATGCAACAATAACAGATGAGAAAATAATTAAACATAGACGATAACAAAGCCCATCCATAATAGCGGTATATAACAGAGTATTATCATCCTCATTTCTGCATTGTAAGTGTCAAAAACAACCAAAGTGTAATTTTTCGATGAATATGAACAAGCTGTATAATTTTAATTTATCTATTTTTTTAAAAGATAATCACATTTTAAAGGCATTTGCAGGTCATACGTAACTTAGTACTATTTCAGTAGCCAACATGTGTTCAATAGTAAATTAAAACATCATAAACGCAAGGTAAGCCCGTGTAGCTTTCGGACATTTAGTCTCCTTCAAATAATGGTATATGTTAAATAGAATTTCAATAAAATGTAATATTTTGATCTAAGCCATATTTGGCACCAATTTTTTTAATCAAATATTTAGTTTGCAATGGTGTTGAACTTCGTATTTGATCTTATCTTCTTAATATTTTGATTTGTCACTGATGAGACGCATTAAAACTAAATATAGACAACGATAGTTTACTGATATTTTTAAATTTTATGAATCAGTTTTGAAGCATAGGAAGTTACAACTCAGGGATTCGCAAAAAAAAAAAGAAGTAATACCAGTTGCGTCGACAGGGTAAGCGTATCTTGCTATGCATGCATCTCCCGCTTTTCGAGACCACACTCAGTCCAAATATAACAATCGGGAATAGCACACAATCGGTAAAATTACGGATTATATGACTATCTGGGTTTCTAAGGAGCGAAGACCGCGACACAAATGTATCAGTCAACCAATTTATAATGATAACCGTAAAACATACGTTGTGTCGATTCAAGTCGTTCGTCCTCATGACTATGTTTGAGCAGTTTTTGTGTAAGAAGTATACACCTGTCAATGAAGTCCTTATAGCAAAAACATAACCAAGCGTAACGTATTAATTGAGATATGAAAACGCTTCACGATGGAGCAGAGGGCGTATTACGTCTGCAAAATGGGAAGTTTACAATTGGAAACAAAACGTGTCTGGCGTACCAAATAATAAGCCTGGTATCTTTCATGTGTTTGTAAAGCAACTTGAAGATTCTTTAACGATAACCATTAAGTTCAGAAATTAAAAATGTTCTGGGTCCATTCATTTTCATCAGGATTATAAGACCACCAGTGACTACTTAACAAAACAAACGGTAGGTATTTCCTAACAAATACTAAGTTTTTCTTCTTTTCAATGCAAATCCACATCTTATGACAGATGAATAGAGAAATAGAATAATTCATCCAAGAGATAAAATCAAAAATTGGCTCATGTTATGTTAACTTCAGAAAGATAGGCTAAAAAGGCAACAGTGAAAACCGCTGTTCGAAACTCATAAATCGATAGAGATAAAACAAATCCGTGGGTTGAACTTTTTTTGTGGCATGCCAAACCTCCCGCTTTTATGGCAATGTTAAATATAATATTAAAATGACAACATTACATGACAAATAAATGGGAGAACATATAGGACAAAGAAACACACGAAAATAGCTAACAAAAGGTACTAGGTTTAAACTTTAATACGCCAGACGTGCGTCTCGTCCACACAAGACTAACCAGTGACGCTCAGATGAAAAAAGTTTGAAAGCCAAAACAAGTACAAAGCTGAAGAGCACCGAGCACCAAAACTTCCAAAAAGTTGCGCCTAACACGGTCAGGGTTTTCTGCCTGGGACAAGAACATCCTTATTATTTCGAATAATTTATACTTTTGCAAACATTGGATATATTGGATATTTATTACGTTCTATTTTGATCTAAATAGAGCAGTTGCCAATATTGTTTGCCATAAAATGAGAGAGAAGTGACATGTTGCAAAAGGTTACAAAATATTTCATAACTATGTTGTACTTATTTTGAAAAATACATCAATATCCCGGAATTAAAAAAGTACCGGTATCACGTCGGTGTTTTTTTAAATGTTTTAAATAAAGGTAACAGACTTTCACATTTTCTTACATTATTTTTTATCTTTCTATTAAGGATTTATAAAACTAGAAGTTTGTCTTGATTTCCATTACGAGGTCAAGGTCTCTTATCTTTTATTTGTTTTGACGAATACGTGTGCAATTTATCCATAATGTAGGTATTATTAGCGTACATATTCTTCAACTGATTTTTAGAGTTTGTTCTTAAGTTGTACTGTTACACCACTGTCTAAGGTTAGGGGAGGTTTGGCGCCTTCAAAATTTTTTAACCCCTGCCACATTCTGTATGTGCCTGTCCCAAGTCAGGAGCCTGTAATTCAGTGGTTGTCGTTTGTTGCTGTGTAATATATTTGTTTTTCGTTCATTATTTTGTACATAAATTAGGCCGTTAATTTTCTCGTTTGAATTGTTTTACATTTGTCATTTTGGGGTCTTTTATAGCTAGCTATGCGGTATGGGCTTTTCTGATTGTTGGAGGTGACCTATAGTTGTTAATTTCTGTGTCATTTGGTCTCTTGTAGAGAGTTGTCTCATTGGTAATCATACTACATCTTCTTATTTTTATATATACATGTAAAGATATATATATTTGCTTTTAGTTGCTTCAATTTATGCTTCATATTACTTTATACTTTGAGAAGAAAAAAAAAAAGGATATTAGCCCCATGATTGAATTTATTTGTTTTCAAAATTGCAATAATGAATGTTAAATCTATTCAATCAAATAAAACATAATATTTTCGATAAACTATCTCTTTTTTAAGCATTGCTTATTTTCTGACGCACCTACTTTTCCCTCCGGTATGGAATTCGTTTTGCACAATATTACATATTCATCACATATCATATTGTTGTATTATTTTGGGGACCAACAATTTCTTTGTATTTCTTCGTCGACGATGTATCTTGGTTTTACTTTGTGGACCACGCTTTTCATGGTATTAATTTTTGGACCACGCTTTTCAAGGTATTACTTTGTTGACCACGTTTTTATTTTTCTTACTTTATGGACCACGTATTACTTGGCATTACTTTGTGAACTGCGTATATAAACTTAATTCGAACGTCACCGATGACTCTTTTGAAGATAAATAGCGCGTCTGGCGTACAAAATTATAAGCCTGGTAACTTTGAAATGTTTTTTTTATATATCGAAACGAACTTGAAATTAAGGATACAACTGAATAAAAGGTCTGCTTCATATAATGATCTGTTCCTCGATATTGACACAAATAAAAGACTTCAAACTAGAATCTATTGCAAACTGGGTGATTTCAACTTTCAAGTTGTCAGCTTCCTAATTCACAGCAGTAATCTTATGACGTTTACACATCTCAGTTAATACGTTACGCTCGTTTATGTTCACACTTCTTAAACAGGTGTGTGCTCCTTACACAACAGAGTTATGAGGAAGAACGACTAAAATCGACACTACATCAGTTTTACTGTCAGCATCACAAATTGGTTGACAGATACATGTCGGTGTCTCTACTCAACTGCGACATATTTTCGCAATCTTTGATCTTCATATACAAGTACCAGTATAGTCGTCTTATCTGTAATTTTACTGATAATGTCCTATTCCCGATTGTGATATATTACTGAGTATAAATTGGCGGGGGATGCATGCGTAGCAAAAGATACCTACCCTGTCGATGCACCCGTTCTCGCTGCTTTAGAGTTAATGCGATTCCATCAGTTTGTGTCTGTTCTATTGATTTGTCTGTTTCTAATCGACAAACGAGATTGTATCATCGGCAAACTATGGAACGCCACAGCTGTCTTATGTGGAACTCTGATATAACTTTATGTTGTTTTATTATTACTTGATGATATTTTGTCTTTACTTAATATGGTTTTGACATTACGTAATGATGTTTTGATATAACTCAATATGGAATAGTCATTACTTAATGATATTTCGATATTACACGATATGGTTTCGTATTGACTTGATATAGTTTTGGCATTACTCAATATGGTTTTGTCATCACTCGATGTGGTTTCACCATTATTTAATGTGGTTGTGTCATTAGTCAATGTGGTTTTAACATTACTTGATGTGAATGTGACTTAACGTTATGTAGTTGTTTCATTACATGATGTGGTTTTGTTATTTCGTAATGATGATTTGCCTATTCTTTATATGGTTTTAACATTACGCAATGATGTTTCAAAATTTGACGATTTTACACTACATAATGTGTTTGTTTCATTATTTGATGTGGTCCTGTCATTCTTTGATGTGGTTATCCCATTACTTGATGAGGTAAAACCACGTGACCAATTCGGAAAAAAATATGTTCTATTTTTAAACAGATTTCAATATATCGTTTGTTTAATGTGCTTTGGATGGGTATCGCTATCCATTGAGTTAAAGTTCAAATTAAAGTTCGAGTGGTTGTTCAGAGTTATTTGGTATGAAAAGGGAACGGTAGATAATAAGAAAAAAGTATTAAAAGTTTATAGTATTTCGGACATAATTGGGATATCCCCAAACCACTTGGTCCTGTTTTTTTATCTAAGTTCTCAAACGGAAGCAGTATTTTTGTAATAAATTTGTAAAATATTCCACGGAACCCTGTGTCTCGCCTGATATTGCTGCTGTAAGTGTAAAAGCGTCATGCAGATCGGCTGTACATTTATCTATACATTTATCGGTAAAAAAATGTTTTCTGTAGATGCTTTTCTTGAAATTGAGGAATAACTCCTATACAAGTTTTACAACACTTCATGGAGGTTTACAAATTTATCATGTCAAAACAGTTTACATGTAATTCGGTTTTATTTAACTAAAACAAAACTGTATGGTTTTCAACAATGAGCAAAACCCATACCCTATAGTAAGCTATAAAAGGTCCCGAAATGAAAATGTAAAAACTAGAAACCTAACGATCTATAAATAGATAGATAGATACTTTATTCTCTAAAACTAAATACAAGTTTACAAAGAAACATACAATATAAATACAGATACAATAGTCGATACAATAGTCGAGGTAAACAAATCCAGTATGATGTTCTAAAAGTAATATACATGGCATACATGTTTAGTAACATGTATAGTGAAAGGTTAAACTCAATAGAAATAAAAAATGGAGATGGAGACGCCGACGCCACTATCGACGACGAAATATAGGTTTGTTGTCTCTCACTGCCGCTACATTGATGTCGCAGGCTCGACACAAATCAAAAGACTTGAACTTTATTGTTAACAAATGAAACACTTCAAATCAACTCACACTAAAGTTACAGGAAACGGGGGAAGGGGCTCGGACTAAGCGACAAAGCATCAATACTATAAAACAAGAATTCTCAGATTTTTTTAGCGTAAATGATCATTTGAACTTATACGAATATCAATCTTTTATTTGTAATCAATTGAATTCCTGATCTACCTCGCACTAATTGAAAAATAAACTTTTGGAATATCTGTTTCATATGTGACGACGGACATGTTCCAGTGGTCGTAACCATAAAACCGTCATCTTTTCCTTGAATGTAAATTACCAAATAAAACCAAATCACTGGGTTTGTACTTTCTCGAATAACACGACGGGTGCCTTTCTGGAGCATCCGAGATCACCCCGATGGATTTATATTACCCAGTCATACCGATCTATTGAAACAGCCAAATGAAACTGTTTTGTATGCCACCGCAACTGAAAGGTGGGGATATTGTTTTACCCTGTCCGTCCGTCCGTCCGTCCGTCCCATTATGGGTATATAGTTATTCCGCATAACTCCTCCTACAGTTTGAATCCTAGGAAGTTTTCTCTTTACTATCTGTTTGTACATATATTGAAGGTGTGCATGTGGTCAGGGTTTTATTTTTATTATCTTTTGTTCTTTTGGGAGATAAATGAACATTTTTGGTCATTTTGGGGTATAAGCGGTTAAATGAGTTGAGCGCGGGGCATCACTTTGTCTAGTTTACATTTTTTCTCGTGTTGTGCTGTTACACAACTGTAACAGTCCGATGTAAGGTTAGGATTTAGCGCTCACATACATGTTAAACTCCGCCACGTGCACTTTCTTTATCTACCTGCCCCAAGTCAGGAACATGAAGTTCAATTGTTGTCGTTGTATAAATGTGTGTCATTTCTTTTTGTAGATTGTTTATTTATAAATAAGACCGTTTGTTTTTCGTTTGAATTTTTCACATGTTGCATGGTGGCCTTTTGTAGCTGACTATACGGTGTGTTGAAGGCTGTACGGTTGCCTATATATGATTTCTTACATCCACTGCATTTAAACTCTGATGGATAGTTGTCTCATTGTCAATCACACCACATCTAACTTTATTTCAACTTCTATGTTGCGTTTTGTATACTGTAACATTGTTTATCTTTTGTACGCATACCCTGGAGCCCTCTTTTCGGAAGCCCGAGCAAAGTCCTTGTTCCGCGATAGAAAATTTAATTACGAACTC
The DNA here is from genome assembly GCA_017311375.1 of Mytilus coruscus. Lineage (NCBI taxonomy): Eukaryota > Metazoa > Mollusca > Bivalvia > Mytilida > Mytilidae > Mytilus > Mytilus coruscus. The sequence goes on along the minus strand of CM029601.1, from coordinate 40,614,578 downwards.
ATATAAGATAGCTCGAATTTCAACTCAAAATCTTAATTAATCTAAATGAGACTTAAATTCGAATCTTACTCAAACTCTACCTCAAAAATGACTCAAATTTAATGTTGTAACTAGAACTCTACCTCAGAGTGACTCAAACTCGATGTCCAACTCGAAACTCAATGCTAAGTAAAACTTTAATTCTAATAATGACTTGAATTCGAAATCGAAGGCTAACTCAAAGTTCAACTCAAACAGTAACCCGAACTTTAATTTGAACTCTAATTCGATGGATGGCCACACTCATCCAAGGCACATACAACATGGAAATCTATCTAAAATAGAACAGGTTTTCCGAATTGGTCACGTGATTTTACCTCATCAAGTAATGGGATTACCACATCAAAGAATGACAGGACCACATCAAATAATGAAACAAACACATCAAGTAGTGTAAAATCGTCAAATTTTGAAACATCATTACGTAATGTTAAAACCATATAAAGAATAGGCAAATCATCATTACAAAATAACAAAACCACATCATGTAATGAAACAACTACATAACGTTAAGTCACATTCACATCAAGTAATGTTAAAACCACATTGACTAATGACACAACCACATTAAATAATGGTGAAACCACATCGAGTAATGACAAAACCATATTGAGTAATGACAAAACTATATCAAGTCAATACGAAACCATATCGTGTAATATCGAAATATCATTAAGTAATGACTATTCCATATTGAGTTATATCAAAACATCATTACGTAATGTCAAAACCATATTAAGTAAAGACAAAATATCATCAAGTAATAATAAAACAACATAAAGTAATATCAGAGTTCCACATAAGACAGCTGTGGCGTTCCATAGCAAACGACTGTCGCCTTTATTTCAGGTCGTAAACCTTTCCCGGCAAGTACCAATCGTAAGGTTAAAAGCCTTTTTCGTGAAGTATCAAACTAAAGGTCAAAAACATTTCAGAAAAAATACCAATACTAAAGCAATAAGCCTTTCCCGAAAAGTATCAATTTCATTGTCATAAACCTTCCACTTAAGTACCAGTCATATGGTCATAAACTTTTCTCGTGAAGTATTTTACGTGACAGCAGCAAGTTTTATCTAAAAGCAATTTCCATACTAATGGATGATATTTACTTCCCTATTTTGACTGTATTTAAGTGCAAGATTATAACCTTTATCGCATCAAAAATAATTTCAACTTACAAACAACATAAGAGTTAAATGCCGACGAGGATATAAAATGTTAAAACTCCCCATGCAATTTGTTCTCCTAGAAATCTCCTTTATCGTCAATATAACTTTTAATAAAACATTTTAATTTTGTTTTGCATGTTATATTGGTCTGATTTGCCAAATTTGTATCTGAAAATCAAGTATATCATAATCAATTTCATCAGTGACGAGTGATTATGTTTAACGTTTTACTCTAGACTGTTCTTTTCTTGACGTGGAGGTTATCCAAATGTGTTTGTGTTTGTTAAATAATCATATTTTTTCAATCGTAGATTCTAACTCCCTTCGTCAAAAGACACGTAGACCTTAAACTGAATTGATTACGGTTGTATTTTCGTAAGGATCTGGTTGACTATAAAGCTTGAGCTAAGTAAGGATCTGTTCTAGTTTGGGGTTACAACATTTTTGCAAGGTTACGATGAAAATGCATCGAGTACTGCAAATAGTATTTGTTAGTTTAGTAGGCTCATTACTCACTCAATGAAAGAAATGAGCATTTGATATTTGCATCATAAGAATTGACTGATTTAAGCACCAAATTTTGTCTTCGCATACACTTTTACTTCTTAAAAAGTATTTGATTTACTTAAGCATTTCAATTATTCAATTAAGGAGAGTAAAGCAATCTCTGTATCTATTACTTAAAATAAAATCTAGGGGATGTCGTATAATTGACAACTGTCCGTTACATACCATGGGATAAAGATATGAATCACTATTCAGTCTTCATAAATGAGCCTTTTACAATAACGTTCTCGAAAAATGACTGACATGCAATTACACAATCAATCTAACAATTAGTAAGAAATAAAAATAATATAGATAAAAACAAACAAAAAAAAAAAAAAAAAAAAACAAAAACAAGTAGATATATAAATATATGACCCAAATAAAGAGATGTTCTATCAAAACTAAATGTATATTTTGAAATGCTGTTTATTTGCCTGGAGTAACAAATACAGTCTGAATTACCATGATTCCAGATTTCCTTATTTGTTGTATTTTATTTGTATTTTCGTTGGAATTAACAGCTGTAAATGTTGACGTCAACAAACCAACTTTATAGATGTTGACAGTGAGGACGTGCTGCTAAAATTTAACTTGATAATAAAATAATTATTTTCTATTTTTTTTTCCATTTTAAGCACTCCGTTTTTGTTTAGCTACATGAACATATCAGCAGTTAGGTTTATTTAGTTTATATTACTATAAAAAATATATACGAAAAAAAGATGAAAATATATCGTATAAAAAGACAAATATTTAGGCAAAACAAACGGTCTTAGTTAGTGTCGATATCTTTTTGCTTCCCATACGGTATAGATTACATTAATCTTATTCACATATATCTTTTTTAGACTTTAATGTGTTTCTGTTGGTGCAGCATCGTCATTTGTAAGCGATCCGATTCCTTCTTAGCTTGCTGGTTTATAAATTATTTAGACTCAGCCATATATTCCAGTTGATACGAAATCCAGTGCTTGTGTTTGACATTTGATTACAGCAAATTGGCATGGTCTTTTTGTTTATATTGAAAAATATTGAAATCTTTGATAAATGACAATAATTTTGGAATTTGCAAAAAAGAAAAAGATATACAATGTTTTGTTTGTGTTGCATTATGATGTAGAATATGGAACGTTTCTACTCGTCGATAAAATCTTCTGCAAGTGTCTAAATGCTTACATTTGATCTGTTTGGGTATTTCTACCATTATTTTAGACCGATTTGGTTTGTTCTTTGAAGTATTATCTTGATGATGTAGATTCAATACTGTGTGCATGGCTATTATATGCCAATAGTTCATACCAAGATGTGAACTCAATATCATATACTATATTTTTATTTTCCGTTTAATTTAAAACAAAGATACACGCAATTCTTTCATTATGTTGACAAGCTGACAGTGTGTACATGTATTGTTTTATAAAATTCATGTATATTTTTGTAAATCGCTTTGCTAACTTTATTTGGGATTTTTTCTCTTGTTGGTTTTAACTCAGCCAAATATGATATAAAAATATGATAAAATAGTAGTCGAAAAAGAATCGACAAAACAATGGAAAAAAGAATAGACAGCACCTTAGCAAAATTAAAAACACAAGAAGAAGCACCGTAGTATATAGACAAATTCTTAGAACCCTACCAAAATACCGGAGTAAAAAGGAAGAGTTTTGGTCCAATGATAGTATAAAGCCACAATAAGATATTTATGCTTTAATTTAACAGGAATGATTTTTTAACAAACATCTAACACATAATGTTGATATACAAATACATAAAAAATAGTTTGTTATTATGTGAATCTGCATTTACATTCATTTTTTAAGTTGCTAATTTTCATTGATTTATATGTAGAGATCGAAACTTCATTCCTTCTTTTCCTTGGTATTTTAAATTTGAAAACGGCAATGATGTTTTGAAAATGAACTAGAAAAAATTGAATAAGTACAAAAATGTAGAATACAGTCTGCATATTTTTAATTCATGTCAATTATATGACTTGTGTCACGACGTTCTCATTTCAGATTTCAATGACACCTTGATGGTTAAAGGTGGAATAAAATACAGGATTTTTCCTCCATTATAATGTCAATTTTTCCTCTGTGTATTTGAAAAGAAAGTGAAGTTTTGACAAAATCAAAATTTGAGTTGTCGTATGTCATACATTGTATCTTAATGTTTTTTTTCTGTAATTTGGAGAATTAGGTTGGGTTTTTTTTGCAGAACTTTGATTGCTTCTGTGACATAAATTCACAACTATTACAGACTCAAATTTAAAGCTTGACATATTTTGTAGATACCTTTCTATTGTTAAATACTGTATGTTGTCTTCGACATGTATTTTGGTTAATTTTGTCGTAAGGTAACTATATCATTGATGTATACCTCACATCTCCATTTTGTTCAAACCTAAGTATCATTAGAAACTGTTCTATCGTATATTTGCAAACAGCTGAATCACTTACACGTATGATATTATACAATTACCGACTTACGGCTAACGGCCGAGTGTGAATATCTTATCTTTGGGTTGGTTGATTAATTATTGTATTAACTGATATCAAGTCAACAATTGTTTTATTATGTTACTGTTTTATCCTTCTCCAATTATCATATTTGCTCAAGATATATAACTGCTGGTCTCATACTAAATCTGCTTTGTCAGTTGCTTAACTTTTATAAGTTGAAATATTAAATAAGATTTATTAAATAAATGACATCGAAAAAAGAAGGAAAATAACAAGAATGTGCAAGACGTAAAAAGCCTACATTATTGATGTTGCTTATTGAAAAACTATCTATAGGTGCACGTTAGCTGTTGTCTGATCTTATTCTACCCTCTCGTAATTTTTGCCGCGGTGAATATAACGTTTTATGAAAGAAGATTCCCTAGTTTGTAGCCAAAGAGAGAAGAGAATTTTTATAGTTATATAATAATGGAAATTATGTCGTAAGTAATTCTATCACAACAGTTAAAAAGGAACAATCAACCATTTAAAAGTTGTATCGGAAGGTTAATAGTTAACATACAGGCTCTTAATGGTAAAGCAGGAAGTGAGATTCCGGTTTGATTAGTTGGCAATAAACGGAGATTTGGTGTACGTCATACAGAGAAGGATGCAGCGGTAATATTGCAAATATTGTGCATTCTTATAAAATAATGCCAAATATTTTTTATATAAATCAACTAAGCAGATCTTTAATAACAATTGGGTTGCCTTTATTTTACGGACAACAATTTGGTTATGCACCCTCTTAATTATTTATCCTTTTTAACATGCTTAAGTGTTCCAATTTCTCAGTTTGAGTGACCCTGATGAAAGTGAATTCAGAAGTGTGCATCAAACCCAGCAAAAATGTATATTCGACATCGATTTTACCACTTATCTTAGATTAGTTTTACGTTACCTGGGGTTTAAAATAGTTTAATACCGACAGTCATGTATATATTATGCATTTGTAACAATATAATAATGAAAATAAAAAAACACAAAAGTTAATGTTGCATTGTTTTGTAGGTTGTATCACTTCACTGTAAATAGAAGACGAAACATACACTAAATATTTGTTTTAACTCCTTCGTTACAAGAGATTTGTTAATTTACTTAAAATACTGGAATGCATGATGCATGTATTGTCATTGAAGAAGAGTCTAACATTTCTCAATATTACACGCAAATGCGAAATACAAAAAGTCAAAATATAAAACAAACGATTTTTTTTTTTCACATTAAGAATGCGATTCTTGTATTTCAGTATAATGTTCATGTAATGCTGTACATATAAAATATTGATACATCCACTTAGATTGCTTCTTTTTCAAATAAGCATTGAAATTAGAACTGTACTCCTGTAAGAAAATGAATAGAATCGTTTATTTTTTATCATGAGTAAACAATTACTGATTAATCATCAGAATTATGCGTAAGACACTTATGGCATATATCACAAGAATGTTATTTGATTCGTCTGAAGAACTCCTTGTGCTATTGTAGTATTCGGTGTTAACGTATACAAGCCCATTTCATTAAGTTGTATATTAAGTCAACCCCTCCATTTCCTTGCTTCACGTCTAACAGCTGTTGTAAACATACCTACAAAAGATATTGTTAGTTTATAATAAAAACAATACATAATGAAAGAAATGCATTCATATTTGATATAACAATAAAAAAAAGATTATTACTTGGTAATTGTCGATTGATTAAAAACCATAATTGATTGATAATTTTGGGGCAATATATATCAAATAAGGCTTTGTACAGTAAATGTCATTATTATAAATGAATGAATGGGAATGTGCAGGAGATATCAATGAGACAGAATCACAACTACAAACATAAAGAAAATACATCCAGAGGGAAACATTCAATGTTCAACAATTAAAAAGATATCTATACAATATATCAAGTTCTAAATTGTCCAAAGTCTATACAGTTTGAGAATATTTAATATTTATTATAAACTAATGCCTTATTAGAAAGTTTTTGATTTTGCAATTTAACGGTGATAGTATTATGACTGGATTCTGATTTCAGACGATAGTTTATTTTTATTACTTTATCAGTTCTAAAATATTTATAGATATATAAAAGTCGCTTTTGTATCTTTCACAATTCTCTTTTTTTTTGCAGCTAGTTGTGAAATACAGTGATTTTTTTTATTGAAGAAAGCATGATATTTTGTCTGATTGATTTTACAGTTTAAGTATTCAATCTGTATTTCCGTAAATATGACAAGTTTCACACCCTAAATACACGAGAACATCCTGAGAGAAAAAAGAGTACTAAAGTTGCCTTCATAAAATCTACATGGCTTCATGAATATGAACATAAATTACGAAATTCTATAAAACAGGAAAATATCGTGACCGAGTAGTCGATATTTCACAATGGTTTGTATTTCGTAGTGCATCTGATAGCAGTTAAATGCAGAAAATATATTTTTTAAGTATAAGATGGTACCAGCCTCAGAATTATTCAAAATTAGAAAAAAGAACCAATAATTCCAATAATAAGTTACTGGTCGGGAACTATCACTTACCAGTTACCGTCAACTGCCATATTATTTAATAACGGAGACGTTGCATAAAACAACAAACTTCAGTCAAATATTTTTACTGCATTGTAAAAACTCCGTTTAGTTTGTTCGATTAAGATAGGAAAATGTCGAATTTTCTTTAAAATTGAACGCGTCGTGGGAAGAGCCGCGTGTAGGGGACATGACGTTACTGTTCAGCCTTTATAAATGAGAAAAATCAATTAAGTAAAGTAGACTATAAAAGGCCCATAGATGAACAAAAAGACCTAGTTACAAACATGTACAATATTTACATTAAAGTATTTTTACTTAATAAATTATTTTATGAATGGCAGAAAAATGCTGTTTTGATTATTTGATTCAGAAATTGAAAAAAGAAAGAAATTAATTATTCTATGACAATTCCCGAATATGACTTAAAACCGGATTTATACATCTTCAACATCACCAACACAACAAATGCCACTGATGGTGCAGGAACTGTTTTCCTGCTTACCCAATGTATTATAGATTCTTGTTGCTTTATTTTCTCTCTCGCTTTTAATTAAGTTGTTATCGTTGTTTCCGTTGTTTGTTGTTATATTTTATACTGTCATACTAGGTTAGAAAGCTCGAATGAACTGATTGTTTATGAACTTGTTTATATTTTAGTGATAGACAAGAGACATTTACCAATCAGACCTATGCTATGACTATGAATTACCATCTATTTACACAAACAGCAGAAAGGATGTAAATAAGATACACTAATTATAGATACCAGGCTTAAAATTGTTTTACGACAGACAAAAATTTTGTCGACAAAAGACTCATCAGTGACGCTTAATTAGAAAAAAATTAATACGGTCAAATAAAGGACGAAGTTCAAGAGCATTCAGGACCCAATTTTCCGAAAGGTTTGTAAACAGCTGATTTATGATCATATCAATTATAGTTCATGTCAACACAAAAGTCTTCGGTGCATCTTAGTTCACGTCTGGTGTTTTGATGAGTTGTTGTTACTAAATCTTTAATTTTCTGAGTATTGTTTATAGACTTGTTTTTCCTTTTGTCTGTTATCTTTTGACCATCGAGTTGTCTATTTTTCATTCTTTTATGGTTTCGAAAATTCCCTTGGTATCTTCAAACACGTCTATTTTCTGTACGTTGTATTTCACCTAATCCAATTGTGCATTGATTTCATAGAGACAACACAAGAGACGACTTTATTATCAGAGAAATATATGTCTATTGTCATTATTGTATAAACAGTGAAACAAAACAATCCCACAAAACAAAACGGGTGAAACTTAATAGAAAAAAAAGGGTTTCTAATCTACCTAATACTGATATTCCATGTAGTGCGACAATAACAGATGAAACAGCCAATTCAACATCGACGAGAACAAAGCCCATCCTCAATAGCGTTAGATAACAGAGTATTATCATCCTCATTTCTGCATGGTAACCAAAGTGTAAGATTTTTGATGAACATGAACACACAGTATAGTTTTTAATTTATCTGTTATTTCTAAAACGATAATTATATTAAAGGCATTTGCAGGTCATACGTAACTTTGTACTATTTCAGTAGCCAACATGTGTTCAATAGTAAACTAAAACATCATAAACGCTAGGTAAGCCTGTGTAGCTTTCGGATATTTAGTTCCCTTCATGGTATATGTTAGATTGAATTTCAATATATTGTTTTATTTTGATCCTAGCTATACTTTGCACCATTTTTTATTAAATATTTAGTTTGCAATGGTGTTCAACTTCGTATATGATCTTGTCTTCTTAATATTCACTGATTAGACTCATTCAAATTCAATATAGGAAACGATAGTTTACTGATGTTCAAATTTCATAAATTGATTTTGAAGACAAAGTAAATAACAAAAGAAAAAAACAAAAAACAAAAAACAAAAAACAAAACTGAGGGATTCGCAAAAAAAAAAAAAAGAAGTATTACCGGTTGCCTCGACAGGGTAAGCGTATCTTGCTATGCATGTATCACCCGCTATTTGAGACCACACTCAGTCAAAATATAACAATCGGAAATAACACAAAATCGGTAAAATTACAGATTATATGACTCTTTGGGTTTCTAAAGATCTAAGACCGCGACACAAATATATCGTCTCTATCAACCAATTTACAATGATATCCGTAAACCATATGATGTATCAATTTCAGTCGTTCTTCCTCATTATTCTGGTAGAGCAATTTTTGTGTTAGAAGCATACACCTAAACATGAAGTCCTTATAGCAAGAACATAACCGAGCGTAACGTTTCAAATGAAATATGCAAACGCCTTACGATGGAGCAGAGATCATGGTACGGCTGCGAAATGTAAAGTTAACAATTGAAAACTAAACGGGTCTGGCGTATCAAATATTAAGCCTGGTATCTTTAATGTGTTTATAAAGCATCTTGAAGATTCTATAACGATAACCATTAAGTTTAAAAATTTTAAATTTACTGGGTCAATTTATTTTCGTCAGGAAGACTTAACTTGAAACGATTGACTGACAGGTGATTATAAGACCACCAGTGACTACTTAACAATACAAACGGTAGGTATTTCCGAACAAATACTAAGTATATCTTCTTTTCAATGCAAATCCATATCTTATCCGTTAGAGAAACTAGAATAATTCAACCAAGAGATAAAAATTCAAATTGACTCATGTTATATTAACTTCAGAAAGATAGGCTTATTCATTGGATATATTGGCTATTTATTATGTTCTATTTTGATCGAAATGCAGCAGTTGATAATATTGTTTGCCATAAAATGAAAGAGAAATGACATGTTGCAAAAGGTTACAAAATAATTTAAAACTATGTTGTACTTAATTTGAAAAATTCATCAATATGCAGGAATTAAAAAGTATCACGTCGGCGTTGTTTTTTCTAATGTTTTTGATAAAGGCAACACACTTTCATATGTTCTTACATTTTTTTTTTATCTTTCTATTAAGGATTAATAAAACTAGAAGTTTTTCTTGATTTCGATCACAAATTACAAGGTCAAGGTCTCTTATCTGCTTTATTTGTTTTGACGGGTAGGTGTGCAATTTATCCATTATGTAGGTATTATTACCGTAAATTTACATGTAAGGATATATATATATATTTTAAGTTGGTACAATCTATGCTTCAGATTATTATATACTTTGAGAAGAAAAAAAGATATTGGCCCCATGATTGAATATATTTTCCAAAATTAATACTGTATGCTCAATCTATTCAGTCAAATAAAACATACTATTCTTTATAAACTATCTCTTTTTTAAGCATTGGTTATTTTCTGACGCACCTACTTTGCACTCCGGTATGGAATTTGTTTTGCATAATATGTGTTTTTTTTTTATTATTTCATGGACCTCATAATAATTATGTTGTTGTATTACTTTTGGGACCAAAAATTTGTATTTCTTTGTGGACGATGTATTTCCATTTTCTACATAAAGGAATGGTTGTACCAAGTCAGGAATATGACCGTTGTTTTCCATTCGCTTGATGTGTTTGAACTTTTGATTTTGCTATTTGATAAGGGACTCTCCGTTTTTAATTATCCTTGAAGTTCGGTATTTTTGTTATTTCACTTTTTGGTATTACTTTGTGGACAACACTTTTCATGGTATTACTTTGTTGACCACGTTCTTTTTGGACCACGTATTACTTGGTATTACTTTGTTGACCGTCTTTTTCTTGGTATTGCTTTGTGGATCACATATTTGTTTGCCTTACTTTGTGGACCAGATATCTATTATTATTGTTTGTGGACCACGTTTTTCTTATATTACTTTGTGGACCACGTGTTTCTTTGTTATACTGGAATGACAACGCTGTTCTTGCTTTTTGTGGACAACTTTTCGGGAATTTTGGACCTCAATACTCTTCAACTTCGTACTTTAATTGGCCTTTTAATTTATTAATTCGAACGTCACCGATGAGTCTTTTGTAGACAAAACACGCGTCTGGCGTACACAAATTATAAGCCTGGTAATTTTGGCTATTTGTTTTAGATATTTTTGTCATATAGCTCTTCAACTGTTTCGGTACTTATACATCCCTCGGATTTCAAATGTTTGGCATTGAGCGTTCCTGATGAAGGTAAATCCAGAAAAGCGCTTCGGACGCATGAAATTATTAAACGTGTTGTTTTCAATTTTTTGATATGTTTTTTATATACCCCAACTAACTTTTAAAATAAAGCGAAACTCTGTATAAAAGTGACACCCAACATCCACGTATTCCACCATCAATCCGAATTCCGATAGCAAAAAAATCTTATTCGGAACGGACTCCGTATACATACTATTAGTATTTTCTTGTAATTATATTACAAAATATTGATCACATGATGCTAGTATTAATAGACTTGCAATTGCTTTACATCAATCCGACACTAATTTAGTGTTTCGGCGGTTTTTGTATTATATGCTAATGATAAATGTATAACATTTATGAATGGGTTTAAGCATTGTAGGCCCGCCATCATCAGGGATTTACCTATCAATTTATTTTAATTTTGTCGTTGTCAATAGATCTGCTATATTTTTGTGCTTTTTATAACCTATTATTGGTTTGCTTGAAAATATTTCGTTACAAACCGCATCCTGTTTTAGTAGATCCAAATGTTTACTAATGTATTGTTTTAATTTATGAATGCATGGATTGAATTTCGTTGCCAATACTAAAGGAATTTCCTTTGTGTGTTTTTTGGCCTTTTTTCTGATTAAATCAGATCTATTACATGATAATGCCTCATTTATGTACTTTTCGATTTCAATCTCCTTGTATCCTCTATTTATTAAGTTCAATCTGAACTGTAACAAAATATATTGTAAATCAACATCATTATTTGTTGTTCTAATGTATCTGATAACTTCGCCCTTGATAAACCCTGCAAACACGTGACGACTGTGACAGCTTTTACAATCTAGATAAAGGAAGGCATTTGTCGGTTTAAAGTGTGTTTTCACATCCAAGATATTTTCATTAGAATAGCTAACTCCTTTGATTGATGTAAAGCAATTGCAAGTCTAGTAATACTAGCATCATGTGATCAAATATTTTGTAATATAATTACAATAAAATACTAATAGTATGTATACGGAGTCCGTTCCGAATAAGAGTTTTTGCTATCGGAATTCGGATTGATGTTGAAATACGTGGATGTTAGGTGTCACTTTTAAACAAAGTTTGTGGATTGATGCAAACATATATAATTTATAAATAACATATATCATACAAACTTGATGATTTCTTATCAGAAGGAATCTATCTCTTTATAAACATAATTATAGATTATGTGATAAAATAATTGCAGGACATTAGTTAAACCAATATATTTCAATATGGTTCCGAACATGAACCTTGCATTGTTCTATAAAAACAATGATAGTAATTGTGTGAAGATGAAGAAGGAAGCCGTAGACGTTGAGTTTCGCTTTATTTTGATAATTTAATAAATTAAGGATACTACCGAAAGTAAAAGGTCTGCTTTAATAATGATATGTTCCTCGGTATTGACACAAATTTAACTAGAATCTATGACAAACTGGGTGATTTCAATTTTCTAATTGTCAGCTTCCTATTTCGCAGCAGTAGTTGTATGACGTTTACACATCAGTTAATACGTTACACTCGTGCATGTTCACACTAAAAAGTGAAATAAAAAAAAATACCGAACTCAAAGGAAAATTCAAAACGGAAAGTCCTTTATCAAATGGCAAAATCAAATGCTCAAACACATCAAACGAATGGAAAACAACTGTCATATTCCTGACTTGGTACAGGCATTTCCTTATGTAGGTTTTATAGCTAGCTAAACCTCTCACTTGTATGACAGTTGCATAGAATTCCATTATATTGACAACAATGTGTGAGCAAAACAAACAAACATAATAGGTAAAAATGTAAAAAATGCGGGTACAGCAGTTAAACATTGTGTTATAATCTCAATCACTATAAAAACCAATAACTATTTCAACAAAGAAAAACAAGAAGGCATATAACAAAAATACCGACCTCCAAGGGAAATTAAAAACGGAAAGTCCTTTATCAAATGGCAAAATCAAAAGCTCAAACATATCAAACGAATGGAAAACAACTGTCATATTCCTGACTTGGTATAGTCATTTCCTTATGTAGAAAAATGGTGGATTAAACCTGGTTTTATAGCTAGCTAAACCTTTCACTTGTTTGACAATCGAAAAGGCGCTTACCCTTTAGACACTCCCAGTATCGCTGCTTTAAGAGTTTATGCGATTCCCTATGTTTGTGTCAGTTACCTTGATTTGTCTGTTCTTAAGCGATGAACGAGATTTTAACATCAATAAACTACTGATGCCGAATTTATGGTCATTAACCTTTAGTGTAAGTACCAGTCTTGAGGTTAAAAGCCTTTCCCGTTAAGTACAAAAGTAAAGGTAAAATATTTTCCTGTAAGGTACCAATCATAAAGTAATAAGCCTTTCCGTTTAGATACTAATCTTACAGTCATACATTTTACTCGTGAAGTATTTTACGTGACAGCAGAAACTTTTATCTCAAAGCAGATTCCACACTAATGGATGATATTTATTTCCCTATTCCGATGCAGCTGTATTTTAGTGCAAGATTATTATCATCCATTGAATAAAAAAAAAAAAAAATTTCCACTAATAAACAACATCAGAGTTAAATGCCAACAAGGATATATAAGTTTAAACTCCCCGTGCAATTTGTTCTCATAGAAATCTCCTTTAATGTCAATATAACTTTTGATATAACATTTTAATTGGTTTTGCATGTTATATCAAACTGTTTTGTGAAATTCTATTTGAAAATCCAAGTACATGACAATCAATTTCATCATTTACGGGTCATTATGTTTAACGTTCTACTGATACTCTGGCATTCAATCTAGATTGTTCTGTTTTTGGTCTCAAGGTTACTCAGATCTCCTGGCTGCTAAACAGTTTCGTGTCTTTTCATTCATAGATTCAAACTCCTTTCGGCAAAGTATGTGTAGACCTTAAACTGAATTCGTTACGGTTGTGTCTTCGTAAGGATCTGGTCGACTATAAAGCTTGTGCTAAGTTAGCATATGAATAATTTTGGGTGTCCAAACGTTTTGCAGGGTTCTGATGATATTGCATCGAGAACTGCAAATAGTATTTTTATGTTTGGTATGCTTACTTCCTAACACGTAATGGAAGAAATAAATATCTGATATTTTCATCACAAAAAACTAATGCTTTTAGCACCATACTTTATCTTTGTATTCAGTTGTTCTTCTTAAAACCATTTGATTTTCTTAAGTATTTCAATACGAAGAGTTAAGTAACCTCTGTATCTATTACTTATTATAACATTTAGGAGATGGGTTATGATTACCAGTGAAACAATTATCCATTACAGTCCGAGTAACAAAGAAATGACTTATTACAGTTACTGTTCAGTCTTTAAAAATGAGAAAGATCAATATAGTATAAAAGGTCCCTAGATGAAAAAGAATATGTGACTTTATTAAAAAAATGAAACCCAAAGACCTAATTCATATTGTAATAATAAAGGACACACAAGTTATGACAGACAGCAACCAACGAAAAACGACAACCGCTGGATCAGAGAACTGGTAGCATTTGAAAGTCAGTTGAAAGCTCAATTTCAAATAGTAAATAGATTTTGTTCTTTCAGACTTATTTACCATAAATCAAGCCGTTGTCGGAAGTATAAAAACCTTATAAGGTAAGTTAGACAATGATCAACTTTTTTGTATTCTGTACAAAAATACTAAAAGACTTGGTAACTTTCACTCTTTTTCTGTTTGCTAGCCTCACACATAAAGTTTTAAATTTGTTTCTGACATTGACCTAATGTAACATATATTTCTGAGCACCAAGCTTCAAATTGATTATTTTACCGATACCAAAGCTTGTATTTTAATACTTTAAAAAAAAACACAAAAATCAGTAAAATCTAAAGGTAAAAAATTAAAACGTACATACAAACAATCCTTCAAACAAGTTTGATATGATGGAGGCATCTTTCAATCAGTTTAATTGATATCTGGAGCTGGCATGGCACTAACTTTTAGTAGTTAATTTATGTTGATCATTGTCCTTTTGCTCAGTTTCTTCTGTTACCTATTCTAACATCGGACTCATACTTTTTTAAACTTAGTTTTTCCCTGCGTATTGTTATGTGTTTGTTTATTCGACATTGGCTGGAGGTATAGGAGTAGGATTGAGATCTCAAAAACATGTTTCACCCCACCGCATTTTTGCGCCTGTCCCAAGGCAGTAACCACTTGCCTTTGTTAGTCATGTGTGTTTTATTATAAATTGTGATTCATTTATATCATTCCGAGTTTAGTGTGGCGTCCATTTTCGCTGCACTAGTACTCATTATTATCAAGCCCGCTTCCGGATACGGGATTTACTCACTGCGTTGAAAACCCATTGGTTGCTCTGGGCTGTTTTCTGCTCTTTGGTCAGGTTATTGTCTCTTTTACACATTCCCCGTTTCCTATCTCAATGTAGAATCGAGCTGTTTTTTGTCGGCAAGACACTGTTGAGTATAATACAAGTATACAAGACAATAAACAAAAGGAGTGAATACAGGTTAAAACTATAATTGCACTTGTATTTTCAATTACAATTTATATGGTTTATACCTAAATGTATATGCATATATTATTTGACTGAAATTCCTTGAACTGTGTATCGGATTATAATAGTACTGTGTGCAAGGCTTTTATATGCCAAACGTTCATCCACAACTGTGAACTCAATATTGGATTTATATTTTACGTTGGCAGTATTTTTTTATAACAAAGATACACGCAAACGATTGCCCTAGGCTTCGGATATAAATAAAACTAAATAGGTCTAGATTTTTATTTGCAAAATGTTTGTTTTATAAAATTCATATATATTATTGTAAATCGGTTTGTTAACTTTATTTGGAATGTTTTCTTTTGTTGGTTTTAACTAAACTAAATATGATATCAAAAATAGGATAATAAAATATAAGTCGAAAAAAAAATCAACAAAACAAAAACAAAAAGGATAGACAGCACCTTAGCAAAATTAAAAACACAAGAAGAAGCACCATAGTCGTCAGACAAATACATGGATTGTTGAAGACTAATCAACACGAACACTACCAAAATACGGGAGTAAAAGGGGAGAGTTTAGTCAAATGATAATTCAAAGCCACAATGCAATATTTATACTTTAATTTAACAGGAATGATTTTTTAACAAACATCTAACACATAATGTTGATATACAAATACATAGAATTAACCAATACATAGAAATATAGTTTGTTATCATGTAAATCTGAATTGACATACAATTTTTTATTTGCCAATTTTTATTAATTTATATGTAGAGATTGAAACTGCATTCCTTCTTTTCCTTGGTACTTTAAATTTGAAACTATAATGATGTGTTGAAAATGATTTGAAAATAGATATTGAATAAGCACAAAAATGTAGAATACAGTCTGCATATTTTTAACTCATGTCAAATATATGACTTGTGTAACGACGTTTTCATTTCAGATTTCAAATACACCTGGATGGATAAGGTGGAAACAAAATACAGGATTTTTTTTTCATTATAATGTCAATTTTTCAAACCACATCACACAATTCATCTGTGTATATTAAAAGAAAGTGAAGTTTTGACAAAATCAAAATTTGAGTTGTCGTATGTGATACATTGTATCTTAATGTTTTTTTTTATTTGGAGAATTAGGTATTATTTTTTTTGCACAACTTTCATTGCATCTGTTAAATTAATTTACATCTATTACAGACTCAAATTTAGAGCTTGACATATTTTGTAGATACCTTTTATTGTTGAATACTGTATGTTGTCTTCTACGTGTATTTTGATTAATTTTGTCGTAAGGTAACTATATCATTCATGTTTACCTCACATCTCCTTTTTGTTCAAACCTAAGTATTATTAGGAACTATTCTATCGTATATTTGCAAACAGCTGAATCACTTACACGTATGATATTATACAATTATTGACTTACAATGATTTATCAGCCCCAGAGATATGATATTCACCGAGGACAACGGCCGAGTGTGAATATTTTATCTTTGGGATTGATAAATCATTGTATCAACTGATGTCAAAAGTCAACAATTGTTTGATTATGTTTATGTTTTATCCATATCCAATTATTGTATCTGCTCCTCTCATACTAAATATATGATCTGCTTTGTCAGTTGCTTAAATTTTATCAGTTGAAATATTCAATAAGATGTATCAAAAAAAATAAAACATAACACCAAAAAAGAAGGCGAAAAATTAAAATGTGCATGACGTAACAGGCCTACGTTATTGATGTTGTTTAGGAAAAAAAAACTATTTAAGTTACACGTTAGCTGTTGTCTAATCTGATTGTAACCTCTTGTGATTTTTGCCACGGTGAATATAACGTTTTACAAAAGAAGATTCCCTACATTTTAGCCAATGAGTATAGAGAATTTTTATAGTAAGATAATAATGGAATTTATGTCTCAAGTAATTCTATGACAACAGTTAAAAAGGAACAATCAACCATTTAAAGGTTGTAACAGAAGGTTAATATAAAGGCTTTAAATGGTAAAGCAAGTAGTGAATAATTCCGATTTTATTAGTTGGCAATAATACGTTTGTTTAATTTCTGAACAATAACGAAGATTTGGTTTACGTCATAGAGAGAAGGATGCAGAGGTAATATTGCAAATCTTGTGTATTCTTTTATAATGATGACAAGTTCTTTTTATATAAATCAACTAATCCGATCGTTGATAACTATTGAGTTGCCTTTTTTCAGGACAACAATTTGGTTATGCACCCTCTCATTTATCTTTTATTAAGTGTTCCATTTTTTTCAGTTTGAGTGACCCTGATGGTAGTAAATTCAGAAGTGAGCATCAAATCCAGCAAAAATTGTATATTCGACATCGATTTTACCAGTTATCTAGTAATGTATATATTATGCCAACAGTAACCACGTAACAATGAAACAAACACAAATGTTAACGTTGCATTGTTTTGTAGGTTGTATCACTTCACTGTAATTGAAGACGAAACATTAACTAAATGATACTAAATATCTGTTTAAATTCGTTCGTTACAAGAGATCTGTTCATTTACTTATCAAATACTTGAATGCATGATGGATGCATTATCATCGTAAAAGATTCTTACATTGCTCAACATAACACGCATATGCGTCAGAAAAAGTCAAAATATAAAACAAACGATTTTTTTTCAAATTAACAATGCGATTCTGGTAATTGGGTATAATGTTTGTGTAATGCTGTACATATAAAATATTGATACATCCCATTAACTTACTTCTTGTTCAAATAAGCATTAAAAATAAAAATTATACTCCTGTAAGAAAATGTATAGAATCGTTTACTCTTTATCATAAGTAAACAATTCATGATTAATCATCAGACCTCTGCGTAAGACACTTATGGCATATATCACAAGAATGTTATTCGATTCATTTGAAGAACTCCTGTGCTATTGCAGTATTTGGTGTTAACGTATACAAGCCCATTTCACTAAGTCGTCTCTTAAACCAGCCCTCCATTTCCGTGCTTCACGTCTAAACGCTGTTGTGAACATACCTACAATAGATATTGTAAGTTAATAATAAAAACAATACATAGTGAAAGAAATGCATTCATAATTGATATTAAAATTAAATAAATTTATTACTTGGTAATTGATATTTAATCACCAAGCTGTCATTGGTGTTAAAATAATGATTCAATGTTTTATCGGAAAAGTGTAGCAACCATCAGGGAAATTTTTTTTTGTAGCTACAAAATATGTAAAATGAGTAACATTCGTTTAACAGTTATTTAAGCATCAAACTACTTATGATGTAAACTTTCTTTAACATACCATATACAATAGGATCTATACAAGAATTGGACACAGCAAATATAAACAATCCTCTTTGTACCTTTGGGTTGATAGCCTGTGCGGAATGCCTAAAAAATAAGAGATATTCAGAAACACACAGTAATTAGTACACAGAATGTAACAAGGTTAGTAGCCTGCAGGACAATGTTAAAAATTGTTTATGAAATAATTCATGCATTTCCTCATTAGAATGCCCTCCTGTAATTCTGCAATCAAAAATGGAATTACTATTTTAAGGAAACTATAATCATTGCTTACAAAATAAATATTGAGCACATATAACAAAAAGAACCGATTTAGATTGCTAGCAGGAGAAATTAATATGATGATTTTTAATGACAAGATTCATATGTGGTCAAAGTTATAATACAAAGTCAACATGTCTTCATCCTTAATCTCAGTGCCTGCGACTAAAAGATTTGTTCTAAAGTCATCTTGCATTATCGAATGATTGAAAACCATATTTGATTAATGATTTTTGGGCAATTATATATCGAATAAGGATTTGAAATGAAATTATTATAAATGAATGAATGGAATTGTGGAGGAGACGTCAATGAGACAGGATCACAACTAAAAACATAACGAAAATACATCAGGAGGAAACATTCAGTGTTCTTCAATAAATAGATGTCTACACAATATGTCAAGCTCTAAGTTGTCCAAAGTCTATACAATTTGTAAATATCTAACATCTATTAAAAACTAATGCTTTATTAGAAAGTTTTTGATATTGCAATTTAACGGTGATCATATTATAATTGGATTCTGATTTCAGACGACAGTTTATTTTTATTACTTTAGAAGTTTTAAATCATTCTGAATATATAAAAGTCGCTTGCGTATTTTTCTTAACTTCTCTGTGAAATACAATGATTTTTCGGTTGAAGAAATCATGATATTTTCACTGATTGATTTTACAGTTTAAGTATTCTTTCTTTATTTCCGTAGATATGCACTTTAGAGCAAAAAGAATACGAATATGAATGTAAATTACGAATTTCTATAATATAGGAAAATATCGTGACAGAGGCGATGTTTCACAATTGTTTGTATTTCGTGGTGCATCTGATAGCAGTTAAATGCATAAACTATATTTTTCCAGTATAAGATGGTACCAACCTCAGACTTATTAAAAAATGGAAAAAAAAAACAAAACAAAAGCAAAAACAAATCCGGTTACTGGTCGAGGACCAGTTTCCATAAGTTATCAGTTACCGTCAACAACCATTTTATTCAATAACGGAGACGTTGCATAAAAACTGCTGATATCTTCAGAAAAATATTTTAACTTCATTTGTAAAACTCCGTTTTTTTATCCGACTAAGTTAGCCGAATTTTCTTTAAATCAAACGTGTCGGGGGAAGATCGGCGTGTGGGGGACATGACGTCACCGGATTTATGACGTTCTCTATTTTGGAAAACTCACTGTTTTAAGACAGACTAATATTTAATGTTCTTGCTTTAAAATATACAATTTTTTTCAAAAGAATTTAAAAAGATTCATAAATTTCAAAATTAAAGTCTATAGTCTCTTCAAGACAGTGTAAGCTGTTGATTTGAAGTGACATAAAGTTCACTTTCTGAACGAACAGGAAGGGGAGCTTCTAAATCTTCCAAATTAATGATCAGAATGTTGATGTGTTTGGTTCAATTGACGTACATTCTTCTCTTCTTGCTACACGAAAGGAAAATAATAACGACAAGATTCAAAAAATACGGTAACTGGTCATCGTACCTATAATATTTCCTGCAGAAATCGGCAAAGTAATAACCCGTTTTTTCGTTGTTTATAAGAGGAATTGAAGTCTAAATTTATAGTTTTAAACCTAACTTTTGGTAACCCTTTTTTTGTTTAAAGAATATTTCACAAAATAGTTCCTGTTAAAAACTATTTGAGAAAACTGTGAATTTCTAACGGTAACTGGTTCTCAACCAGTAACGATTATCATACCGATAAATTCCATCAAAATATTTTTTTATTGTTTTACTCTTCAAATTTCATTATTTGCATGGCCGAGTTATATTTTCACCAGGGTGAATGTAATGATCAGTAAAAATCTACAGCTCGTGATTAAAAAAAACGCTTAATCGTTTATGCAATATGAACTTGTGTGAAGTGCTCGGCGTTTTTCGATCCTTAATTCTGTTTATTTTCAATATTTATTCATTTTATAATTACTTTTTATTAGAAACATTTTCCAATTTTGTTTTTATTTTCATGTTTCCATATCCTGTAATTAGATTTTATTTTTAATTACAAAATTGAACTAGATGTTGATAGTTTTATAATTTAAAATTTATAATTTGAATATATTGGTTTCGTAGTAATATAGTGTCAAATGACTTTGCAAGAAGAGATATTAGAATAAGGTTAACCAGCAATCCAGACAGCTATTGATGCACAACGTTTCCAGAACTTTATGATAAAACAAATAGAATACTAATTTCTCTGTTGAAATCGGTTTAAATAATGCAATACATCCGACACAAACAGAACAAAAAACAATTACTAACTTTGCCAATCACCAGACTGATAACTGGCAGTACTCATCGTCTTGATGTCAATGTGGCTATTGTCAGAGTGTAGATTAAATACTAAAACTGTGCAATATAAGTCCTATACATCACGAATAAAAAGTCGTATTTTTAAACTAATATAGAATATTCATATACATTCGATAAGTAATATTCCCATAGAGATTTTAAAAATCCTTCACTATCCCTTATATCTAACTCCATTAAAGCCTTATAAAGTTCTTAAAGTAAACATCAAATGCCAAATTTCTCGATTACGTAACGTCATTAAAGGGAAAAACGCATGATAAGGATCATTTGTTTTAGCTTATTGAATGATAAAAAAACCACATTGAAAAAAATCTTTTAATTCCCCCTCTGTAAGACATATGCACCAACGATACTTTTTACATATCCGCTTGAAATCATATATATTTGATTTAACGTATCTAACTTGGCGAGAAAATTTGCAAATATATTTTTTTCTTATTTCACATCTGAATTATATACCTTTTTCGAATGTCAGATGTTCGCAAAAATAATTAAGTGGTAATAAATATCTTTTTGGATACGGTTTTAATATACTAAGTAAATATTTCAACAATTACAAGAATGTATAGAAATTTAGATTTTTCGTAAAAAGGGCAGATTAGAACGTTTTATGACCTGGTTGTAATATAAAGCTTTACATTTTTGCAGTTAAGTTGCCAGATTTGTTGTATGAATGACGGATATTAAATTAGCATAAAATAAAACAAACAAATGTTTCTGTCCCAAGTCAGGAGCATGTAAATCAGTGATTGTCGTTAGTGTATAGATATAGGAAGATGTGGTGTGAGTGCCAATGAGACAACTCTCCATCCAAATAACAATTTATAAAAGTAAACCATTATAGGTCAATGTACGGCCTTCAACACGGAGCCTTGGCTCACACCGAACAACAAGCTATAAAGGGCCCCACAATTACTAGTGTAAAACCATTCAAACGGGAAAACCAATAGTCTAGTCTATATAAAAACGAGAAACGAGAAACACGTATAAATTACATAAACAAACGACAACAACTGTACATCAGATTCCTGACTTAGGACAGGTGCAAACATTTGCAGCGGGATTAAACGTTTTAATGGTACCAAACCTTCTCCCTTTTTCTGAAACAATAGTATAACATCACAACATAGAAAACACACGATAAAATATCAATTGGAAGGCTTAACTCAATCAAAAACGTAAATTAACACACTATGAACGAATAAATTCGATCTGTGATACCTGAAAGTAAATACATACTTAATAAAATATTAAGGACAAACATTCAAGGCCAAAAGCAAACAAACAAGTCCAAACAAAGCCATGGCAAAACACCACCGAGAAATATTAAACCCTTAGAAAATAATCACTTTCGAAAAACCGGTTTTCATAATATATACAAGTAAATGAAAAATAACTTTGTCGTTTTAGGTATACTACTTCTGTCTATATAAAATCTTCCAATAATTAGGAATACCAAGAAAGGTCTGTCATATAAATTATGTCTGTCATATTAATGTTGTATTTCGTTCATTGTATTGTTATAAATTTTAGGCTGTTAGATTTCTCATTTGAATTGTTTCATATTTTTCATGTATTTCTTTTTGTTTTCGAGACCTTTTGTAGCTTACTATGCGGTGTGGGGTTTTCACATTGTTGACGGCCGTACGGTGATCTCATTTGAACTCTGGTGGATAGTTGTCTCATTGGCAATCATACAACATCTCCTTAATTTTTTATTGAAGACTGTTTAAAATTTCTGTGTGATAAATGCTAAAAGTGTGATTTTTTTTAATTTTACTCCATTCACAATATTTATTGCCAGATTGAAGTCCGTTAAGATGAAAGTAGTATTTCAACATTTCCCAAAAATAGGTTAAAAGAATAGTGGATGTCCTTTTTATACAATGACGTACTTTGTCCTTTAGTAAATTACATTGCAGGTCTTGTTGGCAAATCTTTATTTGCCTCATTGAAATTATGTTTAAAGAAACCTCGACTTTGGGATTAGCATACTGAGTAAACAGTTGTTTATATCATGTATATGAAGACCATATAATGCTGTATTCAAATGTTGAGATTCGATGTGTTTTAAGTTGTATTTGTTTCATTTACATAAACCCCTTATCATCTATTGACATAAAGTTGTATAAATTATAACTTTTTAATTTTGATCTTTCCATTAACGTCTAAAAAGACAGAAATGTGAGTTTTCAGTAAATATAACTTCATGATTCAAAATTATAAAATTACCCCAAGCAATTCGTAATTGACAGAACAGCTGAATGCAATCATTGACTAGCAATATGATCAGCAACTGAAAAGACCACCACATGACTTTGTGACAATACAGAGTGCAAGCATTTCCTGACAAATATTAATTTGATATCAACATTTCCTGATGCAACGAGTTATTATGAAAAATGGCTATGTAAATCAATAATTGAAGAAAGAAAAATTTGTACATTAGACACATTTAGATTAAATAAAAAAAAAAAAAAAAAAAAATAGCAAGAAGACACATTAGTATAAAAGCAACACAATTAGAAGGAATCAATAGTTCAGTAGTCAGTACTTTGGTACTGACATGATTTATAACAAACCTTCCTTAAATAGTCAGTTTTTTAATTTATAAATTATTGAGAAACTAAAGTTTTAACTTCATCAAGCAAAGATGCCCTTAGATGGATTTTTGCTAATATTTGTAAGTCATTTTTAGTCTTATAGTTCTACAACTGGTTCTGTTCAGAAAAACGCTTCCGACTTATGGAATTTCTAATGTGTTGTTTTTCATTTTTACAGCAGTTGTTAAATGAGAACTTTGTTACTATATTAATACTTTGATAATACTTGAATACAATGATCTATATAGTTCATCTGTGAAGCGATCATGAAGAAACAAACAAATATACAAATGCAGATTAACGGTTTTTTATGTTCTTCCAGATAAACCGATATATATCCTCGATTTTCATTAGAGTTTGCGCTACCCGAACATATACTAGATAAATGTAGTCTGTTTTGCCACTTGTCGCTGAAAGGTTGGATTTGTTTCATTGTAAGAATGTCTTTTTTCTGATATTTCTTTCATCTTAGTCATTAGTTTTCGATACTCTTTATTAGTTTTAATTGTTGGTTTCATTTAGGTATTCGAAATAAACAAATAAACATTACATTCTAAAACTTATCAAATAGCTTAAATGAAACTTACTTATCTATCCACCACCATGCAGCCATAAAGAAATAAGGTGTCCAACAGAGGATAAATACGGTTACTAAAATATACAAAAAATAAAAGTGAATTGTTAGTTGATCGCGATTTATTTCTGTAGTTAGCGCATCATCGGATATCTTTTAACTGTTTACCATAGTAATCGAAATTCCCGTTGCCATTATACCTCTTGATCAATTAAAGCTTAAAATAAAATTACCTTAGTTAATTCGTCATGTTAAGTGATAATTTTGTTATATATTCTATAAATGCAATGGGATTATTTTAACATAATAGAGAAAAACGTCAGGAGCCTGTTATTTAGAATTTGTCTTTGTATGCTGTCTGTCATATTTGGTTTTCATTAGCATGCGTTGATTTTCTCGTTTGAAGTGCTTCATATAAAAATCATGTTGGGACCTGGTAAAGGTTTTGTTCGTTGTTGAAGGCCATACGGTGACCTATAGTTGGTTCAATTCACGTCATTTTGGTGTCTGCAGCATAGTTGTCTCATAAGCAATCATACCACATCTCCGTAAACTACCATTAAAGAACAAATTACAAAGATGTGATCAATTACAGATCATCGTACGGTTTTTAGTAATAAGCAAAACCGGTGCCGTATAGGAAGCTTTATAAGGATATGTGAAACAGTTGAAAAGAGAAAAAAAATCAACGACCTGATGTATGGCCCGGAAACACAGTTATTTCGTAGTGCATTTCTTTTGGACAATAAATCTAAATTTAAATCGCATCTGCGCTTTTTCAATAATATATTTTACAGTGTGGTGTACTACATTTGGGACAAATTATATCAAAATTATAGAAAACTTCATCAGTCTAACTCAAAACATGGCCACTTTTGTTGTTAAGGGGGTCTCGAATTATGTTTGACAGCTTTCAGACATACTAATATTTTACCGTTTTTTAACTAGACAAAATCACTACTTTACTTTTAAAATTCATGACCAAATTTTTTTTTATAGTGTAATTTCATCTCTCTACTTGCTACTTGAGGCATTAATCATGACGAAATAAATTGGGAAGGTGTACACAAATTCCTTCTAAACTTCAGGCAGTGGTGTAGTAAAACAATATAGGAACAACGTGTTGCAATCATTTGAACGGAGCTTTACTTATCTGATCGGTACAAAACAAATAACAAAGACTAAAGACACAAAGTAAATATCTAAGAGTACTCGCATCTAATGAAAGCTAGTTCAAAGCAATTTCAAATAATAAATGAACAGTAATCGCCCGGATGGTTTTTTTTTCATCAACTTTACTGCTATAATATAGTATTTACCTGTACTAGTGTTTATTGTATGCTTTTTGTGTACCTCTCGTAAGAACTAAACTGATTCCAACAACATGACAATATCATAAAAATGATAAACTTTTTGAACGACAACATATTTGCTAAGTTAGGTGAATTAATATTTCTACAAATAGTCGATATTCTAATTGGTTATAATCTGGTACCTTTACTTGCAGACTTGTTTTGTCTAATCACAGCGTCTCACCATGTTCTATATTTCACTTTCTGATGTATGATTTTGTTTTGTCCCTCAATTATTCACACTTCAGTTTTTTTTTTTTGTATCTTGATTTGTATTTTCAAATGGATTAATGAGATTTGAACATCTCTAAACTTCTGTTGCTCTTAATATAACCCCGGCACAAAAACGCGTGCTCGTCCAAAGATAGGAACCTCGTCAGTGTTTTGTACAGTATACAAACGTATTTTGGTTAATTTGAGTATTTGGTATTAGAAGCAGATATTTGATAATTTGTCCTAATGTATTCACTTCTATTACAGACTCTTTGCCTATTGTGAAGACACCTGTCTATTGAAGAAGAATGTTTGTTGCCCGCTAGATGTCTTCTGGTACGTATATCATTGTGTTGTTGACTTTTTGCCAAATACACACTCTTTGTGTTGACTTTTTGTCGAATACACACATTTTATTTTTGTATAACATTATAGTTCTGGCCATGTATATGCGTGTCGCTGGTAATTAAAATAGAGCTTATCTGAAGGGCAAGTTTAGTTTTATGTGACACAGACTGAAGAGTGACTTTTGTGATTATTAGATATATTCAGTCTGTAACTCATTATCTTTCTGTAAGTAAAACGTACTGAAGCAGAGAAACGAATTACCAGCAGAAGAAGTACTTTACTTGTAACTTTGTTAGTTACGGAAATAAAGATTCATATAAAACTTAACATGATTTCATTATATGTTTCCAAATATACTTTCTAATGGTGTAGCTGTTCGGTCATGGAAACAATACATTAAATATGTATTTTTAGTTAATACATGAAATAAGTTCGCCTAGTTGACTGTGACTGCCTAAGTCGTCAATCTTTCAAATCATTCCACAGCACCTGTCAAAAATTAAATGTCCCTGTTGGCCCTTGTACACCTGGGGGTCGTTGATTCATCATGACCTGGGTATTGTCTGTCCGTTTGAAGTATAGGTATTTGATTTACTTATGACATCGAACTACATGTATGTTCGGCTGTTTTCTGCTCTTTGGTCGGGTTGTTGTCTCTTTGACATAATCCCCATTTTCATTCTTAATTTTATTATTCGACAGTTTTTCTCGTTATTTATGCTTTCAACTTACAAACTAATATCATACTAATTGTATTGTTTTCATCTAAAAAGAGTAAATGATATCGTTTGATATATATTTTATGGTAACTATACGATATTTTCTCCATGATATTGTATAAACATACCTATTACCAACGTCATTTTCAATGTTCGTATTCTTGCTTTTCCTATTTTTCCTGCTCTGGCACAGTGATGAGCTGGAAATGTATGACATCTATATTTAAATTCACCATATTCAAGGCAATCATCTGAAATTTGAAAATTGAGATACATTTGTATTGCTAACTTATTATATCTTATTATGCACATATCTTGACCTCGATGTTGAAATTTTACAATTGTCACCTTCCTGTTTCTCAGCAGTAATATACCCTCTGCTCCATCGTATGTCGTATACACATTTCATTTGGTACGTTACGCAGTACATGATCACACTATACGGACTTCATAAACAGGCGTTTGCTCCTGACATAAAAAACGGCCCCAACAAGGTTATGAGGAAAAACGACAGAAAAAAATACAACATAAGTTTGAAGTTATGGGTGACTGATACGATGTGTTTCTACTCATTAGCCAAATATTTTCGCGTTCTAAGATACCAGAACAGTCATCTGATTTGTAAATTTTCCGATTGTGTCCTACATGTACTCCCAATTGTGGAATTTTGTCTAAATGGGGATTCGATTGGCGGATGATGCATGCATAGCAAGAGACGCTTCTGTCGACGAACTCGGTCTCACTCAAATCGGAGTTCATGCAATTTCCCAAGTTTTGTTTTAACCTTGAATGCTAAAAAAAAAAAAAAAAAAAAAAAAAAAATACTATAACAGTCCAAGGATGTATTAGAGTACAAACAATATAAGTTCCGTCTTGTAGCAACAGTATACAACATTTGTCGTAATCCCAATCCCGTCCTCCTGTTTTTGTTTATGAAATTTTGAAACTAATTTATTCTTATGTAATTTTTAAACATTAATAAAATGAATGAATGTTTATGTGACGCACTGATCAACAAAAGCTAACCAGTAATGACATATTGAGGTCAACATCCAGTTCTCATCGATACAAAGTGAGTGCAGACAAGTGTGACGTCCATTTTCTTTGAACTAGTACACATTTTTGTTTAGGAGCCATCTGAAGCCCGCCTCCGGGTGCGGGATTTTCTCGCTGTGTTGAAGACCCATTGGTGGCCTTCGGCTGTTTTCTGCTCTTTGGTCGGGTTGTTGTCTCTTTGACACATTCCCCGTTTTCATTCTAAATTTAAAGTTTTCCTTGGTATTTTTTAATTTTCTATAATAAAATGTGTCATTTTGAGAAAAATATATTACTGATTAAACCCAAGTTAAAATACACCTTGTAAGGACCAAACTTACATTTTATAATTATTGCTTTGTAGATCAAATACTAGTTAAAGAATTTCTAATGTATGCGTCAATGAGACAGCAACTCAACGGCACAAAAATCATTGAAAGCCATATGTATGTCAAAAGTTTGAGTGCAAATTGGTTTCCTCATTTCTAGCTTTATTTCATTAACGCATCAGATATAAATATAAGATAAATGGGAAAGAGATATTATTTTATTACAGAGGAAGCCATCTTTATCAACATTACTCCATGATTAATGAACCACGCTAGTGAGAAGACATTGGATTACTGGGATACACGTCATAAATCACTAAGACGAAACATCATCAATGGGATAAATATTTATCTGACGGAAAGAAATTTTTACCTAAGTAAATTTACAACAAAAGCATGAATGTAAATTCTGGCGAAATGTATTTGATTAAATATTAGAGGATAATAAATAAAGTAAATTTTCGATGTCAAATAACCTGTTTGCAATGGTACAAACCTACTTGAATTGATAAATAAATGTTATTTTACATTGTAATTATAAGTCTAAATGATATTTCTAATATTAGGCTCTTCTTTTGTTTTGAAAACAAATCCAGATTTTCTTACCAACATAATATTGAGTATACCTCCTTGACGTCACAATTAAACTGACGTTACATATTGAACGATAACGGAGGTCAAAATGAACATGTTTGTTGGTGCTGCTCTCTAGGAAAAACAATAAAATGTTTTGAAAAGAATGTTTATGTGCATTTGAACACTACTGAATCGTGAAACAGTTGATTTTCATAATTGTATTTGTCAAATCACAAGGTAGCCTTTTAAACGTGTCTTATAGGTCTACTATGAAAGAACAAAAAAAACAAAATTTATTAGAATCGGAACATACCTCTCATGTCATCTCTAACGCTGAATGAAAAGATATTGACAAATACAGTTCCTACTAATATTAAAATGAGCAAAGAGCATGACATGAAAGAATAATTACTTAAGTAAGACAAGAAACAGTGGTGGGTATGACTGATAAGTTTATCGATATTGAATCATTCGCATTATGTACAATAAGAGGATGAATGATAGTGCCACTATTTGTCCAAATGAATTCTTAAATAAAAGAAAACACTAAAAAGAAAATCTCAGTATTATTACTAATTGAACATTGATTGACACACTAGTAAACCGATTTTGATCCTAACATCAAAAGTCTGAAAAATTATTCAGTCATATTTATTCGGTCAATTTTCAGAATATCCAATTTGTTACACTCAACACTGTTCAGACCATTCACTTGCAGTCAATTCAATCAGGTACAGTAGCTTTTCAGATAATTAAGTATAATGTTTATGTGTACATATAAATAACAGCTACTGAAAAATCTGAACATAAATTGAACAGATATTAACTGACAGCAAACGAATTGTCTGAACAGTTCTAAATTTACCGTAGGTGATAGATCTGAAAATTGATTGAAAGGCTGAAAATTACTGAATGATATGATATTCAGTTTTTTACGAGCTGTTCAGATCAAAATGACCGTCTCAGATCAAAACTTGTTGTGGCATTTTAGCTTTGGTTTTAGAATGTTTTGAATTAAGGGGAGACAGTACTCAGTTGTGATAATAGCTCCATTTTGAGTCAAGGCATTCGTATTCAGACATGAAGGGGCCTCGGTGGCCGAGTGGTCAAAATAGTCGAAATACTGTATCACTAGCCTGTCAAACCGATGGTTCTGAGTTCGAATCCAGCACGTGGCTAGTGCATTCGATTCCAGTCTTAATTGACTAGGAATGTCAGTATTCCTACCGAATGTCGGTGGTTCTCTCCAGCTTCCTCCACCAAGGAAAACTGACAGCCACAAAATAGCGCAATAGTGCTAAAAGTGGCGTCTAACATCAACCAATCAATCAATCAATCAATCCAGACATGAACATAGTTTAATGAGAAAAAATTTGCAACAAAAAAGATATTTTATATAAAGATGTTAATGTGAGATAACCCCTTTGTTGGTCAGGCTGCTACACAAACTAGTGTGAAATAACACTTGTAGATCGGCAATGTCAACTTTGACGCTTTCTTTACGTCACAGTGATTCCATAAATGTAATTTTTGCCCTAAAGTAACCAAGATATTTTGTTATCATAAAAATTTATTAACATAATGGAAGGATGAATAATTCAATTTTTAACTGTTATCATATCTGAAAATGTACTTCGTCTGGTATACAAATATATACTTATATTTGACCATATGCCCGATATTTTGTTTAAAAATTCGGTCACAGCGTGCCACTAATTAAGTTCTAAATTACTTTTCTATATAATACAGAGTTGAGAAAAAAATCATCGTCATTGGTTTAAATTAACCAGCTTTGACTGCTTCCCCTGTTGGAATAAGATATGATGAACTATTGATGAACCTTTGGATCTACTCATAAAAGCATTTCAATGTATGAACTAATTGCTATCCGCTGGCATAACTGATTGAGCCAAAAGATCAAAGTTGATTGCATGTTAAATTTATATCTTTCTGTTGTATTCAATTTTTTTATAATTATGTAATCTAATTGGTAAACAGATGTCTGAAGTATAATCAGCAGTAAAGCATACTATTTATTTTGAATAAGGCTTCTTGTTAAATATTTTGCCAGTTGTTGTGACAAGTAATACATTTATTCAGTCTGCCTTATGGTAAAGTTGTAGACATCAGTGGAAAATTTTAATAAACGTCACCATATATTTTTGTATTTACCGTCACCAGAATTTGATTCTCCTTGGCCTGTCGTATTTTAGACTGTTTCCTTCTAATTTTTTCGTTTTTCCTTGATATTCAGTAAGTATTGTCATAAATATTGATTTTCCTTTCAAACTCTTACAATTATTGTTTGGTATATGCATGATAGTTCACAACACATTACAGGAAAATACATTTTCAAATATACATCTTGGATTTCTTCTTAATTATTCATATAGTTGATCAGTTATCTCTTCTCATACATTAACATTAATATGAAGAGACATCCTTTTCCAACCAGGAATCATTTATAAAAGCCTGATTTTCTTTCTATTGGAAATAATAGTCTGCAATTACATTAGCGGTAAAAAATTTACTGCACATGCTGATCATTTCAACAATCATTGTCTCTTCAGTAATTCTCGAGGACAATTACAGTTGACAAACAATTAAAACAGTATTGTAACATTAGAAACATGACCGGTGTCGTTTTTAGAGCATAGATACTTGCATTTCCTGGTTATATGAATAAATAAAGGCAACAGTAGTATACCGCTGTTCAAAAGTCATAAATTTATTGAGAGAAAACAAGTTCGGGTTACAAACTAAAACCGAGGGAAACACATCAACTATAGGAGGAAAACAACGGAAACACTGACGTGCAACAAAAACAAACGCCAAAATGAAGACACTTCCAGTTTAAGTGGTTTGTTTTTTTTTTTTAATTTGCCTTCTTATCATCATTTAATCATTGTGTTGTTTGTCGTTGTTCTTGAGATTGTGTTAGATATGACATACCTTTAGCTGTTCATAAGACAACTCACAAATAAGTAAATAGATATAACATACCTTTAGCTAGCTTTGCATTCTTTGATATTTTATGAAGTATCAAACAGTAAGATGTAGTGATGATTATCAAAGGTGTAACGTAAACTGTAATCAGATTAAACAAGTTGTAAGCTAGCTCATGTCTTGGCGTCGGAAAAAATCCAAATGTCACACACTGTGTATACCAAGTAAAAATAGGATGTCGTTCCACATGGAATATTATACTCTACAAATGGAAAATTATAAATATAAACACATATGAGAAGAATAAATATTTAAAAGCATATATATGGGTGTCACAATTTACGAAGAAGTGGCATGCTTCAAGATGTTTAAAAAAAGAGTCAAACAAGTTTCAAAGTTTGAATTTCAATGTTATCTTGTAAAACTTTGCTTCCTTGTCTTAGTTTTGATTTACGTTTGGTCATTTCTAATTTTTTCTGCTCTTCACCGTTTGTACTAGATTTTGAATTCTAAATATTTTGTCATGAGCTTCCCTGAAGAGAAATCATCACCAACGACTGATGGACACAGACAACAAACCAACAGAAGATGCAAAATCAATTAACAAATACTGACTGTCAAACATTTGAAATTAAGAAATTAACTTAAAAAAAAAGCTTAGGAAGGATCATTTAGTCGACTTAAATACAGACAGTAGAACAATCTATAACCAAAGTCTCTCCGTTTTTATTTATAACATAAACCATTGTTGGAGATGCATTTTTCTAAATATGTCCACCCAATTAAGTACTTTCACAATAAAAAGTAAAATAACAAAAATACCGAACTCCAAGGAAAATTCAAATCGGAAAGTCCGTTATAAAATGGCAAAATCAAAAGCTCAAACACATCAAATGAATGGAAAACAACTGTCATATTCCTGACTTGGTACAGACATTTCCTTATGTAGAATAACATATTACTATTTCGCAAACGATATAAGTCTAAAAAACAACTTAGTTTCTGAGTTTGTAAAATATGCCCATGTATATTTTTTGACAAATGTATGAAAATAAAACTTTGTGAATTTCGGTGCTTCCGAAGCGTAACCATCATCAGGAATGCTATAATAAAAACATTTGAAAAAACGACTGAGATTTAAAATACTTGAATACTTGTAGAGCTATGTGAACAAAACGGAACTAGAATATTAGCCAAATCCACTTAAGATCGTCTTTGCAAGAGACAGTTGAAACCTTAGTTTTATAATAATTTCGAATCTTATCAACGGAGTATTTAAAAAAGTATGTTATAAATTATAGTAGTCCCGAGCACTGATTGCTGTCCTTGGTCGGATGATGGTATCTTCGAGGACTAACAATCTACATAAGAAAATGCCTGTACCAAGTGAGGAATATGACAGTTGTTGTTCATTCGTTTGATGTGTTTTGTCATTTGATTTTGCCATGTGATTAGGGACTTTCCGATTGAATTTTCCTCGGAGTTCAGTATTTTTGTGATTTTACTTTTTTCCATCATTAGTGGTATCGACTAAGTGCTAAAAATGAAAAAAAGGA
Organism: Mytilus coruscus; assembly: GCA_017311375.1. NCBI lineage: Eukaryota > Metazoa > Mollusca > Bivalvia > Mytilida > Mytilidae > Mytilus > Mytilus coruscus. The sequence goes on along the minus strand of CM029601.1, from coordinate 40,581,038 downwards.
AACAATTTATAAATTTGGTACATCCGATGTGCGTATTTAGATGGACTTTTATCAGAACGCTAAAACCCAAATTTTGAAAACCATGGGTGTAGAAATACTTGATTACTTGTAGAACTATGTGATCAAAAGTGATCTAAAATACCCCCCCGTTGCCTGAGGAATTAAAAATTCCTTAATTAATCAACGACGACGGCGAATAAAAAAAGGTATGTTATAATTCATGTCAGCGCCGATGAGCTACTTACTGAGCAAAGAATATTAGTACATGTATAATTATGAAGATCAGTTTATAAATGCTCATATACTTTGTAAATAAGAAGGGCATTGAACATTAAAATCAGCTTGTGGAAAAGTTATATAATCGGTTTCACTGATTTGAAATATTGAACTACTTAGATGAACCTTCAATCAGAAAATAGATGTAGGAGTAAAATAATGAACTCGAAAATAGGATCAGTAAAGTTAATGATTACTCGTTAACATAACTATACGATTTTTCGAATTTGAATCTGTTTATTCAATTTTATTGCATAATTCAAAAATCACTAAGTAAAAATGATTATTTGATCATTTCATAAAACAAATTTTATTTCGTGAAGATTAAATGTTTTTTTTTCAAGCATCTAGGGACCTTTTTGTTTTTCAGCTGTTGAATCACAATCTATTTAGTTTTGCATTTGTTCGTGTATTAAAATAGTCGCAATGGTTTAAAAATAATAAAATGATATTTCTAAATTAGTTAGAGTTTTAAAGCATATCTAAAATAACATTGATGTAATTGCATTTAAAAACAATATGCACCATCAATATCCTCCATCATTAGATTGCATTTAGTCATCAATTACAGGATCCCACCAGCGCAGTAAATGTCATAATATTTATGAGAATATTATCAACTCAGTAGTCAGTACTTTGGTACTGACATGATTTATAACAAATCTTTTAAAATTGCCCGTTTATAAACTAAGATTTTAACTCCCTTCGACAAAGTTGACCTTAGGTGTTAATTATTGTGTCATTTGGTCTCTTGTGAAGAGTTGTCTCATTGACAATCATACTACATCTTCTTATTTTTATACTTAGATGGATTTGGCTATTTTTTCAGATACTTTTTGGTCATATAGCTCTTCAACTGTTTCGTTTCTTATACATCATCGGCTTTCAAATATTTGGCTTTGAGCGTTCCTGATGAAAGTAAACCCAGAAAAACGCTTCGGACGCATGACATTAATAACGTTTTGTTTTCATGTTTTCAATCTGAAAAATCTCCAACAGAGATCAAATGACATAGAGGTACGGCCTATTTAAAATTAAAAAAAATGTAAAAATACGTTCATGTAGAATCGAGGTGGACAGAAACATTAATTCAACGTTAAATTTGAGCTAAAGTGATGAGTAAATGGAAAGAAGACCTCCTCATCCCTTTAGGAAATATTTTGGCCAGTAGTTATAAATGTAAATACTTGAGAGCTATGTGACCACAAGCAGCATAAATGAATAGACAATTTATTCCAATTAAGGTCAATTTTGCTGGACTAGGAATCTTAGTCTTTTTTGTATAATAATTTTCAAATCTAAAATTGAAAATAAAAAAAAATGTTATAAATCATGGCAGTACCGAGGCACTGCATTAATTTTGAACATTAAGCACCTACTAACTTGACATTTTCCTTGACTACCAAGGGCTGTTTTTTTAAATAAAAATGAGAAGATGTGGTATAATTGCCATTGAGACAACATTCCATCAGGGACCAAATGACGTTAAAGTTTAGGCGCGCAACCCCCTCCTAACCCGGGACAGTTGTGTAACGGCACAACATAATTACAAACTATGAAAATTAGTTGAAGAGGGCTTTACCCATCAGATCAATACGAACCACAAAAAAACAACTAACAAAAAGTACTACAGACAGGTAAAGATCTGAGAGTACTCGCAGTTACTGAAAGCTCTTAGTTCAAAGCATACAACAAATAATTAAAACATCATGGATCTATAAGACTAAACTTTTGTTTAGGGGCCAGCTGAAGCTCGCCTCCGGGTGCAGGACTTTTCACTATGTTGAAGACCCATTTGTGGCCTTGGGCTGTTTTATGTTCTTTGGTCGGGTTGTTGTCTCTTTGACGCATTCCCCGTTTCCATTCTCAATTTCATTTCAACGTACACATCCAACATCCAATGGAATTAGTGTAAAGACATCATTAACAATCAGTGAAAATCATGATCTTCTGCAATGTCAAAATATAAATATGCCTTTTCGGAATCAAACCACATGATAAGAGTGTGCAAATGATATTCAGTGATAGTAAAGATGCAAACAATCTGTCAATTTCACAATTATGATTATTTATTTTGAGACAGAAAATGACTGCTAGTGGGATGGGTAGTAACTTTTTTGTTCAAAGTGCAAATGTTTAAAGTTATGCAGTACACTTCATACCTCAAATATAAAAACTGACTTTAAGGACGCCTCCGGGTGCGGGAATTTCTCGCTGCATTGAAGACCTATTGGTGACCTTCTGTTGTTGTCTGTTCTGTGGTCGGGTTGTTGTCTCTTTGACACATTCCCCATTTTCATTCTCAATTTTATTTAGAATTTTACAAATTAAGATTCCCCTATTTATTTCAACTCTTAGTTAGGACTTAAATCACCAATATCTTTTTAAATGTTGTGTTAAAGATCTTGTAGTTTAGTCACGCATCAGATCAATCCATCTACTTCAATTTTTTGCACAGAAAAGTCTATTTAGGCATGAAGAAATATTTATTATTTATTTAACAGTCCTTGAAATTCAGTGCAATAATCCCGACAAAAAATCGTTTAACGTCAAAATGACTGATGAACAACATTTTAAAATCTCTCAGATTTCCTTTTCAAAATGGGTTTTATTTCCGTTTTAACCTCCATTTCAAACTCTTTAATCACTAAATTCAAAATACGCTTCATCAAAAGGCAAGTGTAGGATTGAATCTAAGATGTATCACAACAAAGTGTTGATAAAGGCATCTTAAATATGCTTTTTAATTACGTGTGTATCATTCACAAAGTAACACAAAAGATAATTTGATTACTCAAAATTCCACGAAGGATCCAAATGTTAATTGGTGTGGTTTGCTGAACAAGGGTTCTATGCAGGATTATTTTTTCATTGCAGTTCAAAGGGCTGAGACTGGTTTTACTTTTTATTAAACCCATTGTGCAAACTCCATAATTGAATATCGTTTTCAACTGGATGTACTACCTTCTGCTAAAATCTTAATAAGCTCTACACATTTATTCAAATCATTTCAAAAACACACTACTGCTTACGTTTTTTCTGGTTGTTTATAAGTGAAGTTTCGTTATCAGATATCCTTACATTTTCAGTTTTCTATAAATGAAGGAAATTGTTTTAATCAACTGAAGTGAATATAATGTCGAGTTGTTCTAAGCTAGGGAGAGGGTTGGGCAGCCGCAAACATGTTTAACCTCGCCACATTCTGTAATTCGTTTGAATTGTTTTACATTTGTCATTGCTTGCTTTGCGGTATGAATTTGCTCATTGTTGAAGGCAATACAATGACCTATAATTGGTTACTTCTACGTTATTTGGTCTCTGGTTGAGGGTTTTCTCATGTGCAATCATACAACATCTTATTCGTATAAACATTGTAAGGGTGTTTTTTGTCTAATCCAACATTTTGAATTTTCCTATTCTGTCTATTCTAACATGTAAAGAATAATACATGTTAGTTTTTATGCTTTTTACATTTTTCAGTTAAGGAATAACCATAATTCATATCAAAGTTATGATTAAATTATACACAAAGTTTAATTTAAAGACATTAATTTTAGTGTTATCAGCAGACTAACAAATACGGAAAATACAAGTTGATTTATAAAAAGGAAAACGGACATAGATAAAATACGAATAACTAACCACCGAGTATTAATCCCCCAAAAAGATAGGACGTTAGACTATCTGATTTAGGAAAGCCAATACACTTTTAAGTACTTAGTATCAAGGTCTTTGCTGTTTCTATCATTCACTCTTAATTTATCAAAGCTAATATGCACAATTAAATGTCAGATTTACTGTAATATAGAGTAGCCAACCAGAATTTATCAATACAAAATGAGTACAATTTCCAAGTTAATTTCAGTTGGGTGAAACGGTTACTGGCAGTGTTCTACCTTTACTGTCCAACTACCATCAACAAACAAAAACATCTCAACTTTAGTGGCTGCAAACGACAATTATCCCAAATCCAACAGAATACATTCAAATGACAATTAAGTGCTGTATGAATAATATTCACTTGCATCTGATATTATCAAATTTATTTCTGATTTAATAACTGTTTCGGTTCTTATACATCCTTGGCTTTCAAATAATCGGCTTTGAGCTATCCTAATGAAGGCATGACATTTATAACGTGTTGTTTTCATTTTTTAATCAATAATTTTATCCTTCTGAAATTATTTACTGTTTATATTTAGGAAGATATTTCTATTAGGTTTATGTTGTGCATAAAATGTGCATTTACCGAGAATGATATTAAATAAGTGAATAAAATATTGTAATATAAATTATTTTGCACTTTTATTTCCACATGTTTTACTTTGGTTAACCTTGGTAAATTAATCAAGTGTTGTTACAACAAATTCAAACACATAATTCAATGTTTTCAAATATTTTAGGTATTCCAACCTGAATTTCTTAATATTTTGCCTATGAAATACAAAATTTTGAAATGAACATAACAAACCATTGCAAAGTATTATTATAAAAGGAGTCACCGTAATTTGAGAGATCGTAATAATTATTACAATTATTTGTTTTAATTAAAGTGCATTACCCAACAGCACATATCAATAGCACACACACGTTAGAATTATTGCAGCCGATCACGACTTTATTGACATTGAAGTGCTTTATTAGTATTCTGACACTGAATAAGTGTTAGTCAGATGAGTTCTGCACGTTTGTTTTTGTTTCTCAATTTTTGTGCTGTTCGATTATAGACGGAATAACGTATAACGTAACACAGACTCTGATCGAAAAATTTACTAATTATCTTTCTTTAAATTTTGCTTTTACCAAGAAAAAAATTACTAATTATCTTTTACCAAGAAATAAATCGAACAGTAGAAATGTATGCTGTTTATAACTGCATGCAGGGTTTTCATATAAGTCAATATAAATGATATTGTACAAGACAACCAAACACAACATTCTACTTCAGGCAGTTATCCTTGTAATAGAGGACTTCACATAAAAGATATTCGCTTTCCTCTTAATTTACTTATTGATATTTTAGTTAGTATAGGAATTATAAAGACACCATTAAGAGGCTTTATCAAAAATATTATAAGGATTAAAAGAAAAATATTCAAGCAGGTTTTTTTCAGAGACGAGACAGTCAACCATAAAACTTAATCTATAGAATTGTTATTGTCAGACGGAACACCAGTACATATGAGTATCAACAACTACTGCAATGTGCTTTGATATATAAATTATGGTTGGTCAAACCACTGCTGTTCAGTCAAAAGTATCCATACGACTGAAGCATTTTTTTTCTTTATTTTGTTTATCTATGTGTTCCTATACATTTTATAGGAAGCTATGAATAAATTGAACAATATATTTGTTTATGCAAATTTTGAAGTTCATGCAATCGAAAAAAAAAATGTCGATTTACAGACCTTTCCAAAATTTTCACTCAATCCACATCCGAACAATATAAATCTTTTTTCTTTAATTTTACGTCAATCTTTTAGTAAGTTTTCATTTTTTCTGATGAACTTCTATTTCACAAAAAAGGTCATGCCTTTCTCAGACTGTTTATAACGTCTTTACACTTTATCCGTTCAATGTGTACGGATTGATATTCTAATGTAGGAGAACATGATAAATTCATTATTTGTTATTGGTTTTTGAACTTGTTTTCAGTAACTGCTAGACTAAGTACTCTTAGATTGGTACTGTGTTTCTTTTGCACGTCTTTATGTTATTTGCTTTTGTGCTTCGCGCAAATTTAATGAGTCAAGCCATTTCCAACAAATTTTTACATGCTGATCCCTTGTTGTGCTGTTACACCACTGTCCCAGATTAGTTGAGGGTTGAACACTCACAAACATGTTTAACCCCGCCACATTCTTTCTGTGTCTGTCCCAAGCCAGGAGCCTGTATTCGGTTGTTGTCGCTGGTTGCTGTCTGTCATATTTGTTTTGGATTAATGTCATATGTCAAGTCGTTTCGTTTGAATAGTTTTACATTTTGTCATGTCAGGGTCTTCTATAGACATTGCGGTATGGGGTCTGTTCATGTTGAAGACCGTACAGTGACATGTAGTTGCTTAAATCAACGTTATTGGACTCTGTTGGATAGTTGTCTTTTGTACAATAATACCACAGCTCCTTATATTCTATAAAAACTTATAAGACGTGAATTTCTAGTGGGTTTGATGCTTTCTCATTTTGATAGTCGTGTTTTGGAATTCATGAATTTAAAGACTAACATAATTTATTTTGTGTCAGATTTTGATTATGTAATAAGTTGATTTACAATGGAAAATTGTAATGCTATGGTTACACCTTCAGGCTAATGGAATGGAAATATTTAACTGAGCATTTTGGATCTGATTATTCATGAAAATTTTTTTCTACATAGTTTGTAAGACTTCTACAGACTATTATAATTTGATCAAATAAATTACATTGAAATTCTTGTGACGTGAATATAACTTAATTTTACACAATTCTTATCTCAGACAAAATTGGTTACCATATCAATATGATTATGGTCTATCTAATGTTATTAATTTCAATAAGTTCGCACGTCCTTAGAAAATGCTGTTTAGGATTGTCATCATTTAGGTGTTATGCAATTATGTTACACACGAAGGCGTTCTTGTTTATTTTATTTTTGATTGGATTTCAAAGGGTAATATTTTGTGTCTTCAATTCCTTAGCTTGGTTTGTTCTACTTTATGAACCGCTTTGATAAATTCAACTCTTCTTTATTTCATTATGGTCAAGATTTAACTTATTTGTCAGCATCATCGAATAGACAGTAATAGCCAACTTATCAATTGGTCCCCTTCGATGATTAGATTTTACCTTTTAATAGGGGAGTGAACACCACTTAAATATACGGATACCAAAATACATACTCGACTCAAATAAATCCTTCTGGTTCTCACAGGGAAACATCTAACATTAAAAACTAACGTTTCGCCCATTCTTAGTCAGAAATTGGAATTAGCATACAAAAACACTTATATTGTCCTATTTACACTGAATGAAAAATATCATTCAGAGCAAATGCAAAATAATACCACTTAAAAAGGTAACTTGTCAAAGACAAATGTGCCATAAAAAGGTAATGTGGCTGATCAAATCCGTTGTAGCAGTGCAGTTCAAACTTAAGCACTAAGCATGCCTTTGTTATGTTTATCGTGAAAAACTCTGTTAACGAAGCAATAAAAAGACGTAAACATTCAAAACACCAGACATATATTTTTTCCTAGGATTTCAGTGTTGATCAATTAAATTAGCTTACGAACGTAGTGTTTTTAATCTGAAGAACAAATGTGTATGGTACTGATAAAAATTTGAAATGCAAGGAAATGACAACAGAGCTAAAAAAAAAAAAAAAAAAAAAGAAAACACTTGCAGGCTTCTGAATGACGACACCGCTGAATCAATATACAGTTATAATCATACATGTGCAGTCATGTCTCGTTATGAATTATAAACATTTGATTAGCTAGACTGGTATTGTCAACTTTATACAAACTATAATACATTGAAGTACACACCTACTTCCGAACGCATTATATGCTAATTAGTCTACAAATTGCTGAAGTCTCAAAACCGACAGAAGAGTTTTTAGAAAAATGTTGGTAATACGCACATTAAACAACAACGCATCGACCAAAATAACCAACAGACGTCTAGAGGACAACTTACCGTCATCAACAATAGACAGGTGTCTGCACAATGTATCAAGCTCTAAATCATCCCAGTCTATATAAAATTCTAAGATTTGCAATCAACACCAAAATTTCTAAATAATAAGAAACCTTGATATATGACATTTGACAACCATCGACGAGGTTCTTGACCCGGGACAGACAGATTTCAATTGCAACCAACGGACTAACAAAACGTGCATATATGATTTAGTTGCCCGTAAGACAGTACCTCTAGATCTTCCACTAAGAACACCAGTAGTGTTGCTCATGGCAAGTACACATGTTAGTTCTATCAGATCGTGACTCCTTTGAGACACCAAAACGAATGATAAGAAGGATTTACATGCTGTTATTTGTACTGTAACTCGAATAACAGAAAGTCAGATTAGATTTAATTGTATGTATGTTTAGTTTATTTAATTTTTATGCTGTATATCTATCATGCATGTTTACACAATTGTTGGTGTTGTCGTATTAACCAATTACTTCTTTGGAAAATGACTGAACCAAATCAGGATTTTGACAGTTGTTTTCCAGTTGCTCAATTGTTTGAAATAGTCGAGCGTTTGAATTTGTCATGTTTTATGGACTATCCCTTCATTAAATTAAGATATTACTAATAAAACTAGTAATGTCCGATATGAAGTACACTAAAATTTTAAAGGTGACGCGTACAACAAAGACTGCGTACAAATACATGTATTTTGTGGCCAACGCTCTCGACCACTTGTCCACCTAGACTGAACTAAAAATTCAGCTTTCGATGGCCTAGTGCTACCTTTCAGTAGAATCTAGAGTTGTAACAGAGTACATGATATATTAGGCATGAAGAAGGAATTGATTGCAGATTAGCTAAATTTTCTGTCGTAAAGTACGTACGTCTAAGCAACATCTTAAGTGACATCTCTACGACAGATCCATCCATTCGATCCTTTACGACAGATAATTTAGCTTATCTGCAATCAATTTGATCTTCATGCCTAATATATCATGTACTGTGTAACAACTCTAGATTCTGCTGACCAGGAAAGGTAATACTAGGCCACCGAAAGCTGAATTTTTAGTTCAGTCTAGCTGGCTGAGAGGTGTAGAGCGCTGGACACAGTGCAGGCGGTGTTGTCTCGATATCCCAACAGCATGAGTTCGAATCTCGGCGAGGGAAGAACAAAAATTTGCTTCCGCAAATTTGCAGATTTAACATTGTTGTGCTGTTATTTAGAGTAATTATGAATATAATATGTGTTTTCAGCCGTGTATCACCTTCACTGGTGATTCAATGGATGGATCTGTCGTAGAGTTGTCACTTATTTAGACGTACTTATCATATATATAATTAACCTTAAAAATCTAACTCTGTCCTTGATTTTAACACGAAGTAGAAACTGTACAGTTTACGCTTATAAATGTTACAAAACAGTAACAATTGTGTTGAACGTAAGGCAAATTAAGGAGGCATGAAAACGAGGACGTGATGACGACTACGTCGTTTAAATAAAGACGCACCATATTAATTAATGACTTGAGTAAAAGTGAAGTTTCTATATAACTTTAGTCATTAATCAATAACAAAGAATTCCGTATGAAAAATGTTGATGAGTTATACACCAGAAAAGCACCAACTGCGTTACAAAGAAAATCAAAACGATGAGACCTTCAAACAACACATGACTAAGACATTTACTCCGCGGTTAATCGACTCCCTTTAAGCACAAAGTTAAGGGGGAAATTAAAATGCAAAATTATCACGACACACGTGAACTTAATATTTGAATATCGCATAACTCTATGTTTATTTGCATACAATTATTTGCATAAAGAGATGATATATTTCAGTAAAGGACGTAATATCGTAGTAATCATGGTAACACAAACGATTTGCTGCTAAAACGCATGTATGATGTGTATCGCCCTGCATGACAACCCAAAGACAAGATTTAAAGTCTGTTCATAATTTAAGGTCGACACATATATCGTTTTTAATCAGACAATTTGGTTACAAGTCATTAAATGTGCCGTGCTTAGACAGTGTAAAATGTTACCACAGTGGCTGCTGCGGTGCTTAAATTGGTTTCCTATTTAAATTAAAACAGACGGCAATACTTAAGTACATCTCAATTTCTCTTCATATATACTTTTGGGATGCTCATATGAAATATTGAAAATTTGCATTTGCTTTCAGTCTTAAAAAATCTTTTTGATATATTGTTTTATGCATAATTTACCTTGTAGAAAATTATATACCACTTTGAGAAGAAATTCCAGACACAAACATCAATCATACACCAAAATGACATAACAGAATAGAAAGAATGCGATTTCAATGTTGTAATATTAGATAACGATGCTGCAGCTTGAATAATTGCGATTACAATATAGATGAGTGATGGGAGATGATTTACAACACGTTGCACTATAAGGCTAAATTCAGTACAAATTCAATTTTGTGTAATTTGATTTAAGCTGAAAAGGATTGTTTTACATGTTGAAGTTTTGGAGCTCCTTAAAAACTGGATCAACTGGATGCCTTTATTTGCGTGGTGCCTTTACCAAGTCAGAATGGCCAATCGTCCCAACGATATTCATATCATATCATTTTCCGAAATTCGGTAGTTTCTACATGGACTCCTGAAGTTTAATGCCTTTGTTATTCTTGCAATTGTTAAATCGTAGCTTTATTTGTCGATGACGACAAAATAAAAACTCGTTACGTTTTTCATGGCTACAAAAAAAAAAAAAAATATCACAAAATAAATTACACTGAAAATCATATTGCATGTTGAAGGTAAAGAGCAAAACTCCAAAATGTTGGTATTGTCAATGTGTTATTAAAAATTATACAATAATACCATATTTTAAATGACAGATAATAAATCTTAAGCAACTGCACTTAATTAGGAATATCTGAAACCAGCCAGTAGTTATGTTTGTGTTCTCGAGTTTTCAGATTGACATTAGCTAGTAAGCTTTAGTTCTCAGCATTCAATTAGATCAACACGTTATAACAGAATTTTTATGGTTGGGATGGTAAATTTCTAAACTGCCATGATAGTCATTACATACAGAAAGAGACAGGTTGATGTCTTTTAAGCAGTAATTGTAAAATTGAGAATTAAGACTGAAAACCATGCAAAACTCGCACACACACACACTAAAAATGAGAAAAAAACTAAATTATCACCTTTTTAAACTACATGTAATATACAAACACTGTATATCTATATAGATATAGAACACCATCTTTAAAGTCACAAATACTTTACAGATATGTAACCTTGAAGTTTCTCCAGTGTAAATTTTAGATTTTTTGGACAGATAGTAGTCTGAAAAACTTAGTTCAGTATTATCGTTACTTAATTTTTCATTTCCTTTCATATGCAAGTACTTTTGACTGAACATATAAAATTATAAGTGTTCTTTTTATCCCTAAACAATCCATTGCTAATGTGATTTTAATCATTTTTTTTTATATCATACTTTCGATTAAAAGCCCTTAGAACTATTCATGAGAGATGACTTGTTGCAACTTCAAATGTCTCATCGGTACACTTTATTCATTAGAAGTTAAATAGAAGTAAACTAAACACACAAATTTCATAGGTACCATTTTTCCCCTTGGTATGGTGACGTACACTACAAAAAAGTTGATGTGATGAGTGAATATACAACATGCATTAATCAATTTTTAGATTATTATCTGCTTCAGAGGAGAAATATTTTCTGTTACTACGTAATTGTGTTTTTTATGCACGCTGGGAATTTATAATTTGATTTTTCTTCTTCTTATCAAATTCAATACCAGATCAGACATAACTATTGAACTGAGGTTTGGTAATTTCATCATAAATATGAATAAAATAAGCATATAAAACCACAAGAAAGCAAAACAAAATAAACATTAAAAGGTTGTAGGCTGTGGGTGAACCTTGACATTTAATATTCATATGTAGTTAACAATTACCGATAAAGTATCTGATAAACATTTTCGTAAACAAATCACCGCAACCAATCATCTCTGATGTAAGAATTCGAGTCTTCATTTATTTTGATTACCTAAATAAATAGAAGTATGCACTCGTTCTTGGTTTCGTTTTGTCCGATTACAAATCTAATATAAGTAAAAAAAAACGAAATTTCTAACCAGCCATCATAGAAGGGAAAAAACACAAGACAGTTAAACATGAATAAAGATTTAAATATACAACAACGAAAATGAAAGCTGAAATTTATGCAATCTGATTGAAATACAGATCATGTCTCAACACTTCACGTACAAGAATCTGACACTTCTCTGTTCTATTTTTTGTTTTGATACGTCCACCAATTAAACAACTTCCTCAAGATTTTTAAATAGGTGTAACCTTTCGACAAAATCCGGAGATCCCTAAAAGGACGGTGCGCTGTCAGGTCCTTGTAGAAAAGCGTGGACACAGGATTTGTCTTTTTAATCAGATTGAAAGTAAGGTAATATCGGACGATATTTGAATGCTTATATGCTCGGTTCATTTTACCTTGGTATACGGACAAATAAATCTTGATTAGTTACAAACTTATAACCCATCAAAACCATCTCGTGTCTACAAATTATAATTAAACGGTGCACTTAATACTGCCTAGTTTTTCGATCCCTTTCGATTCAATTAATTAGAATTAGGTTAATGTAAGGTTTTATCGTGTTGTTAGGTTTCAGACTTCATCATCAGACACATTTGATCACACAAATGAAGGGAGACAAATTGCAATGATTAATGTCATGACGGCTCTACGACTGACATCCATTTCCATAGCCATCACTTATCCGTTTATTTATTACGCTCTAATCACTAATACTGATGGTAATGGTATCACCAAGTGCGAGAGTTTCAGATACGCTCTTAGATATTTTTTTCGATTTTAACTAAAGAATTGCGGACAAGGTATATAATTACTGAAACATGTAATGCAGGAATGGACCATATAACAATACAGCTTAACTCTTTTCGTAAAAAGTCTTGAAATGTTATGATAGGGATTACCCGGCGGAAGTAAATAACGGTTTACTTGGAGATAACTATAGTTACATAAAAAACTCAGAAATTTAGAGGCACCGCAAATAATGTCCCTTCATTGATACCAAAGGCAAAAAATATTTGGGATGAAAATCATGTAATATAAAGTGAAGAGTTACTACAAAGAGAAAAAGTCTAAAACGCAGAACCAAATTACGCTACAGAATTAGCTGAGCTCGAAGGAGATTAATGCATTTATCAGTTAGTCACTACAATTTTGTTTCCAAACAGCATTAATATTTTCATACCAAAGTTAATCTAGTGAACTATTGGTAATGCGATACCATGAAATATAATTTGTCAACCAGCAAATATCGACTAAGTGGTACATGTAATACTAATTTCAAACAGGACAAATGTTTATGCCATAGTTGCGCATGCAACAAATATAATACCTCTTCAATGAAGGGTTAAGGGGACATTAGCTGTCAAATTCATGCTCACCGATTTGACTCAAATTCTCATATTTGATTTATAACATACTAAAACGTATATCCAAATTATAAAAAGTCTAAAATAAACAATTTACAATGCATCGGCTTGATAACATGTATCAGCATTTCGTGTGTATTTTAGTCTAGACGCCATCTAATTAACCATCGATGTGACCTCCGAAGACTGCCGACGGTCATATAACCCGATATAAACATAAATATAGACATAAACAGATGCGAACTCGTGCAATTGGAATGTTCTAGGTCTGTTTGATTTCATATTATAGGTTAAAAATATATGTTAATCATCGGTTTAACCTGTATAAAAATGAGGTTTTTTTCAGGATCGAATCAGTCAATCAAATGGTTTACCTTTGTTTCACTTTTAATGTTGATTTTCTGTTCCTCTTAATACCTGAACACGCCTAATTCATGCGTAACCCAACTCAAGTTAAGGGGTTAAATTGAAGGTCATATGAAAACGGATTCAATGAGGTCGAATTATTCACTTGCAAGTGAATAATTCATCAGCAATGTTTCTTAGCTTATTTTGACAAAATTGGATCAAACTGGCTACTAAAAGCGAATTATTACATCATTATTTCACTTTCATTAATGATTGAACAAAACAAAAAATCATATTTAATTTTTTTTTTTTTTTTCTTTTATATCTCGTAGCTAATGCCCCATTAATATCAAAGTATTTGATAATCCAAATCCGAAAGAAAAATTCAATTCCGGCTAAGGAATGAGAGCTTTGTATGAAGGAAATGATCCTTTACTTCAAATCGTATCACTCCATACTTTTAAACTAAATTGACATTACCACTCTTAAATAAAGTGCTGAGCTACGGGGCTGGTTATACCTAAAGCGACTAAATATTCAGCTTTAAAATTCCAATGGTAGACGTATCGAGCAATATTATTAATGAAATTAAACAGTAAATGTATTGATGCATCAAATGCACTTTCCAAAATCAACGTTTACTCTTATATTCTTACAGATGTGCCGTCTTTAGTGTAGAGATTACTTCTCTCATATTTACACTTTTTCATTTTTTCTTCTGCGTCATGCATGCATCAATGAACCATACTAAGTCTTTTCCACTGATGTCTAATAAATGAAGGTCGGAAGCAAAACAACGTTTAATCCGAAACATAAAAACATTGTTTAAAATACTTAAATTACTTCATGAGGTATATTATTTCTTACTTTGATAATAAACTTTGTCCCAGCAAAATATCTTTCGAGCAACGCTTTTACTTTCATGCTAATGCAGCGATACTTTAAATTATAATTTGAATTGATTTAACGAATAAATGAAAAACTTTTATGTCTTAAATGAAAGAATTGCAAATTGTAAGCAATTAATCAGGAGGTTGTTTAAAGACCTCTTAGAGTACGGAGTTCCAAGAGGTTGCGCATAACACATATGTCTACAATAACCTCCAGACCTAAGGCTAAGAAAGCCATAAACAACCTACAAAGACAATGTAGGCGATAAAGTACAAATAAAAAAAAAAATATTGGATGTCAGTATTTAACGAGGCATTTTATAACATTTTTGCTAATCGCTTATAACAAGTAGTTTCTTAAGATGGGATTTAAGCGTATTATGAATGTATTGAATGTTTAATGTGATTAACCATTTAGAAACCTTTTCGTTGTAGGTGTATACAGTTTTCTGACAATCATATTCAACCTTTTAATCGTTTGTCATATGTAGTAATCTAATTGGTTTTTGTTGATTGAAGATTAAAGATTTATTCACACAAGTTTACTCCTGAAGTTCATTGACAGTTATTCAGGCGCGCTTTATTTAAAATTGCTGTCTAAATCGAGAATAAACAAAACCATAACCGGTAGCTGTAGGTTGTCTACCAAATCAATGTGAATGACTTGTGTACTTAAACCTTTATGAACTGAGAAGACATGAGATCGACTAGAAAAGTTTTTTATCAAGTCCTATCATATTGTATTTTTTAATTTTATACTACAGCACAATTTCTTTCGTGTTAGGCTTATTTCCTCAAAGTCATTTGATTTTGTTCTCACCAGAAATATTTGAGAAAGGAGATATTATAGCTACATGTATGGAAGCAGTAATCATATTTACTATTTTAATGTCTAAACGAAACATTAGCGAGTGCGTTAAAAATGTTTGCTGTACATTTTTACTTTAAAATCATGTTTGAAGACGATTTGATAATTTCACTTTTTGTACGTCCTAGAGCCCTGAAATCGCAGAGAGTTCTTAATTTATAAAATCATACTTTTTATCACCTTACTATATACAAAATGTATCGTAACTATAATTATGTTTGAATGCGGTCCAGGTTAACATAAAAAAATTTTACAAATGTTTAGGAATAATTAAATTGATTTTTTTAAAGTCTTGTTTTCAACAAAAATCAAATAAAGCAAGATCATTTGTCGCCGCATACATCAAACTAGACGTAATATGTTATTTTCGCACGTTCTGACAGCTGTTAAAATGTAAACAATCAAAGGTAAAATATTCTTGTTCACAAATTGAATACAAAATGTAATGCATCTGTACATATTATACATCAACAACTATTATCTGTAATTTCTCTGAGTGAAATTTGATTAAAAACCATTATTGATGTTAAAATTCATTTTCTATTATAAATATCAATTAGTTATTTACAAAAATAGAAAGGGTTTATAGAAGATAAATGTATAAAGATATCTTATCATTGTTTTTCCACCACATATTCACGTTACCTATAATATCTGATCCAATACGAGTTAATAGAATCCAAGGCTACAAGACAATGAAAACAGCAGCCCTTATAACAAAACAAAACCCAGAAAAGATATTTATAGGAAGCATACAAACTTCAACAAGTCATGTGGCTATGCAATATGTCGTTCACTTTGTATTGATTTTTGAAGATGATGTCTGTGTTCAAATAAGATTCCTCTTCGTTTTCCATTTGCGATTCTCTATATCGAATAACTGTTAAAGGCACATATCTAACAGTATACACTAAGTAAATGGCTTCAAACGACCCGTAGAAATTAAATAATGATAAAAATAATTAAATAAACAATTTCCTATGTTGTGCTGTTACACCACTGTCCCAGGTAAAGGGAGTGCTGAGAGCTCACAAACATGTTTAGCTCCGCTTGTCTCAAGTCAGGCGCCTGTTATTATAAGAAGAAGAAGAAGATATTTTATTTCCAATTATGGGCCCCAAAGGGCATAAACATTACAACATCAATAATTATATTATATGATTGTCCTTGGTTGTTGTCTGTTATATATGTTTTTCGTTTATTCAAACCTTTTATAGCTGACTATATGGTAAGGGTTTTCTCATTGTTAAAGGGCTTGTGTTGATCTTTAGTTGCTCACATCAACGTCATTTTCGAATAGATAATTGTATTATGGCAATCATACAACAGGAAAGAAAAGTTATTGCTGTATATATTTGATTTATTCAAAGTAAGTTTCTTTGGGTAAATTTCGGCATTACATTTAAGCATTTTCTAATTATTTAAAGATAGCAGTAAGTATTGTTGAATTTATCGATTAAACGGAATCTAGACGGGTTTTTACTGAGTTTGGTCATGAAGTGTGATTCAGAACAGTACAGGAACAGGCACACCGAAATACAAGGTATCTTAAGTACAAATTATTATAGTTTTTTTCCTGAACTCACGCAACACTAGGTTAAAATTTACTTTTGTAAATACGTAGTATGTACCTTTAAATACTGGTATAAGCAAAATAACATCACCATTAATACGTAAAAGATGATCTACGCTTACTAGTATTCTAATTCGGGATCAGTAGGATCAGAATCGTATCTACATCAAATGCCGTATAGGATTTACTTGATAAACAATTTGTACTTTTGGGACGTTCCTTTTTGGAATAATTACATATAATTTTCCATACGGATCAATTCTATCGGCTTTTCATGCATTATTACAATCGTAAATTTTTATTCAGAACTCGATATGGCAATCAGCTACAAAAGCCGGACAATAATTAATAAGTCTTATATGTTCAATCCGTTTTTATGGTTACCGATCAACAAAAAAAGTATTACATTTCTGTACATATTTCACAGGGAACATGCACATGTTTAGGAAAGTAGGGAAAATGCTGTATGTCAAATCTTTTAAAAATATCACACTACCGTCATAAACATACTTGTATTTTTATTTATATTTCGCAATCAGTATTGGTCAATTAAGAATATATGACCGATAACACCAATTTTGATTGGATGATGTCTGCCGTAGTACAGTGACACATGAATACATAGATCTGATTCTGACGGTGAGTTTAGCAGAAACTTTTTTTAAGATTTAGATGTTGATAAAATTGTACAGCTACGTGTCTATCAACTTCTTTTGAAGGCAGATAAGACCTGATATTGCATTCATTTCCGTCGTATAAAAATATGACAAAGCCTTGCAGGAATAGATTACTTTACCTCTATATGGCAAAACCTTTCGGAATTGTTAGTCCATAATGCTCTTCAACTTCATACTATTTTGGTTTTTTTAACATTTTTGATACGAGCGTCATTGATGAGTCTTGTAGACGAAACGCACGTCTGGCTTACAGAATATGATTTTGTCAAATCTATAATTTAACTGTTTTAAGAGCTTTAGATTTTTCGAAATACTAAGGATTTTCTATCCCAGGAAATTAATTACCGAAACTGTATTTGGCAAAACCTTTCGGAATTGTTGGTCCTTAATGTACTTCAGCTTCGTCCTTTATTTGGCCTTTTAACTTTCTTGATTCGAGCGTCACTGATGAGTCTTGTAGACAAAACGCGCGTCTGGCGTACAAAATTATAAGCCTCGTATATTTTAGGAGTTTTTTGCATATTTAAAAATACATGGAAAATTCACGGATATTAAACTGAGATTAAATATATGTAGTCAAAAAGATGCAAGTACTTCATATCACATACATTAAATTTTGGTACCTACGTCATCCAATCTCGTTGCTTTAGGTTTATCAAGTCTTTTAAAAGATAACTACACACCAAGTGTACTTATTTTTTTACAAAATTTAGCATCACCGCTACTGCATTTTGATTGTATTAAATTTTCCTGTCTTTTAAAATGAAGTTCATGTCATGCTTTTATGAAACCATCAGCAATGTTTATAAAGTGTTTATTAAAGGCATTTACTTTAGTATCACAATTGTTTACTTTACCATTATTCTTATACTCTAAATGAAATAAGCCCTTTTTATATGTTATGGGTCCAAAATCTTTTCTGAATGTACCTTCATCAGGAAGGCCCAAACCTAACATTCAAATCAGGGATCCGAAAATACACTGCAACGTTAACATTAGGATCTAAATGACCTGAACAGAATAGCCAAATTCACCTGAGGTCAACTTTGTGTGATGGATTTGGAACCTTAGTAGCTTAGATATTTCGTAATTTATGGACGGGAATTTTAAATAAGTATCTGTTATAAATCATGTCAGTAATGAAGCACTGACTAATAAGCTGTTGATACTCTCGGGGAATAAAGTCCACTAGCAGCGGTATCGTCCCAGTGATAGTGAATGAAACAAACACTTTATAAATTTCGTGCGTCAGAATCGCTTTTCTGAATTTACCTTCACCAGGAATGCTCTAACCTAAATATCTGAAAGCCAGGGATACGTAAATACGCTGCAAAATTAACGTTATGGGTTAAATGAGTAAAAAGAACTTAATCAGAATAGTCAAATTTATCTTTTGTTTATTTTGCCTGAGTGAGTTGGAACCATTGTTTATTTATAATTTTGTAATTTATGAGCGGGGAATTTTAAATGAATATCAGTACCGAAGCCCTGACTACCGAGCTAATGAAACATTCGGGACTAATGATCCACCAGCAGCGGTATCGACCCAGTGCTAGTAAATGAAATAAACACTTAATACAGTTTGTACGTAAATGTGTTTTCAAATCTCGATGAATCTATTTTGTATAAGTCCAAATAGTTCAAATGTCTTTAGAGTTTGCTACAGCATTTCGAAAATATTTTCTCTTAGTCAATTCTATCAAAGATGACGTCTATAATGAGCATACCAATCAAGTATTTGAAAATAGGAAGACGTGGCAGGGCAATTAGATAGACAAGTAACAACACACAGCAAACTAAACATCTTCATTTTCATTTGAATAAACGACAATTTAGAAAGGGATTGGCTCTATAGTTCTATGCATGTTTATTCTATTTTAGTTTCGTAATTTTATTTGTATATTTCAAGCAGAAAATTAAATGGATATTCCTATTCCCTATCCGTCCTATTTATTTACCCCATGACCAAATTCGAAGCACAACTTCGTATCAAACTTTGGTACCACAGACAAAAATTGAGACCACAGGTGAGCTAAAAAGCATCTGATTTCAATCCATATTAAAAGATAGCATTTTACGTTTGTCCTAAAATTTCATCTAACAAGTACACAAATGCTAACTAGTTCAAATTCACAAAAATCCTAAAGAGCAGTTGCACATTTTTTTTTACCATACACCTCTATGCTTTTTCAGATATAGGAACACTTTCAATCATCTGCCTAATAATATATTGAAACCTGAATTATTACTATAAACTGATATCGGTATACCTAATAAAAAATAGAAAAAATGAAAAAAAAAATGTAGAATGGATTGTGAACATTTAAAAGTAAAAATGAATTATTGTTTGTTTTATATCCTACCTTCATGAAATTGCAATACGAATCACCTACATGTGTAATCCACCTCCCCTTGTTTATGTAATTTCTTAGTACAATGTAGATAGTATGTACATATTTTGCAGATTAAAAAACAAATTAAATGAAATATGTTTCGATACTAAATTTAGGTCAAACCAAGTTACTTCAAACCATATTTATAACAGCTTGGGAAAGGAGATGGTATGAAAGACCACTTTTTGCTCCTATGGATTTTAAAAAATTCCATTAATCCATCATTACACGTCTTTCATTTCCTCCTTTTCAGATCTTGTCATATATATTTAGATATGGGTCAGATTTGAAAGATTAAACTTATAAGATGACTTATACAAGGATAGTTATGCTGATAAAATGTCTTTTTGGGAAAGGCCTTTGCCAACATCATAATTTTCCCCAAATATTTCTCCAACATCTGCCTTTATAATGAGACACTAACATTGGTTCTTCTTTTCTCCATAACATTTTTCTGCATTTCGATTTATTTTACTGTATACCAACATTCAAACAGTGATTGAATATGGATAATATGTATTTCTGAGTTCATACAATATTCCAAGGCTTTTTTTTCTATCAAGATGTCCTTATTAGAGGGTTTCTGCTAACGAGGAAATATTGAACAAAAGATTCCTTAGTTGAAATCAACTCTTTGAAAGTTTTCCGAACGTCATCATGATTTGGTTATAAAATATCTGTTTGAAAGATGACACTAAATTTGTCATAGTCACACTTTCATCCTCTTTTCCTTGATCCGAATTTTTACTTGTCACGACGGGCACAACAAGTGGCGCAGGAACTGCTTATTCTTTCCTGAATATCTGAATTCATCTACTGTATAAGCCTTTCTCTTTCGATTTAGAGCAATATCTTTAGTATACATGTATACCACTCTGAAGTAGTTAACATTACTTTTTTTGTTTTGGTAATGCAAAAAGTTATAGTACTTGTTCTGCTCAACAGCAAATTAAATAAGGCATTCCGGTTTCATTAATAGATAATATATGTCAACGTGGGCTATATGTTCATTAGCCTGTCCCAAGTCAGAAGTCTGTAAATCAGTGGTTATCTTTGGTTGCTGTCTGCCATATTTGTTCTTTCGATTGCATAAATCAGACCATTGATTTTCTAAATTGAATCATTTCACATTTTGTCAAGCTGGGTCTTTTACAGCTTTCTGTCTGGTATGTGTGTTGCTAAGTGTTGAAGCCTTACACGGAGAACCATTTTAGTTTACATCTTCGTCCTTTGGGCTCTGTCGGATACTTTTCTCGTTGGCAATCCTACCTATATCCTTATTTTATATATACAATTATATGAAAATTCCAAGAAGTTTAAAGATTAAAAACAAAATAGGCTTTACTTTGGAGTGAAAAAAAGTAATTCAGTGGTTGTCGTTGGTTCATGTCTTTCATATTTGGTTTTTTTTACTGTATTGTTCCGAATGAAGCCGTTAGTTGTCTCTGAATTGTTTCATATTGTTCATACCAGGGCCTGTTATAGCTGCATAACTATATACGTTATGGGTTCTTTTTAGCTCACCTGGCCCATTAGGGCCATATGAGCTTTTCTCATCACTTGGCGTCCATCGTCCGTCGTCGTCCGTCGTCCGTCGTCGTCCGTTAACTTTTACAAAATTCTTCTCCCCTGAAACTACTGGACCAAATAAAACCAAACTTAGCCTAGATCATCCTAAGGGTATCTAGTTTAAAAAATGTATCCGATGACCCCGCTCATCAACCAAGATGGCTGCAATGGGTAAAATGCAGTTTTGGCTTATATCTCTGAAACTAAAGCATTTAGAGCAAATCTGACACGAGGTTAAAATGTTCATCAGGTCAAGATCCATCAGACGCATCAGACAACCCGTTGTTGGATTGCTACCGCTGAATTGGTAATTTTAAGGAAATTTTGCAGTTTTTGGTTATTATCTTGAATATTATAATAGATAGAGATAAACTGTAAACAGCAAAATTGTTCAGCAAAGTAAGATCTACAAATAAGTCAACATAACCAAAGTTATCAATTGACCCCATAACGAGTTTTTGCCCTTTAAAGTCAATTTTCACAATTTTCGTTAATTTTGTAATCTGTTACAAAAATCTTCTCCTGTGAAACTACTGGTCCAAATTAGTCCAAACTTGGCCTAAATCATCCTTATGGTATCTAGTTTTAAAAATATATCCGATGACCCTGCCCTTTAACAAAGATAGCTGCCATGGCTAAAAATAGAACATAGGGGTTTACTATAGAAGTCTATGGGAAAATTGCAAGAAAACAATTTCAAATGGTCACAACTTGAAAACTAATTTAGATAATGATAAGGGGTCTTCAGTAACTATTGTAAGGCTACAATGAGATGACCTGCTTTTAATTAAACTACTGGTCCAAATTAAACCAAACTTGGTCTCAATCATTATTGGGGTATCTGATAATATTTATTATGATTTTAACCTTATTTTACATGATTTCCAAAACCACAGTAGATACAGGTGAGCGACACAGGCTCTTGAGAGCCTCTAGTTTCATTGTTGAAGGCCGTACGGTGACCTTATATACATCGTTTGAACTCTGTCCTTCTCAATCATCTCCTTATTTTTACATTGTAGACAAACACGGAAACTGAGGTAGTATAATAGTTCGATAGAAAATCGGCAAATTAGGCTTTGATAAGAGCAATTTCATGCCGTTAAGGAATATCGACTATATTTGATAAGAGTTCTAAAACTCTTAATTAGATTTTATTTCTTCATTAAGGGCGTATTATCTAGAAGTCGACAATGAAATTTAACATCAATGATACATTTGTAATAAACTGTTTATTTGTCAATTATCAGGTCTTTCTCTGTTATTTTAGCAATAAATGGGCCGATATCGCATCACGATTAAAAATCAATTCAGTCTATGATAGAATATTGATCAAGTAAGAAGCGACTCTTTAAAACAATATTGTTGCTAGATTAACAAAACAGCGACTTGAAAAATTCACGTAATGTTGATTCTTTCTTCAAAATGTTTATTTGATTTTCAGACCATATTCTGTCTGTGAATTTTCCACAAAGAAAATATCTCCCTATCTCAATGGGTAATTTATGGTTGATGGTTCTAAATTTGCATAAAGTATAAATATCACGAAATTCTAAAATATCAAAATAGTTCTCAAACCCAAAAGTATCCTTAAAAATTGATAATTTAATGTCTTCGAACATGCTTGCACATTTGAAAACCATGTTTGTTGAAACTGATCTTGGAGTGATGTTGTGATTGTATTTTTAACCAAATGTCACTAATACATGTTTGAGATAACCACACAAAAGATAATCCTGTTTCATTAAAATGGATTCAACATGGTTTAACCAACTAAACTTTACATCATTTTCATTTGACAGCTTAAACAGTAGTTTATAAATAGTCGCTGATAATTTAGTCGGTTTACCACATACTAATTTCACCCAAAATGATACCATACGGACTTTAATATCTAAATTGATGGGATATCGTCCAAGTTCACCATATATTACACAATTTGGGGTAGAAGACTTTAGGTGCAGAAGAAGCTTACAGAATTTTAATTGAACTCTCTCCAAAATGTCGTTATTCCCAAACCCCCAAATTTCACAACCGTACAATAAGACCGGTTTCACTAATTTGTCAAATAAATCTAATTGACAACTAATAGATAACCCATGTTTTCTCCCCTTTTTGATCACCTCATACATTGCCTTTGTAGCTTTTTCTGCTAAGTGTTTTCTACAATGTTTAAATGTGCCATTTCGTGAAAAATAGATCCCAAGATAGTTGAATTCTTGAACGATATCTATAACAGAGTTATCATATGTAAAACTGAGATTTTTGGGTTGCCTTCCATTACTAAAAATTACAATTTTTGTCTTTTCTACATTAACTTTCATTTTCCAGACATCACAATATGAGTGGAATTTATCTAGCAATAATTGAAGATTTTGGCCGATTCCGCCATTAGCACAGTATCATCTGCATAGAGGATTGCAAACAGTTTAACATAAATATCTAATTTTTCTTCGAGTGCATCTTCAATAGTGTTCAAACCAATCAAGTTCTCGTTGATAAAAAAGTTTTCCAAATCATTTAAGAAAAGTGAGAACAAAAAGGAGATAAGTTTTCCCTTGACGTAGGCCAATATTGCATGAAAATAATCTGATATATTGCCATTATAAGATAAACATGACTTAATATTATCATACATCTTATGAATTATGTTATACATATGACCATTTATGTTATTCAATAACATCTTATACCATAAAGCGTCTCTTCTGACTGTGTCAAAAATGTTATAGTACTTGTTCTGCTCAACAGCAAATTAAATAAGGCATTCCGGTTTCATTAATAGATAATATATGTCAACGTGGGCTATATGTTCATTAGCCTGTCCCAAGTCAGAAGTCTGTAAATCAGTGGTTATCTTTGGTTGCTGTCTGCCATATTTGTTCTTTCGATAATTAGCATAAATCAGGCCATTGATTTTCTAAATTGAATCATTTCACATTTTGTCAAGCTGGGTCTTTTTACAGCTTTCTGTCTGGTATGTGTGTTGCTAAGTGTTGAAGCCTTACACGGAGAACCATTTTAGTTTACATCTTCGTCCTTTGGGCTCTGTCGGATACTTTTCTCGTTGGCAATCCTACCTATATCCTTATTTTATATATACAATTATATGAAAGTTCCAAGAAGTTTAAAGATTAAAAACAAAATAGGCTTTACTTTGGAGTGAAAAAAAGTAATTCAGTGGTTGTCGTTGGTTCATGTCTTTCATATTTGGTTTTTTTTTACTGTATTGTTCCGAATGAAGCCGTTAGTTGTCTCTGAATTGTTTCATATTGTTCATACCAGGGCCTGTTATAGCTGCATAACTATATACGTTATGGGTTCTTTTTAGCTCACCTGGCCCATTAGGGCCATATGAGCTTTTCTCATCACTTGGCGTCCATCGTCCGTCGTCGTCCGTTAACTTTACAAAATTCTTCTCCCCTGAAACTACTGGACCAAATAAAACCAAACTTAGCCTAGATCATCCTAAGGGTATCTAGTTTAAAAAATGTATCCGATGACCCCGCCCATCAACCAAGATGGCCGCAATGGGTAAAATGCAGTTTTTGGCTTATATCTCTGAAACTAAAGCATTTAGAGCAAATCTGACACGTGGTTAAAATGTTCATCAGGTCAAGATCCATCAGACGCATCAGACAACCCGTTGTTGGATTGCTACCGCTGAATTGGTAATTTTAAGGAAATTTTGCAGTTTTTGGTTATTATCTTGAATATTATAATAGATAGAGATAAACTGTAAACAGCAAAATTGTTCAGCAAAGTAAGATCTACAAATAAGTCAACATAACCAAAGTTATCAATTGACCCCATAACGAGTTTTTGCCCTTTAAAGTTAATTTTTCACAATTTTTCGTAAATTTTTGTAATCTGTTACAAAAATCTTCTCCTGTGAAACTACTGGTCCAAATTAGTCCAAACTTGGCCTAAATCATCCTTATGGTATCTAGTTTTAAAAATATATCCGATGACCCTGCCCATTAACAAAGATAGCTGCCATGGCTAAAAATAGAACATAGGGGTTTACTATAGAAGTCTATGGGAAAATTGCAAGAAAACAATTTCAAATGGTCACAACTTGAAAACTAATTTAGATAATGATAAGGGGTCTTCATTAACTATTGTAAGGCTACAATGAGATGACCTGCTTTTAATTAAACTACTGGTCCAAATTAAACCAAACTTGGTCTCAATCATTATTGGGGTATCTGATAATATTTATTATGATTTTAACCTTATTTTACATGATTTCCAAAACCACAGTAGATACAGGTGAGCGACACAGGCTCTTGAGAGCCTCTAGTTTCATTGTTGAAGGCCGTACGGTGACATATAACTGCTTGTATATACATCGTTTGTCCTTCTCAATCATCTCCTTATTTTTTACATTGTAGACAAACACGGAAACTGAGGTAGTATAATAGTTCGATAGGAAATCGGCAAATTAGGCTTTGATAAGAGCAATTTCATGCCGTTAAGGAATATCGACTATATTTGATAAGAGTTCTAAAAACTCTTAATTAGATTTTATTTCTTCATTAAGGGGCGTATTATCTAGAAGTCGACAATGAAATTTAACATCAATGATACATTTGTAATAAACTGTTTATTTGTCAATTATCAGGTCTTTCTCTGTTATTTTAGCAATAAATGGGCCGATATCGCATCACGATTAAAAATCAATTCAGTCTATGATAGAATATTGATCAAGTAAGAAGCGACTCTTTAAAACAATATTGTTGCTAGATTAACAAAACAGCGACTTGAAAAATTCACGTAATGTTGATTCTTTCTTCAAAATGTTTATTTGATTTTCAGACCATATTCTTTCTGTGAATTTTCCACAAAGAAAATACTATATTAATATTATAATTATATTTTTTTTAATTAATTAAATTACAATTCAATATATTCGTTATATATCTTTATTCTGTCAAACCTTTGCAATTACAATGGTATACAGACACTACATGACATCAATAATACAGACATAAATACATGAATACACAGAGCAAAATATGTACACTATTTACAATTATACTGATAGTATTTAGCCAGGAGGGCACACATGGAATTTATAAATCTAATGAAAGTACACAGCTTTCTCAATTTAGATTTTATATTTAAATTCATAATTTTCTTAAACATAATTATATTTGGACGATTTACATATTTTTATCAATACATTCGTTTCTTTTACTGACATCTCTGTGCACATCATAATATAATGATACTCATCTCCAAGATCTTTAGAGTTACATAATTTACAATTTCGTCTATCTCTCTGAATATTTGTCCATCTCCC
The DNA here is from genome assembly GCA_017311375.1 of Mytilus coruscus. Lineage (NCBI taxonomy): Eukaryota > Metazoa > Mollusca > Bivalvia > Mytilida > Mytilidae > Mytilus > Mytilus coruscus. Next base: position 40,553,978 of record CM029601.1, on the reverse strand, counting down.
TATCTCAATGGGTAATTTATGGTTGATGGTTCTAAATTTGCATAAAGTATAAATATCACGAAATTCTAAAATATCAAAATAGTTCTCAAACCCAAAAGTATCCTTAAAAATTGATAATTTAATGTCTTCGAACATGCTTGCACATTTGAAAACCATGTTTGTTGAAACTGATCTTGGAGTGATGTTGTGATTGTATTTTTAACCAAATGTCACTAATACATGTTTGAGATAACCACACAAAAGATAATCCTGTTTCATTAAAATGGATTCAACATGGTTTAACCAACTAAACTTTACATCATTTTCATTTGACAGCTTAAACAGTAGTTTATAAATAGTCGCTGATAATTTAGTCGGTTTACCACATACTAATTTCACCCAAAATGATACCATACGGACTTTAATATCTAAATTGATGGGATATCGTCCAAGTTCACCATATATTACACAATTTGGGGTAGAAGACTTTAGGTGCAGAAGAAGCTTACAGAATTTTAATTGAACTCTCTCCAAAATGTCGTTATTCCTAAACCCCAAATTTCACAACCGTACAATAAGACCGGTTTCACTAATTTGTCAAATAAATCTAATTGACAACTAATAGATAACCCATGTTTTCTCCCTTTGATCACCCATACATTGCCTTTGTAGCTTTTTCTGCTAAGTGTTTTCTACAATGTTTAAATGTGCCATTTCGTGAAAAATAGATCCCAAGATAGTTGAATTCTTGAACGATATCTATAACAGAGTTATCATATGTAAAACTGAGATTTTTGGGTTGCCTTCCTTACTAAAAATTACAATTTTTGTCTTTTCTACATTAACTTTCATTTTCCAGACATCACAATATGAGTGGAATTTATCTAGCAATAATTGAAGATTTTGGCCGATTCCGCCATTAGCACAGTATCATCTGCATAGAGGATTGCAAACATTTTCCAAATCATTTAAGAAAAGTGAGAACAAAAAGGAGATAAGTTTTCCCTTGACGTAGGCCAATATTGCATGAAAATAATCTGATATATTGCCATTATAAGATAAACATGACTTAATATTATCATACATCTTATGAATTATGTTATACATATGACCATTTATGTTATTCAATAACATCTTATACCATAAAGCGTCTCTTCTGACTGTGTCAAACGCTTTTCAAAATCCACAAATGCACAAAACATTTTTTCTTTTTAATTTCAAAATTTCAAAGAAAGAGTGCAGTATAAATATACAATCGACTGTTGAATATCCACTTCTAAATCCAAACTGATTTTCATTTATTAATAAAATTCATCTGAAGAATTTGATAATCTATGACATAAAATCGAAGTGAACAATTTCCCAACACAACTGACAATTGTGATAGGTCTATAGTTTTTTGGATCAAATTTGTTTCCTTATTCTTATAAAATGGTTTGATCGTGCCAATTACCCAAGATTCTGGTACAATCCCAGTTCTAAAACTAAGTTAAACAATTCAACATAATTTATACATCAATTAAAAATCACTAGAAGATTTAATATATTCATTTATAATCATATCGTCGCTACAGGCTTTGTTACTTTTAGTTTCTTAATACAATTCATAATCTCGTCCTTTGTAATTGGACCATTAAGTGTACCATTTAAATCATTTAAAGCATCTTGGTCTACATTTGGTAACTCAATAGGATCGGGGTGCCTGAATTTAGATCTCTGAAAAATTTAGTAAATTATCAAAATTTATGTCTGGTTGTTTCGTGTGTTCCGCTTATTTAAAATATTCCAATACTCTTTTGAATTTTGAGATCTGAGGTTTTTAATTTTTTGTCATATCACGTTTATGAGTTTTTATGGCTTGGTCCATATCTTTTTCTATTTTCTCTCAGCATTTTAACTTCGTTATATAATAAAAGCGAAGGTGAAAATTTGAGCCTGCTCTTAAGCTTTCTAAAATTTTGCCTCGCAAATTTGCAGTCATAATTAAACCATGGCTTGTCTCCTTCTTTTAGGGGCTCGCTTTTTGGTTTATCAGTTCGTGTTCCAAACGTTGTCTTAGCAGACTCTAAAACAACTAATCCAATCTCATTTACAAATGCGTTGACATTGTTATCATCAACTTTTCTAAATTCACATTTTCAAATTACGTAACAACCTGTCTAATCTATCAACATTTATATTAGCTCTAAATTCAGGTACCATTTTATGATCCCATTTATTAATCTTTTGTCATGACTGATCATTAGGACTGTTCTGTTCATTACAAACTGTGATCAATGAGTTGCTTTCTAAGCGTAAATACAATGGACAATGAACATCTGAATACAAGTGTGAAAATTCTAGTACATCAAAATCAATAAGTTTTTCTAAAACGTTACTATCGAATAAAAACTGTGATGAAGTGGTTAGTTTTGTGTTATCGGGATCGTCACATCGATGTGCTTTTTCCCATACAAGACTTTTTATCATATTTCTTGTTTTTGAAATTCCAAAAAAATGTAGTAGAAAATTTTGACCAATCAACACATCAATATTAAAAGAATTGGCTTTTCCTTTTTCAGAACACAAAATGATTGGATGAAATTCAAATTACATCTGCAATGTATTCGTCCACAAAAGTTAACATATTTCTTTTTTTTCTGTACAATTACTTATTATCACAAATTTAACCTACAATGTATTCACTATTTAGACTATTTTCAAGATGTCCTTTAACTTGCATAACTAGTTTAACATGCTTGTGTTTCATTTCCAGGTCAGAAACAAATTCAGAAATTTTCAATTGTTTACTTGGTATCTTTAATGAGTTTTACATCTTTAAGTGATCTTTGCTCATCAACTAATTTCGTGCTGATGGTGTATTCTGATAATTAAATATTCTCTTTCTTTATATTTATTGCAAATATTACTTTTATATTATGTATAAACCGATAAGCTGTAAAGCTCAAGGTTATAAAAGTATATCATATAAGATAGTCTAAAACAAATTTGACATTTAGTATCGACACGTGTCTAAAATGTATAATGAAATTAAGATAAAAAACATATTACATGAGTTAATAATAGTTAAGTTCAAATATATTATTCCCGAAAGAGAACTCCATAATAAGGGAAATCACCTTATGAATTTACGGGTGTTTCAATTTGTGCAGATGCATATCGCGTAATGAATGAAGAAACAATTAACTGACATACGGATGGTCAGATATTAACTCAACCATTTTGATAAACATGATTTATATATAAGTTGTAATTTGGCTTAGACCTTGCTTTCAGTAACTGCGAGTAGTACTTTGGGTCTTTATTCTTTTCATTAGATTTTTTTTTCTTTGTGCCGATCTTATGAATCAAGCCTTTTTTAACTTATCTTAAGTTTACAGTTTTTTTTTTATTGGTGTACTGTTAAACCATTGATCCGGGTTATCGGTAGGGTGATCACTGTCAGTTATGTTTAACCCCGCCACATTCTCTATGTGTCTGTCCAATGTCAGGAGCCTGTGATTCAGTGGTTGTCGTTGATTGCTGTCTATCATAAATGTTTTTCTTTTAATTTATTGTTTTGTACATTCGTTTGAATTATTTCACATTCATGATTCGAGGTCAGTACCTTTTATAGTTTTCTTTTAATTCTTGAAGGCCGTACGGTGACCAATATTTGCTTTCATTTACGTCATTTTGTCTTTGTTGGACAGTTGTCTCATTGGCAATCATACCACTGCTTCTTGTTTCTATATGAACTGTGATATTGTGTGTGTATAATCACGGTATTTAAGATAACAATTTCAGTTCGAAACTACACTTTAAATGGCATACTTAATTGTTATGCTAACAGCAAGACTATTTTACAATGTAATTCTCTTTTTGGTAACTAAATCCTAATTTAGCATAAATATCAAAGCTCTCACGAAGTATGTGCTAATAATTTTGTGACGTTCAAAGGAATTTTACTGCAAGAAAACAAAAACATTTTAATAGTTTCATAATTTTTTTTACGTCAGACAAGAAAGATCAAAAGACTTCTTCAATTTACATGCTGAACGATATTCGTACATGATAAACAATCAATTAAAAAAAAAATCAGTAATTAAAGTAAAAAATTTCTTTATTTATAGTACACACCTGTTGTGTTTTTTTTTTTACCTGGATTGATAGAAGAGCTAATTAGAACCCTAAGTATGAACGTCGCGATAACATGTGGTTGGCAGTCACGTACGATTCCTTGCAACTATTTACTTCTTACACATACGGGTGTCTGTAAACTAGATCAATGTGATACAATTGTAATACTTTGAATTACTCATGAAATGATTCAAATGTTTAATAAAATATTATTTTCTTTTGATTCAATGATAACTTTACTGTTGGGAATTTAAGCCACCACCAACAATGAAAAAACACACACAAAACAACCAACCAACCAATCAAATAAACAAATTATTTCAGTCTGAACCAATAAAGAACAATAAAAACAAACGAAAGAAAAAAAACGTCCAGTAATGAACCAATTTTACACTTCTACCAGAACATCATGAATTTAAACACATTTTTGCTTGTTTTCAATTCAAAAATAACGATTAAGACTGGCAAATGCGACACAATTCGATTTGTCACTTTGATTTCATGAATGATTATTAATTGCACATGTCCACTTTGTTTAAAACGTTGTCAGATCAAAGCATTAGCGCACACACTGAACAATTTAAACAGGCGGGAAAAGTCTAGTGAAAATCGATATCTATTTATTTCTGTCATATGCAGTCGTTATAAATTGCATTGTCATGTAGATGAAATACATTAGACAATTGGTTTCTTTTATTCTTGTGTGATCGTAATAAGTTTTCGGGAACAATCATAACACTTATTGCGAAAGTTATTTATCGAATAAAATGTAAATTTATAAATCTGTATGCAGATTGCTTTTGCCAAGAAGAACAATACAATATATTGAGAAACAAAACTAATATATACATATATAAAATATCAAATGAATTGAAGAAAAAAAAAAAACAATACGAGGTTGATGTTCATGACATAAACATTTAAAATACTGGGGACAAATAAGTCAATTAAAACGATATACACAAAACAATCGAAAGCTTAAACCATAACGGGAGATCACTCCCACACATCACGCCACGTTCATGTTACGATAGGGAAGAATTTATATCGCATTAGCTCTACCCAAAGTATATAATTTCATATGAATGGGTTTATTGTCATACCTAATGGACGTACACGAAAAGCACATTATAAAAGATGTAAGTGATGCCGTACAATACACACCAGTGTTAAATATCGACATGTATTTGAAAGGAAAGTTATAAAGCTGATTTGTAAAATTGCATTCATAATATGTAGCAGATAAATTAATATATGAATTGACTGACAATGACCAGCATATGTATACCCTTTTTAAACATTTCTATTAAAAACCCATTAGAATATCAAGTCAAAAGTTGATAAAAAGGATTTGAATACCGTTGTTACAATAAGAGAGTAACTGATCAAGAATGTACAATCGTCTAATAAATTAATTGATAATATGATTGTGCAATGCCGGGAGAACTAAAAAGTAAACATGAATCTCGTAATCTTCTGAGTAAATAAAATATTTTTTTATAATGTAAATTAAAGTACTATTTGCCATCAATAAATCAATAATCATTTATGCAATATACTGTTTATTCAAGTGTTAAACGAAGAAAACCGTCACGTATAATTTAAGGTTAATATTGACAAAATATGGCCGTGTTTTCACCATCAAGTGTATTCGTAAGTACAGACAAACGTTGCATCTTAAACAGTTTTAAGTCATGGCAGACATTTATATAGTTTAAATGCAAAACAACCAAAACTTTTCTGTATTTTGATGCATTTTTTATGCTACAGAAGTTGCCAAAATAAGCTTAGTTAACGGAAATGACACGTACAAAAGAATCTGCACAACAATTATACATGATTAGAGCAGTGTAACTGAGTGGACCATGTTAAATCTATTTTTTCCATCTTCTGCACTATTGAATCTAAAAATCTAAAAATCTAAAAATCTAAAAATCCAGAAATAATTTTATTTCCTTAAACACCCAATGCACATATATCTATGTCCTGTCATGTCTTCATATATCTATGTCCTGTCATGTCTTCATATATCTATGTCCTGTCTTCATATATCTATGTCCTGTCATGTCTTCATATATCTATGTCCTGTCATGTCTTCATATATCTATGTCCTGTCATGTCTTCATATATCTATGTCCTGTCATGTCTTCATATATCTATGTCCTGTCATGTCTTAAAACTTTTCCTGGTGTACAATTTTGTCTGTAATTTTCAGTTGTCAACACGGCCATATTTATTCATACTTTCCGATGAACATTAATAGCTTTCTGATAAATTTTTACTGATTTTGCGATAGACTGATATAACTTCACGTCATTCAAATTGTTATTCGGGATCAACAAGGGCACCACAAACACCCCAGGGCATTAATAATGCGATGCTTGATACTCAAATCTACCAGTTTTAAGTATCCGCATCAAAATGAAAAACCGAAGATCTAGATTATACGTCAATGAGAAAGCAACCCAACAACACAAACAAAAACAGATCTTAGAGATCAATATACATCATCTTCAACAATAGAAAGGTACAAAAAAATGTATCTGTACAATATAATCTCATGTCGAAAGAAACTTAGATGAGGGAAATTTTCAGTTCTTCATCCATTATTAAAATAATGACTATAACAGCAGCACATGAAGCCATTACTACGGAGGTACGTGTATGAATAACAGTAAAACGCTGAACCAATTGACAAAACAATGATGTATCTTTAGATGCCTTTGTGTGTATATTGTATTCTTTCAATGTACATGTATATTTCACTTAAAGTTTCCTCGCAAAACTAGGTATAATCCAAATAAACGTAATGCATAATCTTCACAACTGATGCCACAAATAAACAGAAATTGCTTTCATAAAAGTACTAGAAGATTTTTCTGCCAATGCACATATTTCCACTAGCATTCTAGTGCTACATTTTTTACCGATTTTTTGCATTGCTTGTTTTTGTATTTTTTCGTTTTCTTTAATTTAATTCCTTCTTTCTATTGCGTGTTGTTTGTTTTTCCTTTGTACTTTGCTTTTAATATGTTGTGTTGTGTTGTGTTGTGTTGTGTTGTGTTGTGTTGTGTTTGCTTTGTTTTGTTAATTTTGCTTTGTTGTTTTGTTTTACTTTTGTTGTATGCCATTGTTTCTGAACGATATCCTACTAATAAAACGTCAATGTTTCATCATACATTCAAATTTACCGTATCACTGACAAGAAAGAAAACAAAAGCCTTGCGACCTTACATATAATCCCATGAATAGTGGCATCTATTATGTTCTGTCTGATCCGTAATAATCATATCAAATGTCAGAAAACCTTAACTTGAAACCATTGTTTACAATAATGAAAGATTATTATTCAGATAAATTTGTAAAACATAATGAATTAGTGAATATAATGGGTCATTGTTCTTGATTCAAGATCACATCAGTAACCAAAGACTTTTATTTTACAAATAAGTAAATAAATATTCTTTTCATATTGCTTATTGGCGTTGAATTCTTAAGTCATTAAACCAAACTGCATCTTGAGCAGTTCCTGTTTTTATCAATGATATATGAACAACTCTTAAGAACGACATCTGATTTGATTAAATTTCATTACGCCCACAACTTTTGTCGTAGAACTAACGATTGTATCCCCACGTTCAATCATATCTTGTGTATTAGTGTCAAAACATGGAAGTTAATGCTAATTATAATTATAAAATTGATCTGTAAACTGAAACATTGAAGAATAGATTTTCCAGATCTATAATTTTCTAGATCTATAATTTAACACTCCTGGTATATAAGAACAAAACAATACATTGGTAAATGATGGTATTGCAAAATTCGGGAACAATATATTAAAATTAATGTAATTATAATCGGCTTTCTATTTTTATCTGACTCGTTATGTTTTAGACATTTTCCAACAACAAAATAATTATGTTCATTTTGTTGTTGCTGCAAATTGATATTTTCTAGTGCGTTTTGATTGGAACCAATTACAACGGACGCTATAAATGACACCTGTTACATACGGATAAGTAGATTTATTATAATCTAGTACCAGCTATATGAGGATACAAAAGATTGATTCGATCTTATTTCACATCAGAATTGATTTCAAATGTGTCCCCTGTCCATCTTCGCGAGACAATCATGAAAGTTTATCTAACAGAACAATTAACCGTGACTGCGACTTAAAAGATCATTATAATAGCCTAAAAAAGTTAAAAAATGTCCAAGTTTTAGTACACTTCTATTCAGTCAGTATTTCTCCATACGTTATCGAAGAAATACATGAAGTGTTACAATCATAAGCATTGTATTTTTGCTTAATTAGCCAAAAATTAAGGGATATAATTATACTGTGAAATTATTGCGGAATATATTTTATTTTGTTTTCGAACCGCTTATTTATTAATATCAAAATAAGAAGATTGCCAATGAGACACTCTCTACCAGAGTTCGGAATGCAACTAAAATATTTCATTAGTTTCTTTTCATTTAAAAGTATATACATTCAATCAATTTTCAACGCTATTTTCCTCCCGGCATCAATTGTCAAAGGAGGATCTAAAAGTTGTCACATCCTACTGTTATATTAGAGAGTGTATATCACATACTTAAAATAGTGTTACACACAATTTTTCATATTTCCATAAAATTTAACATGTTGCTGTTGAAGGCATTTTCATACAAAATTCAAATTTTACACGTTTTTGTCAAATTTGGACCGAAGGACATCGCTTACCTAAAAAAAAAAAGGAATAATTAATATTCGAAAGACAATACATAGCTTTACTTCCAACATAGTGTTGGTTTTCGTTAACGATGTCCTTTATGAACATTTAGGGGGAAAATACTCCATGTTTGCCACAATCTCTAAAATTGGAGTTCAGGCGTATAAAAGTTGATGACCTGTTTAGAAATAAACTCACATATTTGGCTGTGATACTATGAATTTAAGTAAAGATTGAAAGACTTTAAGAAAATGCTCATGGTGTTTACCAGTATACTTATGCGATAGTTTAACTTAAAATTGAGAATGGAAATGGGGAATATGTCAAAAAGACAACAACCCGACCAAAGAGCAGACAACAGCCGAAGGCCACCAATGGTCTTCAATGCAGCGGAGGTGGTCCTCAGCTGGCCCCTAAATAAAAGTGTGTACTAGTTCAGTGAAAATGGACGTCACACTAAACTCCAAAACATATAAATGAACTAATATTAAAAACCATACAAGACTAACAAAGGCCAGAGGCTCCTGACTTGGGACAGGCGCAAAAATGCGGCGGGGTTAAACATGTTTTGTGAGATCTCAACCTCCCCTATACCTCTAGCCAATGTAGAAAAAAGAAACACATAGCAATACGCACAGTAAAACTCAGTATAAAAGAAGTCCGAGTCCGATGTCAAAATAGGTAACAAAAGAAACTAAGCAAAATGACAATGATACATAAATAAACAAAGGACTACTAGCAGTTACTGACATGCCAGCTCCAAACCTCAATTCAACTGATTGAAAGATTATGTCTTCATCATATGAAAATCAAGTACAATCCCTCCCGTTAGGGGTTTAGTATCATACCATCATAGAAAATGAAAGGATATGGAGTAAATGTACATGGGACAAAATCGCACACAATACATAGTAAACATAGAAAATTATCAATGAACAGGGCTTTTATTCCTGTTCTTCATCTTGATCATAAAATATATGAGAAGAACATAACCCGTATCATGCCAACAACTGGTTTTAGAATAAATGTGTTTATTTCCGATGCAAAGACCCTATGAGTGAATCAATATTAATACCAAAATATGCAATCCTTAATGACTTGACAACAGTATCGTCAAGTCATTAAGGATTGCATATTTATACAAATAAATTATAGTCTGCTAATTTCCCTTTTCTTTTATGGGCGAACGGTAAAACTCAAATAACCTTCGCTGTCCAAGTTATGCCAATGAGAAAAGAGGATTACGACTGTTAATTATAAAACTAAATATTAAGGCGTGAAAAATTAATTGCAGGATAAATACAATAATATTCATTGTCGGATAATATAAAATGTATTTGTACTTGCTACAAAAGAGGTGAAAAGCTTGGCAATGCACGTTTTTGTTCTTAAAGGTCATACACGTGATTTATATATCAGTTTCAGACAATGCACCTTTATTGTTTTTATTGACAACTTAAAAGTATATCAGCCATCATTAGAGTGTAAGATGCTCTGATTTTCTTATTATCAAATCAAGTGCTTTGAACTAAAAGCATTTTGATACTTTATTATTTATTACCGTTTTACATGCAGCTTTATTATTATCGTTATTTCTAATTCGAATGCTTTCTCTGAAGTGATTTTTACTTTTTGTTGAACATAATTTCAGTCTTTTTGTTATTCCATTGATGGAAATAGCTAAGGCAGTGCTGAGTACTGAAAACCGTTTTACTCCGCCATATATTAATGTGGATGTCATCCTTGTTACATGTAGTCAGTTTGAATTAAAGTGGTGTGTGGGAGGATTACATTCAAAAAAGAAGGAACCATCAAAATACATCTAGAGGTATCACAATAGACGTATTTACACTTGTATGCAAATTTGTCCGCCATTACGTAAAATCACACAGGTTCCCGTAAACTTTGACATCATAATTCAAAACATTTGACGTCACAATTAAAAAGTGATTGTTGCCTGACGTCAAAAGGTGATTCGGAGTAGATCTAAGGTCATTCGGAGGCAAAATATAGCTAAATACCAAAAGTGTAATTACGTTTATTGTGGTCTTCAACAATAGGTAAGTGTAAATACAATACATCAAGCTCTTAATCGCCCCTAGTGAAGAATAGGTGAGCGACTCAAAAGATTGGCCATCAACACGAAATGTCCCTAAGAACAAAAGAACTAAAACAGGAATGTATCATGATTAATAAAAGACAATCAGTCTTAAACAGTGAATTGGGACACGTGTACATACATATGTGACCGGATTAGACTAGTTGTATCTAAATCTCAATCCTCCTACTCTTAAGCTTGATAAGTTAAAGGTATATTAAAGAACGTTCAATAATGGGCACAGTCAAATCACTCATCCCTGTAATACCGGTTTAATAGATAACAAAAACACCAAGTTCCAGCCAACAAATAATAAACAATAATGTGTAAAGAATGCCCGCAAACTATCAGTGGCTTTATTTCGGAAGAGATTTCATATAGTTATGTAATAAAAAATTAAGGAAGACACAACCTTCAGCATCGTCAGTGGGTGCGTTTGATTATTTCTACGTGTTTTTCTAACCTTTAAGGAATTCGATTTTAAAGGTAAATCTTTGGTAGTTTCTGATTACTCTATTTCCAATATGTCAAGACCGCGGGATCTTGTCAATAAGCTTGACATACAGTTTTACTGAATAGCTACTTGTCTTATATTGAAGACACTACCGACGTGTTTGCCTCCCACTAGACATCTTGTTGTAATTTATCTTGTTTTGTTGACGTCTTTTTCATATACCTTCTTAAACTCGTATATGTATTCGATTCTTTTTATAAAAACAATCTTTAACGTGCATGGCATTTTGCCTGATGTAGATCTAAGTAAACCTTATCACAAAAATTATCAATTGAGAAAAATTTATTCAAAACAAACCATGACCGTTGGGCATAAATGTAAAACCCATAATTATATGCAAAGGAAAAAAGATAAATAAATACCATCCCAGAAATTAATGACTTCCTTTGAGACTTAGTCCTAGTCTTAAAAAAGTATGAATTTAGGTTTGTCATTACAGAACTGTAAGACTTGTAATAGACCAAACACTGGATATCTGATTTATTCCTGATGTTATTTACGAACAGAGGCCAATAGAAACATATACATTCGAATGTTGTTTGGAGCATTCCAAACGCACCTAAAAACCTCATCGAAGGAACTCCATCTTCCTAATTACCACACAGAAAATTAAAGTAAAATCTTTTAATTTCGCAAATAATCAGATATTGATAAAAAGATATACCATATTATGTAAAGATGGTTCAGTCAATCACAGTAGGATTATTTACAATTATTGCTGATGATGAAGATCATTAAAATACGCGTAAATGCTAATGAAACATTATGCATAATTTCTAATTGGTACGATCTAAAAGTACAAAATTCAACTTGGATATAGATTATTTAAGAGTGTAAAACTACATAATTTTGATATAAAATAATGAGATGTGGTATGATTGCCAATGAAACAACCATCTAATTGATGAAGATATAGACACCTAAAGGGCACTCTTTGACCTTCAACAATGATCAAAATCAATACCGTATAGTAAGCTATAAAAGGCTCCGACATGACAAAATGAAAAACCAACGATCTGATTTATTCCAAAACAATAAACGAAAAGAAATATGAAAGACAGCAACCAACGACATCCACTGAATTACATATTCCAGACTTTTAATCAACTCATAAAGAATGTGGTCGGTTTATTCATGTTTTGGAGCGCCCAGTCCGATTCTTAATTGTGTTTCTTTGCTTGGTGAAACATGAGTTCTTTATTGGAAATTAATTGTAGAAGCAAATACGTAATACTTGTTTTACAGGACTCCTTTTCTTACCTCACACTTTACCGCTGACTTCTATGATTTCGTTGGTTAATAATGACAATTGTTACTCTTTAATGATATGGTTAAAAAAGATAATATTGACCTCAACGTCCTCGTCAAAAACAAACTGTGGAAACCAAGCAACACACTTTAATAATTAATAAAATTGAGAATAGAAAAGAGGAATGTGTCAAAGAGATAACAACCCGACCCAAGAGCAGAAAACAGCCAAAGGCCACCAATGGGTCTTCAACACAGCGAGAATGTATTGTCATGTAACGTATGAAAAGAGCAGTCAGTACTAAATACATTATTATGTCAGTAAATATTTTTGGATATTCTACATTTATCATACTAAACTAACGTTGAATTCCTGAAATACCCTCTTCTAAATCATTGGTAACTATCATTATGCTTCAAGTCGACATATCATGGTATACTTTATATACGTCTCTTTGACACATTCCCCATTTCCATTCTCAATTTTATTGGTATATCTAATCAGACTAACGCCCTCATGTCATACACACAGTATAAAATTGTACAAATAAGTAAGAAAAAACATACCAGTCAGATAAAAAGAAAAGGAGTTATTGTAGTATGGTCAGGAGTTGACAATATTTCTAGTAAATGATAATCCATCGCATACATGTATCTGATAATCCATCACATACATGTATCTGATAATCCATCACATACACGTATCTGATAATCCATCACATACATGTATATCTGTCAGGAACGGTACCTAGTTATAGTTATTAACTTATGGTGGATAACATTTACTATCCAGGTAATGTAGTAGCTTGTTGTTCGTGTATTCTATTTGAGTCTGTGAATTTGGGCACCGTGTCTGTATCTACATATAAAGATATCTTTCTTAGTTTCCTAGTAAGTCAAGTGCATTGAATTCAAAAATAATTTACACACTCATGAAAATTAATTGTGGGTTTTTGTACACTGTTATAAAATGTAAATTTTTAAAAAATACTTTGCACTAGGGATATTAACATTTAATCTACATCCATTTTCAGGACCCCATTACTCTCCATGGAACTGGTTTTTATTAGTTTCTTAAATCAGTCTACAAATCAATAAAAGAAGAACTTGGACCTGTGTCAATTCGACAGCAACACAACGACATAAAACGGAAGAACATATAGAGGTCAACGTACAGTCATAAAAGTAGACAAAAGTCTTTACAATATGTCTATGTCTAAATATGTCCAAGTTTTGAAAGAATTTGAACAAATTTAACAGAGTCTATCAAAATCTGCAATCAACATTAAAATACAATCACATTAAGATATATCTTCAAACTAACAGCCAATAGTGAGGTTCCCGACCTCTGGAAAGATGAGTCACAAGTACATAAACATTTTAAAGGTTAAATATAAATAAGAAGATGTGGTATGAGTGCCAATGAGACAACTATCCATCCAAGTCACAATGCGTAAAAAGTAAACAATTATAGGTCAAAGTACGGCCTTCAACACGGAGCATTGGCTCACACCGAACAGCAAGCTATAAAGGGCCCTAAAATGACTAGTGTAAAACAATTCAAACAGGAAAACCAACGGTCTAATCAAAATAAAAGAGAAACACTTATAAACCACACCAACAAGCGACAAACACCGAACAACAGGCTCCTGACTTTATTTTTACAATCCGATGTTTTCTATACGACTCTACAATATGTCACATAAGTGAATTACGCGAGGTTTTCTTGGAGTACTGTTGTGCAAACGTGGGCCGTTTTATAGCATTATATAATTTTTCTATACGACTTTACAATATGTCACATTAGTGAATTACGCGAGGAGTACTATTATGCAAACGAGGTCCAATTAATAGCTTTATATATACTGTTTATAGTCATCATACAATGTTCGACGGATAAATAAATGTTTATTGGTTGTTAAGGTAACAAACAAGAAGAATCTTGTTGTATATATCCATATTTCATGTAGAAGGAAGCGTTGTGTAGAGTTAGACGTTTGGCGGGAAAGTCAGTGGCTGGGTCCATTGGTATGGGGTGTTTGAGAGGTACTCTTGTGTTTGGTATCAGGAACATTTAGAGGACACCCTATCCAGTAAATAGTGAATTCGCCCTAGAGTATATAAGTGGGTGAGGAATACAATTCGGGTTCGGTCGATGTTCTTACAGAAGAAGACTGGCTTACAATAGTGAGTACGCTACATAGCTGTAAGTTTGATAGGAGGACAACTTGTACTGGGGACAACTTGTACTGGGTACAAGTTGGTCTAACATTGAAAGTTGGTAGAGCAGACTGTCCCACTCGGAGGACATACTGCAACAGTCCGCATTAGTTGTTAGTGACAGACTGTCCCACTCGGAGGACAAGTTGTACCAGCCCACACTGTCTGGAAGTGACAGACTGTCCTACTCGGAGGACAAGTTGTACCAGCCCGCACTGTCTGGTAGTAACATACTGTACCAGCCTGCACTGTCGTGTAGGACAGATTGTCCCAGTAGGAGGACAGGCTGTGTAAGATTGTATTATATTTGTGTATATATAATTGTTTTATTATTCATTGTTACTTCGTATCAGCAAGGAGCTAGTGTATATATTTTGGTTCATTGTGCATACCATAGATAGTTATAGTTTTTGGTATTGATGTATTGTTTGTGGACAACTTGGATCCAAGTATTTACTGGAACGTTCGTTTAAGATATAAACGCCTGGTTACACGTTACATATTTGGTGGCTAGCGGTTGGGATTCAAGTTGTCTATATACTATTTGATTTATTGATTGATTGTCATTTAATTTATTGTCAGTTGACATTAGTGTTTACGTAAAAGATTAAAGTGAATGAACCGTGAGGCATAGTTGTTAGTCACGGCTGAGTTGTAACACGAGTGTATTATTTAATAAAATTGTTTCATTTGATTACTCTGTACTGCAATAAATATGTCAAATATTGATGATCAGATTGCTGAAATAAGTAGACAAATACAGTCTCTTAGCGAAAGTACAATACAACATGGACAAGGTTTTATATCTTCTACACCTAGAGGTCAGGGTGTACGTCCAAAAGTTGTGGAAAACAAAGAACATGATTCAGGCGTAGTGACGACAGGGCCGTCTCTATCAACACCTGTAGGATTAGCCATGGGTGATACACTACCTTTGCCAGATAGGGATATCATAACAAATCCTCAGGTAAATAATAGAAAATCCATAGGGCAAGACAAAATTCAAAATATTAATCCTAAGCAGGAATCAAAACAAAATCAAAGCACTGCTCATACTGTAAGCTCTGGTTCGAATGATGTTAAAATCAAACCATCAAAATATGATGGCAATACTCCTTGGATGGATTACTTATCACACTTTGAGATGTGTGCCCTAGTCAATAGGTGGTCTGAACATCAAAAGGTTTGTACTTGGCCGTGTCACTGATTGGACAGGCTCGAGAATTCCTTGGTGATTTACCAAAGGAAAAGAGACAAATATTTTCAGACCTAGTAAACGCACTGGAGGAACGCTTTGCTCCATCTAGTCAGACTGAACTCTATCGCGTTCAATTCAAAGAACGACGCCAGAAAGCAAGTGAAACTCTACCGGAGTTAGGTCAGTCAGTTAGACGACTGTCTAATCTGGCATACCCTACTGCCCCATTAGAATTAAGAGACACGCTTGCCAAGGAACAATTTTGGACGCATTAGTAGACTCTGAAATGAGACTTAGAATTAAACAGTTTCGTCCTAAAGGTCTCAATGATACTATACGGTTAGCAGTTGAGCTTGAAGCTTACAACAAGGCTGAGAGTAAAACAATGAAAGTATGGGTCACTTACGACAGACTACGAGTGACGAACGGACAGAAGCATCTAACAGTCCGGAGACCGTTGTATCAATGGAGAATATGGCGACATGGATGCAGACGATTGAGAATAATTTACAGTCTTTAACGAAAGACATGATGACGCTTAAAGATTTAAATTCCCAAAGAAAGTTGCAACCACGTGGGAAGACCAATAATACTCAAAGCAACCGAAAAGGGTGGTCCTTGTTTTAGTTGTGGTAAAATAGGACACTTTGCAAGAAATTGTCCCAATAATATTAAGAAACAAAGTACTCGGGAGGATATACGGTCAAGACACTGAAGTCTGGAGATAAGGCTGCAAATAAAGATAAAGGCGCTGTCATTTCAGCATCAGAAGATGCAGGAATGTTTGTCGAGTTACTCATTCACGATATACTAGTCAAGTTTGTAGTGGATACTGGAGCTACATTAACTCTAGTTTCTACAAAGGTGTACGATCTTATTCCTGACTTGTATAGGCCACATCTGAGTGCTACTAAGTCACAAATTAAGTCCGCATGTGGAAACTATTTGAACCTTAGAGGTAAAGGCAATTTTAAACTAGATTTTGGCACAGAAAGGTTTACTTCAGAGGCCGTAGTAACTGAGCTACAAGTAGATGGCATTCTGGGTTTGGACTTCATGAAGAAAAACAATTGTCTGGTTGATGTGTCTGAAAACATATTTCACATCGATAACCTTAGTGTTCCTTAATTTTCAAGGTACAATAGGATGTTTCAGGGTGGTTTCTACAGAATCTGTTACGATACCAGCTCGATCAGAGATAGTAGTTTCTGGGAAAGTTTGCTTGACAGAGAGTCAGACATTGCCAACAAATGATGTTTTAGTAGAAGCTAGCGAAAATAAAGGAAAGATTACATTTTGACGGCACGTTCTTTGGTCAAATCAAATGACAGCATACCAGTCAGACTCATGAACGTAGAAAACGAGGCTAAAACTATATTTCCGGGCACAACTATTGCACAGATGTGTGAAATCAGCCACGTAGCAAAATCTTTGCCCTCTCAGAATGACGGACAAAATAAAAAGGGGTTGAGGTCAGATTTGCATGATCTTTTGAACAGAACATCTGACAAATTATCAAGGTCAGAAAAACAGAAAGTCAAAAGTTTAGTGCAAGAATATGAAAGTCTGTTTGCTGAAACAGATGCAGACCTAGGTAAGACTAGTTTAGTCAAACATGAAATAGAAACTGGTAATGCTAGGCCCTTCAAAGAACCCCTCGCCGCACACCTTTTCATTTATCAAAGGTTGTTAATGACAATATAGATAAAATGTTAGAAAATAGGGTTATAGAGCCTTCACACAGCCCATGGGCTGCAGGTATAGTTTTGGTTAAGAAAAGGACGACACGTACCGTTTTTGTGTGGATTACGGAAACTGAATAGCGTGACTATCAATAAAGACGCATATCCACTGCCTAGAATAGATGAATCACTTGACCATCTTGCAGGCAACAGATGGTTTAGTACTCTTGACTGTTGTTCTGGATATTGGCAAGTTGAACTGGCCGAGAAAGATAAACATAAGACGGCATTTGCAACTAGAAAAGGGTTGTTTCAGTTTAAGGTAATGCCGTTTGGGTTGTGCTGTGCTGCACAAACGTTTGAGCGTTTAATGGAAACTGTTCTAGCAGGGCTCCATTGGGAGGTATGTCTAGTATATCTAGATGACATTATTGTTTTGGCAAGACATTAGACGATATGTTGGTTAATTTAAGGACAGTTTTGACAGATTAAAATCAGCAGGCTTAAAGCTAAAGGCTAAAAGTGTAACTTGTGTGTTACTATGGTTCGTTATTTAGGGCATATAATTTCAGAAGATGGGATAGCCACTGATCCTGAGAAAATTAAAGTTGTACAAAATTGGCATGTTCCAACAAATCCTACTGAAGTTCGTTCATTTTAGGTCTGTGCAGCTATTATAGAAAGTTCATCAAAACTTTGCCTCAATTGCTAAATGTCTGCATGTTTTGACTGAAAAAGGCAAAAGGTTTGAATGGATATCTGATTGTCAGCATGCATTTGATCTACTTAAAATAAAGTTGACAAACGTCCCAATATTAACACATCCTGATTTTAACAAAGAGTTCATCTTAGATACAGATGCTAGTAATGTCGCATTAGGGGGTGTCTTATCACAACGTCATGAAGACGGTAAGGAAAAGGTTATAGCATATGCCAGTCGCTCAATGTCTAAATCCGAGCGTAGATATTGCGTGACGCGCAAAGAGTTGCTAGCTGTGGTATACTTTGTGAAGTATTTTAAACCATATCTATATGGCAGAAAATTTACGATCAGAACGGATCATAGCTCACTTCGGTGGTTGCTGAATTTCAAAACCCAGAAGGTCAAGTGGCTAGATGGATTGAGACACTGAGTGCTTATGATATGCGCATTCAACACCGACCAGGTACCCAACACAGGAATGCTGACGCACTAAGTCGTATTCCCTGTAAACAATGTGGGTATACGTTAGACTGGCAGTCAAAAACGAGCAGTGATTGTCACAAGACTGAAGAAAGTCAGGTTAAAATAGTTACTAGTCAGATGCCTGACCATGTTACAGATTTGACGTTGACAGATATACAATCAAATGACCCAGACCTTAAACTAGTTAAGCAGTGGCTGACAGATGGTCAAAGGCCACTATACAATGAGGTATCCGGTAAAGGTTTCTTTATAAGGTCATTATGGAGTCAGTTTAATAGTTTAGAACTTCAAGATGAATTGGTATTCAGACACTTTTACGACAACGAACGCAAAGTTGTGAAATTGCAAGCTGTTATTCCACTGTCTGAACGAAAACAGGTTTTACACTACTGTCATGATGCAAAGTATGCAGGGCACTTAGGTATGCGTAAGACTCTAGAGAAAATACGCCAGTCTTACTATTGGCCAGGTTTGCAAGCTGACGTTAGAGCATATGTCGCTGGTTGTGATAAGTGTGCTATGAGGAAAACCCCAACGAAAAAGAAACGTGCTCCAATGGCCATAGTAGAGACAAGTAGTCCTATGGAAAGGTTAGCTACTGATATTCTTGGGGAACTTCCGGAAACTGAAAATGGCAATCGGTATATCTTAGTTGTTTCAGACTACTATACTAAATGGACAGAATCATTCCCTATGCCCAATATGGAAGCAAGTACTGTTGTCAAAATAATTGTAGAGGAGGTAATAGCTCGATTCGGTGTCCCGTCCTGGATTCACTCTGACCAGGGACGACAATATGAAAGTAGGTTGTTTCAAGAGGTTTGTAAAGTACTTGATATCAAGAAAACCAGGACTACACCCTATCATCCTCAATCGGATGGTATGGTAGAAAGATTCAACAAGACATTAGTGACAATGCTTAGTGCATATGTCCAAGAACATCAAAGGGATTGGGATAAGTATATCACCTTTGTTATGATGGCGTATAGAGCTTCCGAACATGACACAACTGGACAGACTCCAAACCGTCTTATGTTTGGTAGGGAAAGTACTACCCCGTTAGATATATTGTATGAAATGCCGCCATCTATTAAAGGTATACCACAACATAAATGGGCTTGGGAACTAAAAGAAAGGTTAGAGGATGCACATTCTTTTGTTAGGCAAAGAATGCCAGGAGAAATGAGGAGACAAAAGAGGTATCATGATCTCAAATTATCATATGAAAGTTTTAGATCTGGAGATCAAGTATATGTCTACTTCCCTGTAAGGAAAACGGGAAAATCTCCAAAACTGACTTGTTTTGGAGAGGGCCTCACAATTTTAGAGAAAAGTGGTGACCGTACATATAAGGTTGACTGTGGTATCCGAGGGACCCACAGATCATTCATGTGGATAGGATAAAACTCAAGCACAAGCAGGTGTTGAGAGGGAAATGTATGAAGACATTGATAATCCCAAGTAACAGAACCACGTGAAATTGATATATTTGATAATGTCATAGATCAAGATGACAGAATAGAGATAGAAGAAGAAAGTGGTCGCCGTGAAAGGAAAAGACCAGTCTGGATGGCTGATTATATACTTGATTAAGTTTTAGTTTATTGTTGAAAATAGATTTAATGTTTGTTGTTTTATATTTGCAAAATCAAGATGGCAAAAACAAAAATTACAATTAGAAAAAAAGAACAGTGGAAATGTGGATTTTGTCCAACTTCATTTGAATGTAAAGAAGAAAGGGATAAACATCTGACTTCCTGTGCAAATGAAAGATTGTTTTGTACTGAAGGTGGCTGTTTTATCATACAGACAAGTCGAAGAACTTGCTGAGACACATGAAATCAAACATCAGAAAGACGATGATAGCGAAAGTGATAAAGAAGAAAATACTAGCAAGAGTAAAGACCTGCTCCGTGATTCATCAGAGTCCGAGTCTGAGGATGATTGGAAAAGTCAGGATCCAGGAGACATACTTGGACAAGACAGTGATGAAAGTGAACACAGTGAACAAGAAGAAAAGAAGGATACAGGTTTAAAAGAGTCTGAAAATAAGAAAGATGACAACATGATGACAAGCAAACTAGTTGAACGTACTGTTGTTTGTAACAAAGAATTAGGACGGATAATAAGACAAAAGACTACGCCCCGACTTCCAGGGGTGAGAAATACTTTTGCTGAAAGGCTGGGACCAGAGATTATTGCAGTTGGCAGTAAGAGTACCGAAGCAAAAGGAGTACAAGTTGACAGCCTAGACAAACAAACTGACAAAGGGAAGTAAAGTTAATGATAAGGAAAGTATTGCCCTCTGTGCAACATGTAAGAAAAGGAAAGTGAGTTTAGTTTCGAGTGGAGTTCAAACAGACTCGATGTTGTATACCAAAACTGTAACAACTGAAACAACTTATCGGGATGGTCCAAAGAAGATCCGTATAGTGGAGGTTAAAGAAGCCTACTAACGCTTTTCAGACATTGAGTGGACATCCATTTCAAACCAAAGATATTGGTTAAATAAAGTATTATTTATTATATTTTAGTCTTATTTAATCATGCGGGACGCATGTAGATTGAGCGTGGGTTATGTAATGTTTATTGGTTGTTAAGGTAACAAACAAGAAGAATCTTGTTGTATATATCCATATTTCATGTAGAAGGAAGCGTTGTGTAGAGTTAGACGTTTGGCGGGAAAGTCAGTGGCTGGGTCCATTGGTATGGGGTGTTTGAGAGGTACTCTTGTGTTTGGTATCGGGAACATTTAGAGGACACCCTATCCAGTAAATAGTGAATTCGCCCTAGAGTATATAAGTGGGTGAGGAATACAATCCGGGTTCGGTCGATGTTCTTACAGAAGAAGACTGGCTTACAATAGTGAGTACGCTACATAGCTGTAAGTTTGATAGGAAAAGACAATCAGTCTTAAACAGTGAATTGGGACACGTGTACATACATATGTGACCGGATTAGACTAGTTGTATCTAAATCTCAATCATCCTACTCTTAAGCTTGATAAGTTAAAGGTATATTAAAGAACGTTCAATAATGGGCACAGTCAAATCACTCATCCCTGTAATACCGGTTTAATAGATAACAAAAACACCAAGTTCCAGCCAACAAATAATAAACAATAATGTAAAGAATGCCCGCAAACTATCAGTGGCTTTATTTCGGAAGAGATTTCATATAGTTATGTAATAAAAATTAAGGAAGACACAACCTTCAGCATCGTCAGTGGGTGCGTTTGATTATTTCTACGTGTTTTTCTAACCTTTAAGGAATTCGATTTTAAAGGTAAATCTTTGGTAGTTTCTGATTACTCTATTTCCAATATGTCAAGACCGCGGGATCTTGTCAATATGCTTGACATACAGTTTTACTGAATAGCTACTTGTCTTATATTGAAGACACTACCGACGTGTTTGCCTCCCACTAGACATCTTGTTGTAATTTATCTTGTTTTGTTGACGTCTTTTTCATATACCTTCTTAAACTCGTATATGTATTCGATTCTTTTTATAAAAACAATCTTTAACGTGCATGGCATTTTGCCTGATGTAGATCTAAGTAAACCTTATCACAAAAATTATCAATTGAGAATTTATTCAAAACAAACCATGACCGGTGGGCATAAATGTAAAACCCATAATTATATGCAAAGAAAAAAAGATAAATAAATACCATCCCAGAAATTAATGACTTCCTTTGATTTTTGTCTTTTAACTGAGACTTAGTCCTAGCCTTAAAATAGTATGAATTTAGGTTTGTCATTACAGAACTGTAAGACTTGTAATAGACCAAACACTGGATATCTGATTTATTCCTGATGTTATTTACGAACAGAGGCCAATTGAAACATATACATTCGAATGTTGTTTGGAGCATTCCAAACGCACCTAAAAACCTCATCAAAGGAACTCCAGTTACGTAAAGGTCTTCCTAATTACCACACAGAAAATTAAAGTAAAATCTTTTAATTTCGCAAATAATCAGATATTGACAAAAAGATATACCATATTATGTAAATATGGTCCAGTCAATCACAGTAGGATTATTTACAATTATTGCTGGTGATGAAGATCATTAAAATACGCGTAAATGCTAATGAAACATTATGCATAATTTCTAATTGGTACGATCTAAAAGTACAAAATTCAACTTGGATATAGATTATTTAAGAGTGTAAAACTACATAATTTTGATATAAAATAATGAGATGTGGTATGATTGCCAATGAAACAACCATCTAATTGATGAAGATATAGACACATAAAGGGCACTCTTTGACCTTCAACAATGATCAAAATCAATACCGTATAGTAAGCTATAAAAGGCTCCGACATGAAAAATGAAAACCAACGATCTGATTTATTCCAAAACAATAAACGAAAAGAAATATGAAAGACAGCAACCAACGACATCCACTGAATTACATATTCCAGACTTTTAATCAACTCATAAAGAATGTGGTCGGTTTATTCATGTTTTGGAGCGCCCAGTCCGATTCTTAATTGTGTTTCTTTGCTTGGTGAAACATGAGTTCTTTATTGGAAATTGTAGAAGCAAATACGTAAAACTTGTTTTACAGGACTCCTTTCTTACCTCACACTTTACCGCTGACTTCTATGATTTCGTTGGTTAATAATGACAATTGTTACTCTTTAATGATATGGTTAAAAAAGATAATACTGACCTCAACGTCCTCCTCAAAACAAACTGTGGAAACCAAGCGACACACTTTAATAATTAATAAGATTGAGAATGGAAAAGAGGAATGTGTCAAAGAGACAACAACCCGACCAAAGAGCAGAAAACAGCCAAAGGCCACCAATGGGTCTTCAACACAGCGAGAATGTATTGTCATGTAACGTATGAAAAGAGCAGTCAGTACTAAATACATTATTATGTCAGTAAATATTTTGGATATTCTACATTTATCATACTAAACTAAAGTTGAATTCTGAAATACCCTCTTCTAAATCATTGATAACTATCATTATGCTTCAAGTCGACATATCATGGTATACTTTATATACGTCTCTTTGACACATTCCCCATTTCCATTCTCAATTTTATTGGTATATCTAATCAGACTAACGCCCTCATGTCATACACACAGTATAAAATTGTACAAATAAGTAAGAAAAAACATACCAGTCAGATAAAAAGAAAAGGAGTTATTGTAGTATGGTCAGGAGTTGACAATTTTTCTAGTAAATGATAATCCATCGCATGCATGTATCTGATAATCCATCACATACATGTATCTGATAATCCATCACATACACGTATCTGATAATTCATCACATACATGTATATCTGTCAGGAACGGTACCTAGTTATATACTATCCAGGTAATGTAGTAGCTTGTTGTTCGTGTATTCTATTTGAGTCTGTGAATTTGGGCACCGTGTCTGTATCTACATATAAAGATATCTTTCTTAGTTTTCTAGTAAGTCAAGTGCATTGAATTCAAAAATAATTTACACACTCATGAAAATTAATTGTGGGTTTTTGTACACTGTTATAAAATGTAAATTTGAAAAAAAGTATAACTATAATTACTTTGCACTAGGGATATTAACATTTAACCTACATCCATTTTCAGGATCCCATTACTCTCCATGGAACTGGTTTTATTAGTTTCTTAAATCAGTCTACAAATCAATAAAAGAAGAACTTGGACCTGTGTCAATTCGACAGCAACACAACGACATAAAACAGAAGAACATATAGAGGTCAACGTACAGTCATAAAAGTAGACAAAAGTCTTTACAATATGTCTATGTCTAAATATGTCCAAGTTTTGAAAGAATTTGAACAAATTTAACAGAGTCTATCAAAAATCTGCAATCAACATTAAAAATACAATCACATTAAGATATATCTTCAAACTAACAGCCAATAGTGAGGTTCCCGACCTCTGGAAAGATGAGTCACAAGTACATAAACATTTTAAAAGGTTAAATATAAATAAGAAGATGTGGTATGAGTGCCAATGAGACAACTATCCATCCAAGTCACAATGCGTAAAAAGTAAACAATTATAGGTCAAAGTACGGCCTTCAACACGGAGCATTGGCTCACACCGAACAGCAAGCTATAAAGGGCCCTAAAATGACTAGTGTAAAACAATTCAAACAGGAAAACCAACGGTCTAATCAAAATAAAAGAGAAACACTTATGAACCACACCAACAAGCGACAAACACCGAACAACAGGCTCCTGACTTTATTTTTACAATCCGATGTTTTCTATACGACTCTACAATATGTCACATAAGTGAATTACGCGAGGTTTTCTTGGAGTACTGTTGTGCAAACGTGGGCCGTTTATAGCATTATATAATTTTTCTATACGACTTTACAATATGTCACATTAGTGAATTACGCGAGGAGTACTATTATGCAAACGAGGTCCAATTAATAGCTTTATATATACTGTTTATAGTCATCATACAATGTTCGACGGATAAATAAATGTTTATTGGTTGTTAAGGTAACAAACAAGAAGAATCTTGTTGTATATATCCATATTTCATGTAGAAGGAAGCGTTGTGTAGAGTTAGACGTTTGGCGGGAAAGTCAGTGGCTGGGTCCATTGGTATGGGGTGTTTGAGAGGTACTCTTGTGTTTGGTATCAGGAACATTTAGAGGACACCCTATCCAGTAAATAGTGAATTCGCCCTAGAGTATATAAGTGGGTGAGGAATACAATTCGGGTTCGGTCGATGTTCTTACAGAAGAAGACTGGCTTACAATAGTGAGTACGCTACATAGCTGTAAGTTTGATAGGAGGACAACTTACTGGGGACAACTTGTACTGGGTACAAGTTGGTCTAACATTGAAAGTTGGTAGAGCAGACTGTCCCACTCGGAGGACATACTGCAACAGTCCGCATTAGTTGTTAGTGACAGACTGTCCCACTCGGAGGACAAGTTGTACCAGCCCACACTGTCTGGAAGTGACAGACTGTCCTACTCGGAGGACAAGTTGTACCAGCCCGCACTGTCTGGTAGTAACATACTGTACCAGCCTGCACTGTCGTGTAGGACAGATTGTCCCAGTAGGAGGACAGGCTGTAAGATTGTATTATATTGTGTATATATAATTGTTTTATTATTCATTGTTACTTCGTATCAGCAAGGAGCTAGTGTATATATTTTGGTTCATTGTGCATACCATAGATAGTTATAGTTTTTGGTATTGATGTATTGTTTGTGGACAACTTGGATCCAAGTATTTACTGGAACGTTCGTTTAAGATATAAACGCCTGGTTACACGTTACATATTTGGTGGCTAGCGGTTGGGATTCAAGTTGTCTATATACTATTTGATTTATTGATTGATTGTCATTTAATTTATTGTCAGTTGACATTAGTGTTTACGTAAAAGATTAAAGTGAATGAACCGTGAGGCATAGTTGTTAGTCACGGCTGAGTTGTAACACGAGTGTATTATTTAATAAAAATTGTTTCATTTTGATTACTCTGTACTGCAATAAATATGTCAAATATTGATGATCAGATTGCTGAAATAAGTAGACAAATACAGTCTCTTAGCGAAAGTACAATACAACATGGACAAGGTTTTATATCTTCTACACCTAGAGGTCAGGGTGTACGTCCAAAAGTTGTGGAAAACAAAGAACATGATTCAGGCGTAGTGACGACAGGGCCGTCTCTATCAACACCTGTAGGATTAGCCATGGGTGATACACTACCTTTGCCAGATAGGGATATCATAACAAATCCTCAGGTAAATAATAGAAAATCCATAGGGCAAGACAAAATTCAAAATATTAATCCTAAGCAGGAATCAAAACAAAATCAAAGCACTGCTCATACTGTAAGCTCTGGTTCGAATGATGTTAAAATCAAACCATCAAAATATGATGGCAATACTCCTTGGATGGATTACTTATCACACTTTGAGATGTGTGCCCTAGTCAATAGGTGGTCTGAACATCAAAAGGTTTGTACTTGGCCGTGTCACTGATTGGACAGGCTCGAGAATTCCTTGGTGATTTACCAAAGGAAAAGAGACAAATATTTTCAGACCTAGTAAACGCACTGGAGGAACGCTTTGCTCCATCTAGTCAGACTGAACTCTATCGCGTTCAATTCAAAGAACGACGCCAGAAAGCAAGTGAAACTCTACCGGAGTTAGGTCAGTCAGTTAGACGACTGTCTAATCTGGCATACCCTACTGCCCCATTAGAATTAAGAGACACGCTTGCCAAGGAACAATTTTGGACGCATTAGTAGACTCTGAAATGAGACTTAGAATTAAACAGTTTCGTCCTAAAGGTCTCAATGATACTATACGGTTAGCAGTTGAGCTTGAAGCTTACAACAAGGCTGAGAGTAAAACAATGAAAAGTATGGGTCACTTACGACAGACTACGAGTGACGAACGGACAGAAGCATCTAACAGTCCGGAGACCGTTGTATCAATGGAGAATATGGCGACATGGATGCAGACGATTGAGAATAATTTACAGTCTTTAACGAAAGACATGATGACGCTTAAAGATTTAAATTCCCAAAGAAAGTTCCAACCACGTGGGGAGACCAATAATACTCAAAGCAACCGAAAAAGGGGTGGTCCTTGTTTTAGTTGTGGTAAAATAGGACACTTTGCAAGAAATTGTCCCAATAATATTAAGAAACAAAGTACTCGGGGAGGATATACGGTCAAGACACTGAAGTCTGGAGATAAGGCTGCAAATAAAGATAAAGGCGCTGTCATTTCAGCATCAGAAGATGCAGGAATGTTTGTCGAGTTACTCATTCACGATATACTAGTCAAGTTTGTAGTGGATACTGGAGCTACATTAACTCTAGTTTCTACAAAGGTGTACGATCTTATTCCTGACTTGTATAGGCCACATCTGAGTGCTACTAAGTCACAAATTAAGTCCGCATGTGGAAACTATTTGAACCTTAGAGGTAAAGGCAATTTTAAACTAGATTTTGGCACAGAAAGGTTTACTTCAGAGGCCGTAGTAACTGAGCTACAAGTAGATGGCATTCTGGGTTTGGACTTCATGAAGAAAAACAATTGTCTGGTTGATGTGTCTGAAAACATATTTCACATCGATAACCTTAGTGTTCCTTAATTTTCAAGGTACAATAGGATGTTTCAGGGTGGTTTCTACAGAATCTGTTACGATACCAGCTCGATCAGAGATAGTAGTTTCTGGGAAAGTTTGCTTGACAGAGGGTCAGACATTGCCAACAAATGATGTTTTAGTAGAAGCTAGCGAAAATAAAGGGAAAGATTACATTTTGACGGCACGTTCTTTGGTCAAATCAAATGACAGCATACCAGTCAGACTCATGAACGTAGAAAACGAGGCTAAAACTATATTTCCGGGCACAACTATTGCACAGATGTGTGAAATCAGCCACGTAGCAAAATCTTTGCCCTCTCAGAATGACGGACAAAATAAAAAGGGGTTGAGGTCAGATTTGCATGATCTTTTGAACAGAACATCTGACAAATTATCAAGGTCAGAAAACAGAAGGTCAAAAGTTTAGTGCAAGAATATGAAAGTCTGTTTGCTGAAACAGATGCAGACCTAGGTAAGACTAGTTTAGTCAAACATGAAATAGAAACTGGTAATGCTAGGCCCTTCAAAGAACCCCTCGCCGCACACCTTTTCATTTATCAAAGGTTGTTAATGACAATATAGATAAAATGTTAGAAAATAGGGTTATAGAGCCTTCACACAGCCCATGGGCTGCAGGTATAGTTTTGGTTAAGAAAAGGACGACACGTACCGTTTTTGTGTGGATTACGGAAACTGAATAGCGTGACTATCAATAAAGACGCATATCCACTGCCTAGAATAGATGAATCACTTGACCATCTTGCAGGCAACAGATGGTTTAGTACTCTTGACTGTTGTTCTGGATATTGGCAAGTTGAACTGGCCGAGAAAGATAAACATAAGACGGCATTTGCAACTAGAAAAGGGTTGTTTCAGTTTAAGGTAATGCCGTTTGGGTTGTGCTGTGCTGCACAAACGTTTGAGCGTTTAATGGAAACTGTTCTAGCAGGGCTCCATTGGGAGGTATGTCTAGTATATCTAGATGACATTATTGTTTTGGCAAGACATTAGACGATATGTTGGTTAATTTAAGGACAGTTTTGACAGATTAAAATCAGCAGGCTTAAAGCTAAAGGCTAAAAGTGTAACTTGTGTGTTACTATGGTTCGTTATTTAGGGCATATAATTTCAGAAGATGGGATAGCCACTGATCCTGAGAAAATTAAAGTTGTACAAAATTGGCATGTTCCAACAAATCCTACTGAAGTTCGTTCATTTTAGGTCTGTGCAGCTATTATAGAAAGTTCATCAAAACTTTGCCTCAATTGCTAAATGTCTGCATGTTTTGACTGAAAAGGCAAAAGGTTTGAATGGATATCTGATTGTCAGCATGCATTTGATCTACTTAAAATAAAGTTGACAAACGTCCCAATATTAACACATCCTGATTTTAACAAAGAGTTCATCTTAGATACAGATGCTAGTAATGTCGCATTAGGGGTGTCTTATCACAACGTCATGAAGACGGTAAGGAAAAGGTTATAGCATATGCCAGTCGCTCAATGTCTAAATCCGAGCGTAGATATTGCGTGACGCGCAAAGAGTTGCTAGCTGTGGTATACTTTGTGAAGTATTTTAAACCATATCTATATGGCAGAAAATTTACGATCAGAACGGATCATAGCTCACTTCGGTGGTTGCTGAATTTCAAAACCCAGAAGGTCAAGTGGCTAGATGGATTGAGACACTGAGTGCTTATGATATGCGCATTCAACACCGACCAGGTACCCAACACAGGAATGCTGACGCACTAAGTCGTATTCCTGTAAACAATGTGGGTATACGTTAGACTGGCAGTCAAAACGAGCAGTGATTGTCACAAGACTGAAGAAAGTCAGGTTAAAATAGTTACTAGTCAGATGCCTGACCATGTTACAGATTTGACGTTGACAGATATACAATCAAATGACCCAGACCTTAAATTAGTTAAGCGGTGGCTGACAGAGGGCCAAAGGCCACAATACAATGATGTGTCCGGTAAAGGATTTTTTATAAGGTCATTATGGAGTCAGTTTAATAGTTTAGAACTTCAAGATGAATTGGTATTCAGACGCTTTGACGACAACGAACGGAAAGTTGTGAAATTACAAGCGGTAATTCCATTGTCTGAACGTAAACAGGTTTTACACTACTGTCATGATGTAAAGTATGCCGGTCACTTAGGTATGCATACAACTCTAAAGAAATACGCCAGTCTTACTATTGCCCTGGTTTGCAATCTGACGTTAGATCATATGTGCCTGGTTGGTTGCTATGAGGAAAACCCCAACGAAAAGGAAGCTCGCTCTAATGGCCATAGTGGCAATAAGTAGTCCTATGGAAAGGTCAGCTACTGATATTCTTAGTGAACTTCCGGACACTGAAAATGGCAGTTGGTTCATCTTAGTTGTTTCAGATTACTATACTCGATGGACAGAGTCCTTCCCTATACCCAATATGGAAGCAAGTACTGTTGTCAAAATAATTGTAGAGGAGGTAATAGCTCGATTCGGTGTCCCGTCCTGGATTCACTCTGACCAGGGACGACAATATGAAAGTAGGTTGTTTCAAGAGGTTTGTAAAGTACTTGATATCAAGAAAACCAGGACTACACCCTATCATCCTCAATCGGATGGTATGGTAGAAAGATTCAACAAGACATTAGTGACAATGCTTAGTGCATATGTCCAAGAACATCAAAGGATTGGGATAAGTATATCCCTTTGTTATGATGGCGTATAGGGCTTCCGAACATGACACAACTGGACAGACTCCAAACCGTCTTATGTTTGGTAGGAAAGTACAACCCGTTAGATATATTGTATGAAATGCCGCCATCTATTAAAGGTATACCACAACATAAATGGGCTTGGGAACTAAAAGAAAGGTTAGAGGATGCACATTCTTTGTTAGGCAAAGAATGCCAGGAGAAATGAGGAGACAAAAGAGGTATCATGATCTCAAATTATCATATGAAAGTTTTAGATCTGGAGATCAAGTATATGTCTACTTCCCTGTAAGGAAAACGGGAAAATCTCCAAAACTGACTTGTTTTTGGAGAGGGCCTTTCACAATTTTAGAGAAAAGTGGTGACCTTACATATAAGGTTGACTGTGGTATCCGAGGGACCCCACAGATCATTCATGTGGATAGGATAAAACTCAAGCACAAGCAGGTGTTGAGAGGGGAAATGTATGAAGACATTGATAATCCCCAAGTAACAGAACCACGTGAAATTGATATATTTGATAATGTCATAGATCAGGATGACAGAATAGAGATAGAAGAAGAAAGTGGTCGCCGTGAAAGGAAAAGACCAGTCTGGATGGCTGATTATATACTTGATTAAGTTTTAGTTTATTGTTGTAAATAGATTTAATGTTTGTTGTTTTATATTTGCAGAATCAAGATGGCAAAAACAAAAATTACAATTAGAAAAAAAGAACAGTGGAAATGTGGATTTTGTCCAACTTCATTTGAATGTAAAGAAGAAAGGGATAAACATCTGACTTCCTGTGCAAATGAAAGATTGTTTTGTACTGAAGGTGGCTGTTTTTATCATACAGACAAGTCGAAGAACTTGCTGAGACACATGAAATCCAAACATCAGAAAGACGATGATAGCGAAAGTGATAAAGAAGAAAATACTAGCAAGAGTAAAGACCTGCTCCGTGATTCATCAGAGTCCGAGTCTGAGGATGATTGGAAAAGTCAGGATCCAGGAGACATACTTGGACAAGACAGTGATGAAAGTGAACACAGTGAACAAGAAGAAAAGAAGGATACAGGTTTAAAAGAGTCTGAAAATAAGAAAGATGACAACATGATGACAAGCAAACTAGTTGAACGTACTGTTGTTTGTAACAAAGAATTAGGACGGATAATAAGACAAAAGACTACGCCCTGACTTCCAGGAGTGAGAAATACTTTTGCTGAAAGGCTGGGACCAGAGATTATTGCAGTTGGCAGTAAGAGTACCGAAGCAAAAGGAGTACAAGTTGACAGCCTAGACAAACAAACTGACAAAGAGGGAAGTAAAGTTAATGATAAGGAAAGTATTGCCCTCTGTGCAACATGTAAGAAAAGGAAAGTGAGTTTAGTTTCGAGTGGAGTTCAAACAGACTCGATGTTGTATACCAAAACTGTAACAACTGAAACAACTTATCGGGATGGTCCAAAGAAGATCCGTATAGTGGAGGTTAAAGAAGCCTACTAACGCTTTTCAGACATTGAGTGGACATCCATTTCAAACCAAAGATATTGGTTAAATAAAGTATTATTTATTATATTTTAGTCTTATTTAATCATGCGGGACGCATGTAGATTGAGGCGTGGGTTATGTAATGTTTATTGGTTGTTAAGGTAACAAACAAGAAGAATCTTGTTGTATATATGCATATTTCATGTAGAAGGAAGCGTTGTGTAGAGTTAGACGTTTGGCGGGAAAGTCAGTGGCTGGGTCCATTGGTATGGGGGTGTTTGAGAGGTACTCTTGTGTTTGGTATCGGGAACATTTAGAGGACACCCCTATCCAGTAAATAGTGAATTCGCCCTAGAGTATATAAGTGGGTGAGGAATACAATTCGGGTTCTGTCGATGTTCTTACAGAAGAAGACTGGCTTACAATAGTGAGTACGCTACATAGCTGTAAGTTTGATAGGAGGACAACTTGTACTGGGTACAAGTTGGTCTAACATTGAAAGTTGGTAGAGCAGACTGTCCCACTCGGAGGACATACTGCAACAGTCCGCATTAGTTGTTAGTGACAGACTGTCCCACTCGGAGGACAAGTTGTACCAGCCCACACTGTCTGGAAGTGACAGACTGTCCTACTCGGAGGACAAGTTGTACCAGCCCGCACTGTCTGGTAGTAACATACTGTACCAGCCTGCACTGTCGTGTAGGACAGATTGTCCCAGTAGGAGGACAGGCTGTGTAATAATTATATTTGTGTATATATAATTGTTTTATTATTCATTGTTACTTTGTATCAGCAAGGAGCTAGTGTATATATTTTGGTTCATTGTGCATACCTTAGATAGTTATAGTTTTGGTATTGATGTATTGTTTGTGGACAACTTGGATCCAAGTATTTACTGGAACGTTCGTTTAAGATATAAACGCCTGGTTACACGTTACAGTGTAAACTAATTCTGTTCTGGGGCTCTTTTCTCCAAGAAATCTTACGACAAAAATTGAGCATAAGTTATACTGTAATGTTCATGACTTACGAATATTTTTTCTCGTTATATTGTGTATGTGAAATGAGTCGCAGTGCTGTACAAACAGAAGAATTCCAGGTATATTTTTATTCTGGAATGTCATTAATTTTGTCTCTATTCAAAAAGCAATTCTGTTGAAATAGCTCAACAAAAACTTTTCTTTTATGTTACTTAACTGTAACAGTGAATGATTACATCTTTTGTATGTTTTTTCTAGTCTACTTTATACTAATGTCTGGTCTAAATGGACTTTCAATAAGGATATCAAACGACACATGACAAGCAATTTCTCTCAAATATACTACCAAATTGCTATTTTTATTCAATAAAATGTTAATACCAAAAGTTACATCATGATCTTTTCCGTAAGCTCCTTTCATGTAACACGACTTGTCTGGCGTGGTTTATATGTGTCTTTTTTTGTCAATCAATGTCAACGTTAATGCCTGTCTGCTCAAAACCTTTGTGTGCTTTAACATTCAACTTGATGATTCATTATATGAAAAAAAAACTCCTAATTGTCTATGTGAATCATATGGCGACGAACGAAGTAAGTTATTCCTTCCTTCTTTGGAATAACTGAACAAAAAGGAGCCAGCTTTATAAAATATATTGAATTTTTAATTTTATTAAGATATTAAGGGAAATATACAAAAGTATGTAGAACAAAATTTTTAAAATATGGGCAATTTTGTGGAAATGTCTTATTTGACAATATTCAATTTAAAATAATTGTTATTCTTATTTCAATAACAAAATATGTAGAAAATGTATGTTACATTGCTTTACAACACCAGTTATGCACAACTCTAACCAGAAACAGTTGCAGTAGGGACAATGTTCCTAGGTGTTACCGATAAAGGCTGCTTCTCCTCTTTACCCAGTGTATATATGTAGCGAAATGCACAGAAATGTGGATTCCAGCCACACTATAAGGAAATATACATACTCGAAGATGTTTGTCTTACAACTCTTAAAGACATTAGAGAAGCTGAAAATATAACCGATACAACAACATTTACCGACTAAATGACAGAGTTTTGGTTTAAGATTCCTCTTTTTTGGAACCACTACTAGACCAAAAGACCCCGTACCACTAACCACCTGGAAGGACAGCACAAAAAGATTACGAATAAGAGAATTAAACATGCTCACA
Organism: Mytilus coruscus; assembly: GCA_017311375.1. Lineage (NCBI taxonomy): Eukaryota > Metazoa > Mollusca > Bivalvia > Mytilida > Mytilidae > Mytilus > Mytilus coruscus. Next base: position 40,519,549 of record CM029601.1, on the reverse strand, counting down.
CCAACATCTACGAGATCCTCCAACAACTCAAGAAGACCCAAGTAGTAACACAATGTATAATTATCCAGTATTCAGCGAGAGGAGTTCGTTTACAAAAAAGACCCCCAATTCAGAGTGGTAGACACCTGACTTCAGCTACTGAAAGACAGATATCATCAAGGATTCATCATCGTGATAGACTACTCTGGCTCATCATCTCACCTATTTCCTTCACTCTTACCAGAACATGTTATTTGTTCTCTCAATTTTTCCTAGTTGTTTTTTTATACTTCTGGTCTGCAACTATAAAAATTTGAGCGAACAAATAACATATTTTTGGTCCTTTCTGGTTTATAGCTCTTCATATTTTTAATAAGCTTTGGATTTTCAAATATTTTGGCCTCGAGCATCACTGAAGAGACATTGATTGTCGAAATGCGCATCTGGTGCAGAAAAATTGGTACCGTTTATGTTATTATATATACAGGTAAGAGTATTAACAGTAAATTGCCAATTCCAAATATAATGAGACGTCGCAAGATACTGGTGTTACTTTAAAAAAAATGCTCCAACTATTTTTGAACATTTTTCAGTATAAATTAACACTATGTACTGCTAACATGCGATATATCAAAGGAAAGTTAATTGTATTCCCTTTTTTTAATATTGCAAGCATTATGTAGTGCAATGATAGATTTATGAGGAATAATAGTCCAAAGCCCGTAAAATTGTAATTTGTGTTCTGTCCCGCGTTACATTTTGCATAATGCTATTCGACATAAATCGAGTGTAGTGGATTCTTTGTTTCCGCGAAATTGCTCCATTTTGTTCCCCGTTCATGGACATCATAACACCTTTATAAAGCAACATTCGTTTTGCCTTTAAAAGCAGTTGGAGTCGAAAAATATCTGAATCAGATGACGCATGAAGTGTGTCCCGTATCAGTTAATTTTGCGAATTTTAAAGTTATATCAGATTAAAAGATGATATTGCTATATAGAAAATGATCACAAGTATGATGTTTTTATACCAAAACAATGTACATTTACTGTACTTTTTCTCGCTTTGAAAATTCAAACGAAACTCGTTTTATGATATACATGTACGTATGAAATGTATATAGATGTTCAAAGAATTGTCCCCTCAGCACAAAATGTACGTTACTGCGTTACATGTGTATTCTCAATACCAGGAAATTTGCATTCAACAAGGTTTATGATTCAAATTTGCACCAGATTTGAAAAGTAAATACTCAAGTACGTATTGGTATATGTATGTTGATAGTGCGTTACAGCATAAAAAAGATATCAATAAATAGTTGTGTCCAAGCCAATGTCCCCGAGCTATTTCTTAAAAAAGTTTTCACCGTTCAGAAGCGTGAATGCCACAGTATGCATATAACGCACTGATGTTATTACAAGTAAAAGACTAACAAAAAAGCTCCACAAGTTCAGGAAAATTAAAACAATGATTCCACTTGTGAAACCATTTGATGTTTTACAGATAATGTTTGTGTCTAATTTTGCTACAGGAAATGATAAAAAAAAACCTCGTAAATAAAAGATTATAAGGGTTTATTACAGACTTTTTATAGAGCCAACACCAAAACGGTAATTTAAATATGATACTTTAAACATAAAAAAAAAGTTGAATATGTTTTATATACTTGAATGGCTAAGTTTATATATAAAACAAGTGTACGTAGACTTTCTTGTATCAGAAAATCCTTTATCTCATCAAAATTGTCATAAAAATACTGCTTCTGAATCATTGTCTTCCCGTATTCTAATTCGCCGAAATTTTTCCGTATGCAGTGACCTTAACTACGAGACCTCTTGTTATAACTTCGGCCACCACACAGCGCAAGTGCGAGGGAAAACCGTGATGAAGAAATGCAAACAAACGTGCACTGGAAGGTGAATAGCAATAATTAATTCTTAAACAAGAAATGAATACACCAAACCATTTAACAATTGTAATGGAAAAGTTTGATAAAAAAAATGGGAACGCATTGAAAATATAAAAAAAAAAAAATCATCGCTCTGTTAATTCACTTTTTTCACGTGCTCCACGATTCTATGTTGATTGATTATCAGTGTCATGATCCAGTAAACTTCGGCAACAAATTCGAATGTTGATAAGCTTGCGATCACCAATCACTGATTGAAATTCTTTTTGTCGATAATACGTTCTAGATTCATAATAGTTATTTTTATAAACCGTGCATAGAAGACTTAGTTTAGTATATATGCATGCATTATTTCAATAATTTCCTTAACATTTTAATTTCAAGAAATTCGTCTCGTATGACTTTAACTTCAGTCAACACATAACAGAATAGATGGCAGTTTAATAGTTTTCATTTAAATACTTGCACCGACAAATCATTTTCCCTTTTTACACTTGTAAGATGTTTTTTTTCAGATTACGATTTGATTAACTAGTAGTCGAAGCACAAATTTAGTGAAAGTAGAAAACATAAAGTAATTAAAGTAAATACAGAATTTGAGATTGTCTGTCGTTATTTCCGGTATGGATATGTAACTAGGCCATAACTGATGATTACTGCAATTCTCTTAATCAGTAAGACATTTGATTGTCAAATAAAGGCCTTAATAACCAGTACTTTCTACGATTTCTTCGGTTAACAGCCGAGAAAGAAATGCAGTCAGATTAAATGAGTTGTGTAAATTGGGTTCAAAGTCCACCGTGGAATAAGAAGAGTACTAAAGCGAATTCACAAAAACAGAAACCAAAAAGGCCTATTAAAAACCCGATTTATTGATTGATCGTCTAATGATATATATATGATGAGTACAAGATATAATTTGCTCGGTTTTTTTGTACAAGTGATCAGTATTTTGATGCACACCTTTTTTTCACAGGATGATACAAGTTTATCTTCCATAAGTATCCGGCTTGATGGTTTACTTACAAATTTACATGAACCTAACATTAAGCACCATTCTCTTTGTCAGAAAACTAAAAATGAGGACACCTGATTGGTTTAGAATCTGTTTATTATTTTTTTCCAAAAACCAGATGCTATGTCCACGAAATATCTTTTGGTGTTCTTATATAAACTTTGTATCAGTGTTACGTATGTCACTGATTAGTCTCTTGAAGACGAAACGCGCGTCTGGCGTACACAATTTTAAGTCTGGTATTCATGATGATTTTATGTATAAGACTGTAGCATGTACTCTGAAAATATGATAGTGATAAGCTAAAAAAAAAGACAGTGTGCTTGTGTTATCCAATTATGATAAGAGTAAGGTTAATAAAATAATGATAACGTATACAACAATTCTGCACAAATTATTGTTAAAGTTTGTTGACAACATGTTTTATATACATATAACTTGCATGTACATCATGGTATCATGTCACTATCATATGAATGTCGCATACATTGGATATAAACAATGCGCTGAGTCATGCTACCACCGAAAGTAACATTACATATCAACCTACTCGTACTTATTACTCCGAATCCAAGCCAAACAGTTTTTTTTACTTTTACATGTATATCTAAGCCGAAACAACGAATGATAATTCAAAATCTTTGTCTTCTTTCAATCGCGAGCACACTACCATCGAGGCAATTACAGAAAAGATTAATATAAAGAAAGATGAAACAACACCAAAGAAGCAAGAACAAAAACTGTCACTGACAATTACGTTAAAATAGAGTAAGGATTAAAATACCCATGATCCGAAGATCTAAAATTAGCTTTCGTTTGATTTATGCAATTACTTAAGTGAAAATATACAAAAAATTACTTAAAGACATTTGACAAACCACGAATCGGTTTGGTACTAATTTACGCTCTTCGAAATAATTGACATACCCGAGTAACTTCTGTTACTTTAATTGTCCTCTAACGGGAAAGGGATTGAGGTGATATATCATAATTGACATCATTATCATTGACAAATACAAGACGAGTCCAAGGCGTACTCTTTATGCAATATGTATAATGAAGAAAAACAATGAGAGTTCATTGATATATTATATATAATGCCTTGACAATACTTAATCCTTTACAAAACATTTTTTTCCTTTTTTTTTTTTTTATCTAAATTGAAGTCTCGTGGAACGTTTCTAATAAGATATCTTAATCTTAGTCTTTAATTTTGTTTCATTTTAACATCCAACATCTATAATTCAATTTAAGCTATTCATACCTTATATTATTGAGTTAAATACTATATATGCAATTCGCCGATGAAATGTGTAAATTCATATTTGAACCTGTCACATGTTTTATGTGTTTTTCTTATCAAGCTCTTGTATGGGTGCGAGTCGTTCACTTTTTAATCCGTACCACACGTCTATACAAGACCGAAACAGTTTTGAAGGAAGCGTTTGATGTATGACTCGTAATGAAAACCATCCCCCAGATATTTGATATTTCCTAAGATATAAAAAACATCTGATGAGAATGGAAAATAATGATGTGGGGTTTAAAAAATAAACTGAAATTCTTTATTGTTTTAGATTATTGGCACAATCAACATATCGTAAAGAACAAACGCATCGTAGCATCTTGAACAACGACGCCTTTCAAATAATAATCTATTTCACCATTGCTTCCTTTCGTAGAAAAGTAATTCACCACTGAGGTAAATATTGTGAAATCCGTTAATTGTTATGCATGGCTTACTATCGCTTAGGTTTTGCATATTTTGGAGCATTTTGATGATTTCCATTGGAGCGTAATAATGCAAACCTATACTACTATAAGGTTATGTTATATGTTTAGTTTGAACATTTAATTAGATTTGTTGTGCCTGTACCAATCAGGAGTCTGTATTTCAGTGGTCGTTGTTGGTTTCCGTCTGTCATATTTGTATTTTGTTTATTGATTTTGACATTACAAAATTATCGTACCTGTATAAAATTGAATTTAAAATTTGATATATTTTTTGAAAAAAATGTCAATATCATGACATATGATAATAACACATTCCCATCTCGCAAATTTCAACAATTGTTTTCCTGCTTGAAGAAATTTTGATATTGAACATTCCTACTTGAGGAAAATAAAACTAAATCGAAGACATGCTATTTTTCTGAAAAAATCTACACGACAAGTTATGTCACTGGAAAATAAACCAACATTGAATCGTTACGGTATTTTTTGAAAATAAAAAAGGTTTATTCGATCTCAAGCGTAATCTTAGGGGTTGGTAGTGGTCGGGATTGTAGACCAGAGCAACATTAGAACGCATTCACTTAGTAGGAATTGAATCGAAGTATTCTTGCGTTTCTCGTTTTTTATATAGATTAGACCGTTGGTTTTCCTGTATGAATTGTTTTACACTAGTCATTTTGGGGCCCTTTATAGCTTGCTGTTCGGTGTGAGCCAAGGCTCCGTTGAAGGCCGTACTTTGACCTATAATTGTTTACTTTTTACACATCGTGACTTGGATGGATAGTTGTCTCATTGGCACTCATACCACATCTTCTTATTTATATTGACAAGTATACAGCTGTCAAAAAAGTATAATAACATGCATATGCTGCATTCCAGTAAAAGACCTACTGCCATGACTACAGAGAGCAAGTTCATTTGAAAGTATGGATTTGTTTCGCAGTCTTTGTTCGCTTAAACATTTTTAATTGTGTTAATTAAAAGACTGCTATTTGAATTGATATTAAAGAAGGAGCACTTTATTAGTCAATAATTTTAAAATAAGAACCGCTTTGACCTGGAACACATCATTCCACTTTGAATACAAAACATCGTGATATTGGAAATTTATTTATTTGGAGCCTTTCATTACAGCTCAAGTTTGTAAAACGAAGTGGTATTGGTATAACGTCTAAAGTGTTTCAATAAAGATTCATACAATTTGATTTTGTTTTGTTTAATGTAAAACCAGACTTTGATATCAATTGGATTTTAATATCAGAGGTTACATCTTAAAGACGTCAGAGGTACGGCCTTGTCAGTAATTTGAACGTTTAACAGGAAAAGGCTTTTAAATTAAGTGAATAATGACTTGTTTTCTTGTAAATTTTAGCGCAATTGAAAATATATAAATGCAATTAAGCAATATTTAGTAACAATGTAAGACGAATTTAATCCCGTTTATTAGTTAAAATGTTCAGTAAGAGCTCTGTCGTCACACAGACTGTCTTTACACGGTTTTATGTTTTTGGCTTTCTAAACTTTTTGTCACGAGCGTGTCTGGTGAATGTTATTCCAGAAAAAAACATGTTGTGCGCACGATTAGGAGCTTGACAGGTGGCACAACAATTTTTCCTATTGTTTTCTTATTACTAATAGATCTCTGTTCTAGTTTATGTGTGTGTTAGGATGGCCTTTTCATTGGCATATACCTTGTCCTTTCATTTCTTTTTGATCGCCTCAATCAAATATTGTATTTGAAAACAAGATACCACACGATTGGATCAAATACTTCAGAAGTCCTTGACTTATATACACCTAACTATGCATAGATGACAATGATACTTGGTTAAGGATAAACTTTAAGACAAGACAGATTACTTCATTTTTTGTCATTATTTATGTTGCAATATTCCAACAGAATCTCAATAACGAGCATATATTTCCCAGTTAATAATATATCAGACCTTACGATCAGGAATTCGCTGATAGAGAATTGTTACTTATAAAATAGTTATTAAAATGATAAAGTTGAAACCTTTGAGGATTTTGTTATGACTTAGTTGATCGTTAAGGTTAATTGTTTTATAGATCATGCTCAATTTGTCGTACTAGACACAATCCTCGTTTATGTGTTTAACTTACATGACATGGGACTTATCCACAGATATTGACTTGTCAGGAGCATCACAATCGGTACAACAAGTACAACCAGAACTGCTTACTTCGAACACTTGAGTTTACCACCGTTTTTGTGTGTGGGCTTCATTCTTTTTAGTCTTTAGTTTTGTAAACTGCTGTTTGTCTTTTCGTCTTTTATCTTTTGATAATGCTTTTGATGGTGTCTGTCCTTTTTTAAACGAGTTCGAGTGCATCATAGGAATATTCTTACTTTTTTTAAGTGTGAAAACTTTAAAAAGAATAGAGTTAACTTTAAATCCAAAGAGAAAATTTTCAAAATTATTTGATTCTAGTTATGATTTTCCCCTTACATAAGACAACATTGTATTTCAGATCGATACATTGCAATTACTGCAACTCAAAAATGAAGGAATAGCTGTTATATTGAAGCTCTTACATGTACAAGGAAATGTAAATATTCCAGGACCAAACTTGAGTTTTAATGTTTTTGGAATCAAAGTGTTGCTTTTTATTTGTTTTATCCAAATAATCTATCACAAGTTCTTCAGAAGTAGTGATTTAAATTGATTTAACGAACTTCTTCTACATATACATGCACACAAACAACCACAAAATAATGATAATAATATTTCAGTTTTTACGTTAAGCCTAAATTTATTGATTTTTTGCATCTTAAAACGCACATTACCACTTTTCTCAATGCAGTTTTAATGTAACTGCATATAATATTTTGTCACGTTTTTATCAGTCAGTAGTATTCACTGCTTGGTAAACTAGTTGCTGTAAATAGAAATATGTTTCTTCTGTATCAAACGGCATAGAAAAGATCAGATAGAATAGAATAGCCATAAATGTTTGTATTTTGCATGGGTACAAACGTCTACCAAACAAAAGTAATTGCATTGCATCAATCAAATTATATCATAGAAAATAGGTGTTACCATGAAAATGTTATGTGAATCTCCATTACAAAGTCGATTCTGCCTTGACATGTCACATAAACAATGTATGTTACTTAAACTTATGACAAACTTAAGTTAATGACGGATTTTGATTGATTCTCTTGTTTTCGTGTTATTATTTCATTATTGATATTAATAATATTTTTTAATTATTATTACTACTACTAATTTTATTTGTATTATTGAGTTTAAGGGGTAGAATATTTGGATCGATATAAACGTATGATACAAGTCACGTGCTTGTGGAATAACCTTCTCATACGCACGCTCAAAACACAAAAGTTTTGAAAGCCTTATATATAAAACTTACCAGAGCGTCAAGAAGAAGAACGGATCTAAAGAGAGCGACCAAAACAGCTCAATATTGTTAACTTTGTCCAATGGAGTTGCAATCATTGTATAAGTACAACGTACTACAGAGCTTATAAACGGAAATTTTGAATAAAATTGAGTTTCGTTATTGATAACTTTTTCTTCCGATACTGAAGAGCCTTTCTTCGTCGTTTCTTTCTTTTACCATACAGTGACGTATGGTTTATTTTAAATACTTCTTTCCAATATATTCTAGATACACATATAGATGGTTTGAAATGATATTTTTGGTGAAATCTAACTAGAATGATGCTATGTATCGAAAAAAATAAAACCAACTAACCTGTAGTTCAGTGGTTGTCGTTTGTTGGTGTGGTTCATAAGTGTTTCTCGTTTCTAGTTTTTTACATAGATGAGACCGTTGGTTTTCCTGTTTGAATTGTTTTACACTAGTCATGTTGGGGCCCTTTATAATTACTGTTCGGTGTGAGCCAAGGCTCCGTGTTGAAGACCGTACTTTGGCCTATAAATTTTTATACATTGTGACCTGGATGGAGAGTTGTCTCATTGGCTCTCATATCACATCTTCTTAATCATATAAGCAGTATACAGAAATAAATTTGCTTTGAATTTGTATTCCTATGACATTTAAAAGTTTACAGCATAACACATGTACATGAGCTTGTTTTTCATGATTATTATACAGTTGTTTGAGGGATTATTTCTTCAGTTCTTCAATAGAAATGCATTACTTCATTTAACAGTAATACAAATATTGAATAAAAAATAGAATCGATCACCATGTCTTTCCTTCCAAGGAGGAACAGTAAATAACAAATAAACTAGACTCAGGGTAATTCATTTTGATGCTATGTAGAGACCTGTTATATCACTTGTGATCTATGCAGATGTAGCACTCAATCTGAGTATCAGTATTGTAAAACTATAATCTCCAGAGGCTGGTTGCACAATTTATATATAATACTGAAACAAAACAGACTCATGATGATTCAAGTAATTTAAATATGCGTAGTTGTATCCAAGAAGAACGTTTATGTTCACTAGTGTAGTCTTTTTTACAAGATAGCATGACATTAACTCTCCCACCAGCAACAACATTCAAACAATCAATTAATGAGATGATTGAGTCATTTAAAATAATATCTTGAAAAAAGAAGCTAAACGTTAACATTCGGTTATAAATACACAACATTTAAGGCATATCTCAACATTGATATTAAAATGCAAACCCTTTTTGGTGTGGATGAATATTATGTAGTGTCCATGCACTAGTTAAATTGAATTATCTATTCAAAATTCATTTCATCTTTCGCTTCTATAAGCTGTGGACAACTTGAAATCCTACTTTAATTCAGAACATTTATCGCTGGGAGTATTATTTTCAGAGTGAGTAACTTTAAAAATACTAAATAACATTTTGAATCAAATGTCAAGGAATCGAAAATTTAATTATTTTGTAGTTTCTAGCGGCAGCTAATAGAGAATTTATTATTAGTTGCACAATAAGAGGTATTTGTTATAGATTGCAGAATGTAAATTACAAACGTGGCTATATCAATTAGATTATTTTCTCATTTCTCTAAAGACAGGGAGCAGTATTTTCCATTGGTATTAATATGAGATAAATAATACTGTTGTTGTAAGAAAGAATTCCAAAATTACTTGCCATAAATTTGAAATTGAATATTTTTTTCCAATTCCTTCAATTAGGGTATTCAATGCTGACTTTTGACAGAAAATAAGACAAAAGAAAACTTGCACTAAAAGTTAACTTTTTCCACTAGTCAACAGAAATGACATACTGTAGACTGTAGGACAATTTATTCTTGTAGTGATGATACAAAACATGATGAAATAATAGAAGAAAGATTTATGAAGTGTCTACGAGAAAAGCTTTAAATCCGTTTTCAATGAGATGTCCACCCATGAAATTCTATCGATATTGGGAAAATATTCTTGTTAAGAATTAGTGTCGTGTATGTCAGGATCGGTCAAATCAAGAATGTACAAAGTGCGAATCAGGTTAGGTCACAACACCGTAAATAAGCAGACGGAACATTACTTAGTACAAATGTATATCATAATTTTGATTACTTGCAGTTAACTCTTTGTTCTTTTAATTGTATGATACAGATCACAGATGCATATCGCTATTACATATATTTTTGCCAGGTGATTATTCTCAAGTGTGCAGTGCTTCGTTTCAATTTAATTGTTTATTTAATTAAAGTTGCAGCAAGTGTAGTTTTAAAGAGGACAAAGTACTAACATGTACATTATTCCATTTTAACAACAATACTATTTATGTTCTTTTTTTCGTAAAGAAATACATGTACCAAGGATAATAAGAAACAAAAAGCAGTTTATTTTTTTCATCATCTGAGACTGATACATTTTCAGTACTATTTTAGACTTCGACTTTTTAGCTTGTACAAGTACACATATAAAGTGTTATAACTATTGTGCTCCGTAATTGTTTCAATATTGTATTTCTTTGATAATTCAGAAGTGTTTATAAATATTGTTTGAATTCATTTTTTAAATCTGAATTCCCATTGCACTTTGTTTGATTTGTTTCGAAATAAAATATAGTGACATACAACTACTGCTTCAATCCAGCTACTGATATATTTTCAAACAAATGACTACGATGTCAACACAATACGCTAAGTACGATGCTTGATACAGTAACAAACCGAGTGCTATGATTTTGATTTTGTTTAATATTGTTTTGAATTAAGTAAAAAAAAACATCGAAATTGAATTTGTATAATTAAAAAAAAAACTCTATAAGTTCTACGAAATATGAAGTACATGACTTTTGTACACAATTTTAAAATCCATCAAAATACTTGCAATCCCTTGTGAAAGGGGCATTACCTGTCAGAATTGACTCATATATTCATAATTTTTTTATAACATATTAAAACAAATATACAAATTACAAAAAGTCCAAACGAAACAATTAACAATTGCATGAGCTCGCTTTAACGTACATGTATATACATCCACATTTCGTACATACTTTAGACCAGACGCCATCTAATTATCCATCGAGATGATCTCCGAAGACTGCCAACAGTCATATAATACATTATCTTACATTTTGTACCTCCTATACATTTCTATGAATATCATTGGTTAAAAGCGAACACATGGAGACGTGTATATTGAATATTGGGTTAGTATTTTAATACACGGTTAGTAGCAGTGTTACGTCCATTTATAAAAACAACATGACGTTGAAGAAAAACGTGAAACGTTTCGCCCAGAAAACAGATGAAGACATTTATGATAAACGATTAAAAATAAACGATTAAAAATAAACGCAGAAACACATTAAAGGGTAATACATTGTTATTGTTGGTATTTGTTTTTGTATAGACCAATGGAGTAGGTTGTTTATATTGAAGACTTGGTCATTTTAATATTCCATTAGTCTGAGATAGCCGGTAAGATAAATTCGTTCCACAGTGTGCTAGTGAGCTAAAACGATATATACGGGTTCAGTTAATTTCATATGGGGATTCGCTTTCATCCCATATGAAATTTTCTGATCCCGTATATATCGTATTAGGTCAGCATAAATAACAAATATAAATAGATGACGTGCATGTGCAATCGGAATTTTCTATGTCTGTTTAATTTCATGTTATACATGTTATAGGTTAAAATATATGTAAATCATCGTTTTGCATGTATAAGAATGTTTGTTTGTGGGCTGGATCAGTCAACGAAACTGTTATTTCTAGTGGCTCCCTTGTTTCACTTTTCAACAATGACATTTTTTTTCTTTTTAATGAATGAGCCACACGATAAACCTATGCGCACCCATCTCATCTAAAGATCAAATGAAAAGGTTGCATGAATACGGATTCAAATGAGTTGAATCATTGACTTGCAAGTCAATGATACACCAGCGATGTGTTTCAGCTTATTTCGACGAAATTAAACCAAACCGACTGTCAATATATGTTTTTATTCCGCTTGTATTAATGTTCGAAACAAAACAAAACATTATTTTTTTTTGTCGAATTCGTAACTAATGTCCCTTTAAAAGGAACTAAATCTATACCATCACTGTTACATATTAATAACTCTTAGCAATCAGTAGTAAAAAAATCGAAAGTAGAAGGCGTGATTATTCTCCGAAGAACGATTTACAAAACTTTAATTCTACGTTCGCGCAAAATTGTTCCTCTATTTATGATGGAAATATGCGGTGGATAGAAAAAAACATTCATGGCCTACACAATGATATTACATTTCAACACAAAAGATACCAGTCTTATAATTTGGTACGCCAGACGCGCGTTTCAAAGCCGGAACCTGACCAGTAGTCACCTTTTGTTATATCGTAGTGTCTTTGTCATATCGGGAATTTGGTTTAATGATGGCAGATCTTTCATAGCCTCTGTTAAGGACGTACACCTCTGAGGAGCCAAAAATTTGGGTTTATATGATTGTAAAAAAATAATTGGTGAAGAAAACATCATATGGTGCACTTCTTTTTTTGCTACAGTCATTTGAAAGTCCCCAATTTTGATGATTTTCCCATTTTTCATCAATTTTTACCCATTTTTGGGCTATTATCATGAAAAAAATCAGTTTCACAATTAAACTTTTTTTTCATACTTTCACTAAAGATGGAGTGGACCAATCTGAATAAATTTAACTTTAAAAAACTATGGGTAGGTGTTTATATAGTTTTATAAAATTTTGTTGCTTTTTCGTGTCAAATTTACCATGTTGTCAATTTTGTAAATTTGGGATTTTACTCTTTTTTTTTAGAACAAAAACATATTATTTCAACTTCTTTGTTATAAATGATTGAAAAATACATATCTAAGAAATTTGAAAAGAAAAATTGATATGGGATGTACATGTATCTGGTAAAATCATTTCTTGTACCCTCACCCATTTTCTCAACATTTTGGCTAATTAGACTGACTTAATTGATTGGTTATAAAATTTGAAAATTTTATTACTCAAAAACTACTTATTGTAAATACACATTTTTTTTCACAGAGTTAAGTTTGATTATGAACATTTGTTAAATTCATTGATATTTTCCACTTGTATCACATGTTTTTGGAAATAATTCCAGAACAAGATTTCAACGAAAACTGAAACGTCAAAAGAATACATCCTTAAATTTATTGTCTTTTATTTTACAATCGTGGCGATTAAGAGCTTGACATATCATATGAAAATGTGTGTGGTGTTGAAGACAGCTTGTTGACCTCTTAGGCTATATATCTTTTGTGTGGTTGCTGTGTTTTTGACGCTCATTTGAATGATATTGTATGTCCTAATCCCCTTTATCGGATTAACCGATAAACGTTGACACGAATTTCCCCATTTTGAAATTTAAATTACGCAACATTTGATACGTTTTTATGGAACTGATGACAGTTAATTGATTTTGCATCATTTTCTTGATAATTTTACGTTAAACAGGAAACGAAGACCAATAGCAAGGCCCCAAAACATTATTGCATAATGTCAATTGCATGTAGAGGTGAAAACTTATAACTTGCAATTGGTAATGAGGCAATTTATAATCTTTTCGTAACCTTATTAGCCAGAATTTCTGTAATAAACTTCGAAAATCACAGTAAATCTTTCCGTTTTTTGCTCTATTCGATGATCATTTCTGGATAAACACTGTCTATTTTTAGGTACAAAACAAAATAAAAATATGAAATTTGTTTGTTCTTTCTACGAAACATAAGAGAATATCGTAGAGCTTATCTCTTCCTCCTGGTTTTGAAAATATCTGTGGCATATAATGAAAAAAGGCATTTGTATACGGTTATTTCATGAAAATAAGACGCATACTTGCCAACTTTTCAAAATTTCCATTGGGAATTTTAAGCGCAAGTGCACATCTTATATTGTCATAAGTGTTTTTAATTAAAATCTACTACTATATTGCTTGAATGAGTATCTTTGTGCATAAATACCCTTTCAATTATTTGAATGACTTTTTTGGGGTATTTAGATGATATAATAAAGAATTCCGGTCAACAACTCTCATGGGGTAAATCCCTCATAAAGCGTGAAAGTTGGCAGGTGTGAAGACTGACACTTTAATGTTCATTCTAATGCAAAATGACATGTAATACAAGTTTTGATTGGAGTACGTCTGTCGTCAATTTCACCGTTAATGATCGGAGTCGTTGACAACAACATTTCACAGTTGCAGTCGATGTTCCCGAGATATTTCAAATGCTTTCTTTAGAACTTTTTAGGAGTATTGCGTTATAATAGGAAAAACAGTACTGTATTTGAAGAGTTGGCACCGTCACCTAGAGATGTGATTGACAAATCTTCAGGTATATGTACATCTACTGCTTGAATGTGTAATAATTGGTTTATGCGACCATGCATCTCACGTGGGTTTTTGTTTTCGTTTCAGCTTCTGTAATGGCTGCATTTAATTCAACTTGTTATATTTGTTCTAACAACACGAATCGAATATGTTCAGTGAATGACGTAAACTCGTACATGGTTGTTCAACTAATGGCTTTTTCACCCTTAAAGTGTTCAAATTGGCCAATCTTATAGCTTATCATAAACAATTAAAAAAAACGGTTAACAATAAAACTTAACACACGGTAATTACTTCTATATATTTTCTCAAAGCAGACATATAGCCGACCATACGGTAAGGGTTTTTCTCATATTGAAGGCCATACTGTTGCCTATAATTGCTTACATCCACTTCATTTGAACTTTGGTGAATAGATGTCTCATTGGCAATCTTACCACATCTCCTTATTTTTATATAACGTTGATCATACGATTTCACTCGCCGAACACTAAGGACAGAAATCTTTCCATTTTTTGATTTTTTTTTTTTTTTTATAATCTGCAAGAAGATTCACAAATTCTATTTCGTGACTGGCTGCCTTAACAGCAAAATTGAAGTTATGTGTTTGCTAATTTGTTTAGCATAGAGATCAGACAAACTTATCACTGTCCGAAAACTCCATTTCGCGACTACGAATCTGATGTAATCTTATTAGTTCATTCAGCCATCTAATCAATTCTGGACATGCGAGCATGAATGGCGATACAATTACAACTGTATCTAATGAACTGTTGAAAAGCCAGTAAACATTTTAGTTCTACCAAATACTTAGGTGTCATTGTTCACAGGAAACTGACTAATGTATTTAATCATTTTAATGGACGTCTATTATATGTATATTTTTTTTATGTAAAATTTCAACTTTTTATTTTTTGTTAATTTTTATAACATATAAAAGCACAAAATCAAAATCCCTTGTGATTTACACAGTTTAAAACGAAGAGTAGTGGATAATCCACTTTATGAAGCTGCAGCATTCATTATCTATTTCCTGTCAACTATTTTAACATTTAACACCCAGTCTAACATAAAACCATGCAAAACAGTCCACAAGGGGATCATCAGATTTGATTTAAACTTTGTGTGCTTGAACAACATTATGAAAGAAGTCCATAAAAAAATATTTCATCTGGTTCCCATGCCTTTCAGTTAGAAGATGCTGTAATGTACCGGAAACCAGTTTCCCCATCTTGGAGGCATTATTTTTCTATGAAAATGACCAATATCAGTACATAAATTTACAAGAAACAGTTTGTGGATTATTCCAAGGGAGATAATCTAGTAAAAAGGTATCTTCAGAAAATCATTAAAAGTACATATTTTAAAAACTATCCGGCCTTTGGTCCAATAAAAATATAAAGATAACTCCTTTTGTTTTATTAATTGGAATACTTAATTATGCATTTTAGCTAATAAACTTGCTGGGGTCTCATTGTAGTACATTCTAGAATTCTACTCGAAAAATGCATAAATTTACATTTTTCTCAATAAATCAATGAATTTAAAATAGTATTCTGTAGATAATTTTGGAATGTAAGTGTTTATTTTTCAAAACACTATAATATTTAACAAAATAAGCCAAAGTAACAACGCCCATAGTTAAATTACAATTTCTGATACCATAAATATTAAATTTCTATGGTACAAAGGGAGATAATCCAGTAAAAATGCATTTTTTAAAATCTAAAAAATTACATTTTTTTAAACTTACCTTTCTCGGTCCATTAAAAATATAAACATATCTCTTTTTGGTTATTTTAAGTGACAGCGTTAATAACACATTTTAGCATATACGATTGGTGGGCTCTTGTTTTAGTACATTCTAGGATTCTCCTTTAATAGTGTCCAAATTTACAATTCTCTTAAAGAATCAATAAATTTTAATTTCAATCTGTAGACAATTTTTGAAATGTAAATTTTACTTTTCTGAAGCATTTCTATACTTAACATTGTAAGTTAAACTAACAATGAAGATAATACAATTACAATAAATGATGCCATAAATATTGATTTTCTATGGTACAAAGGGAGATAATTCAGTAAAAAATGCATTTTTCAAAAATCTTTAAAAGTATCTATTTTTCTTCAAATTAAGCGTTCTGCTCTTGATACATCATAAGTGCTTCTATATTTACTTTCTTTTAATAAGGTAAAATATAAAACAAAGCATAGTAAGGTGTAATAAGAGAATGTTTAGACCAAAATTATTGTTATTTTTTCTATGATTCGTTTAAAAATGTCAAAATTTGCAATTTCTGATAACAAATTAAAAAATTAGAATATCAATCTGTATATCCATGTAGTTTTAAAGTGTATTTTTAAAAACAGCAATAATCTAACAAGGTGAAGATACCTAACCTACAGTGATCATAACATTGATTTTATATGAGCAAGGAGATAATACAAAGAAATCCAATTATAAAAACAGACTTCTAAACTAATTTGTGCTGTCATATTTGAACTAGAGTTAACTTAACAAAATTAAACTCATCTCATGTATTTAAATGTTTCTTTCTATGAAATAGTTTTAAATCTATTTTTTCTTGCTTTTTAAAGTTTCTATCTATAGATTTTAGTTTTCAAGATACTTGGCAAAAATTCAAAAAAAGAGTGCACACGCTGAAATGTCTCGCCTACTGTACTGACCATTGATTTTATGTTGATAGTCCTACATATAAAGTTTTACAAGTATCACATTAACATTTATGATCCAAGAAAATGAGGTCAAGGTCAGATACACTAAGCAAGAAATACATGTACACCTTTAATACAATCATTCCATACACAGAATATAGATGACCTATTGCTTACAGTATAAAAGAAACAGACCATACCATGGAAATTCTACATTGGCAAGAAAGAATACAATGTATGTTCGGTTTTAGGGTGACATATAAAATTAAATATTTGACTATGACTTTTTATTTAACCTGGAAGGTCAAAGATCAAGGTCATCATCCATGGTACGCGACACATCATATTGAGGTGCTGCACTTGTGTTTCAAGTATTACTATCAAGGGAGAGGAAAAGGTGTGCTCCAGATAAAAAAATGTAAAAAATCAAGTATTTTAACCTTGAGGTCAAAGGTCAAGGTCATTTGACGGTGTTAATTTTATAAGATACACTGTATTATTGTAATACACCTTCATGCCAAATATTATAAGCCAGTGTCAAAAGATAAATAAGTTTTCATGATTATATACACGAATTACTGTGAAAAATACGTGAAAATTACACATTTTTATTCTGTTGCCATGGTAATGGTGTGGGAGACCCCAGCTCAAAAATCATAAAACTTGAAATATTTAAAACATTAAAAAAAATCATAGTGTCTTTTTGTTGATCTTTTTAGGAAGTATCCAAAAAATGTCCAAAATTTCCTTTTTAGACCGGTCAGCTATAGCTATTCTCAAGCAAAAACATTTTGTCAAGTTTCGAAGGACGAATGATGCTTGTTCTAAAAATCAACTCAAATATCAGCTAAACATAACCATATCTAGCATATTCAGAATAACAAAATTGTGACATTTTTTTGGAAATTGTGGGGAATTAAGCCTTTTCCAATAGATGGCGCTGCAAAATCTAAAAATAGCCTAAAATCAAATTTTAAAGTTAGAATATTTTTTCTCTTGACTATCATAACATATGTGCAAAATTTCATTACATTTGGTTGACATGTCATGTGGACCCACTTATAAGTCTTTTGCATGGTTCTATCAAAGACTATCAAAAGCACAAAATCAAATCCCTTGTGATTTACACTGTTTAAAACGAAACATTTAGCAGTGGATAATCGACTTTATGAAGCTTCAGTATACATATGACGTTATGGTTACAGCATCTACATGTATCGTCTCAAAATTACGATAGTCATCTACAAACTTTAACCAACAGATATACACTTTTATAGTTTTTATCAAATAAAAAAGTAGTAATTGCTATTTATCAAGCTTAATATCACATATTTATGACTTTTTGAAAGATATCTACAGACGTGAAAAAAAAAACAACTTGGAGCTAATCTTTGAATCTTTGTCTATCCGAAGCAGTTATTGTATATTTAATACCAATTGATTCAATTGTGATTAAAAAAATATATATATTAAAAGAAGTTGTGGGGTAATTCAATGAGACATTAAACAAACGACTCCAAAAATTAAAGGACAGCTAGAGGTCAACAGTCAATCTTTCACAATTGACAAGTATTAACTCTACTTGTACATGTTTATTGATAAGTCAAAGTCTTATATTACAATCGTTCAGTAACCTAGCACCATGGTTCAGTGAAAAGATTTTCAAAACTTTATTAAAAACTAAAAGACGGAATAATGCATGTTGTAAAATTTAATCATAGAATGAGACACTATTGAAAGAAACTTGAGACTAGATAAACTACTTTAGTACTGGCAAAAACCAATACGAGTGAATATGAGCGTAAGAAACAACCCTAGTAACTTTACAGATTCCGAACAACGGACTCGCATGGATAAGGTGGAAAAGCATAAATCTTTACTTTCATTAAACTGTCCAATTTGGCAAACAATAGCGTTAAAATGGGATTTTCAGATACAAATTA
Organism: Mytilus coruscus; assembly: GCA_017311375.1. Classification (NCBI taxonomy): domain Eukaryota; kingdom Metazoa; phylum Mollusca; class Bivalvia; order Mytilida; family Mytilidae; genus Mytilus; species Mytilus coruscus. The sequence goes on along the minus strand of CM029601.1, from coordinate 40,500,543 downwards.
AGCATTATAAAATATATCCTAAAATTAAGATTATCTTAAGACCATCATAACAAACCTAAATTAATGTCTTCAACACAGGACAATTCATAATATTTTTACTAAGTTGGGATTTGTTTGATAAACCCACTTAGGCAAAATTGGCCTTAGATTGTTTTGGCTATTTTTTTAGGCCCCTTTTAAGTTATATAGCTCTTCAACTGTTTCGGTTCCTATACACCCTTGGCTTTAAATATTCGGCTTTGATCGTTCCTGATAAAGGTAAATTCAGAAAAGCGCTTTGGACGAAAGAAATTTTTAACGTGTTGTTTTCATTTTTTACAGCACTGGGTCGATTCCTCTGACGGTGGACTATCAGTCTCCAAGGGTATCATCAGCTCAGCAGTCAGTACTTCGGTACTGACATGATTAATAACGAATCTTTCTAAAATTGTTCGCTTATAAATTTTGAAATTATAAAGAAACTAAGGTTTCAACTCCCTCAGGCAAAGTTGGCCTTAGATGGTTTTAGCTATTTTTATGCGCCTTTTTAGTTATATAGATCTTCAACTTTTCGGTTCTTATACATCCTTTGCTTTCAAATATTCGACTTTGATCGTTCCTGAAGAAGGTTAATACAGAAAAGCGCTGCAGACTCATGACATTTTTAACGTGTTGTTTTCAGTTTTTACAGCACTGGGTCGATACCTCTGCTGGTGGACTATCAGTCCCCAAGGGTATCTTCAGCTCAGTAGTCCGAACTTTGGTACTGACTTGATTAATAAAATTTTCTAAAATTGTCCGCTTATACAATTTGAAATTTTAAAGGAACTAAGGTTTCAACTCCATCAGGCACAGTTGGCCTTAGATGAATTTGGCTATTTTTTATGCCTCTTTTTAGTTATATAGCTCTTCAACTGTTTCGGTTCTTAAGGGCATACGATACAGTTACAGTGGAGGTAATGATGTTGCTAATGTTATTTTCGCGACGTCAAACTGTGACATATCGGGAAAAGATGCATTTTTCGACTAATTTTTATGATTCAGACTGATTTAACTTGAAAACGAGTTCATGGACCCCTCTTTTTTAAAATGACATTATGTTTGATTACGTATCGAAATTATTTGTACCAATTTTTAGGAAAAATCACCGATGAATTTTTTTTAAATTAGATAAATATACTGCAAAAAACGCCGTTTTTTTTTCTAAAATCATGAAACTTTGATAAAAATTAATTATTTCCAAAGAATTGTTTACAAATTTAGAGCATACTTATGTAAAGAAGATTTTCCAAATGTTTTTACAAAAATCCGCTTGTGTTTATTTTTTGAAACAAAAAAGTTAGGTATGTCTATCCAAAGGATAGGAATGTCCAAAAAACCAAAATTTTGAATAAAAGTCTAAAATTTCGATCCCATTTACCTCTTAAAGTAGCACATGAAGGTATTTTTTTATTACATATTTGAAATGACTAGGTGAAAAATAGCTTGTTCGCAAATTTTCGTAAAAAATTCACCATGGGATCAAAACTGTTTCGTATACCCTTAAAAACCCTTGGCTTTCAAATATTTGGCTTTGAGCGTTCCTGATGAAGGTAAATCCAGAAAAGCGCTTCGGATGCATGACATTGTAACGTGTTGTATTCATTTTTTAAGACATATATATGTCCTATGATATGCTTTGGCAATGTCATGTTCTAGTCCTATAACTGCTTCGATAAACATTCCCCTGGATTTCAGGTTGAATCGCCATGAGTCGAGTAGAATATGATGAGTGAAACAGAGACCATCTAAGTTCTGTTTCAATAACAAATTTTGTATAGAAATGAATGTTTATTCCTGAACTTGTAAGCTTTATAAAAGATATAACCATAACGCCTGGGTGTGTACTTAAAATTCATTATAATTACCTTCCAAACTTAATCCCTATATTTAGGTTACAATTAATGATATGTTTATCCTTGTCAAATATTTGAGATATCAGTAGAAATTTGTTCATGTCGAAACATATAAGAAATGTACGCGCCATATGAAAAAGCAAACGGATCATTCTCATTGAGGAAAGGAAAAGTAACAATAGGAAAAGAAAGGGCGTCCTGTTTGTAATTAATGTTGGTGTGAAGATTACCGTTACATATGATAAGGTCAATTTTATCCGCTTATTTTGCGAAGTCAGGTTAATCTTCATGAAATAAGCATTTAAGTATATTAAGGAATACTTGAAAATTGATATAACCTGGCGTTTGAACTACAAAACAAAATTGCTATCTGGTTAATTGCCTTCGATGCCTATCATTTATTTTGTTCGTTGCTGTAATGTTAATTCATTTTGTTATTGTAAGAATATTAATAAATGTTCATTACTTAATTCTTTACACTCTTCTAATGATAGTTGTCATGTTGATTTCAAAGTTATTCAATAAAAAAACATATTGCAAAAACAGGATTGCACATTTCAGATTGTAAACAGATTTACTGAAACATGGTTCTTTCGAATACAAATTCAAGATTTTGATTAACATGAACAATAATTTTCATTATCCACAGAACAAGGATATCCGTCTCAATAGGAACATGCAACATGTCTAGAAAGTGAAATTGTTTGATTAACATGCAACCATTATTTTTTCTAAACCAAGCGAGGCATATACATTTCATGTTTTCTATAAAAATACATTGTAATAAAATCCACACGCTTTCAATCCCTTGATCTGTTTAATCAGATAAGCACATTGATCAAAACTAATTTCGAAACATTAGGCTTTTAAGTAATACAAACCGTATTTTATACTGTTCCCCGTTTTATATCGTAACGATAATTAAAAATAATCACAAACAAGGATTTTTTTAACCGTATTTATGCTCTTGTGGAAATGACTAAAGGCATTATGTAATGTCTTGGTTTGAACACAACAGACAGTCGTCAGTACATATCAAACTATGAAGGGCCATTCGGGTTACAATGCAATTGTTGAGACGTTCGCTAGAGAAAAGATATTGCAGTTTATTCGAGTACATTAGAGCAACGCGTTGCTATTGGTTCGCGTACCCTAGAACAACGCGTTGCTGTTGGTTCGTGTATCCTATAGCAACGTGAATCATATAGATCAAGTAGTCTCGAGTAACGCGTTATAGTTCCTTCGCGTTACCGAGAGCAACGCGTTGCAACTATTGCATGTTTCGAGTTGTACACGGTATAATCGATATCCCTTACATTTGTAGCAAAATCTTCTGTTCTAGAAATTCAAAAATATGTTCTAACCAGTAGAATTTGACCTAAATTCACAATTCAAAATGGAGGATACAAATTCGAGGCAATTTCTGAATGATATCAAATAAAAATTCAGTGCCTTTGTCAAGTATTGTATGCAGTCCTTTAAAGTCATAAAAAGCTGTCATCAGTTCTTTCAAGGTTATCATTATATATCAAGGCATATGCTATATTGCACTTCATATTCTATGATGAATTGTTGTAGGGCCATATAATTCAATTAACCCATAATAGGGGCGACAGGTTTTCGAATGACACCCGTTCCCTACAGGAAGGCGAATCACATTCCATGTTAAGCATCAAAGCATTGCCCTAGGGTACGTGAATAATGGGTAACGCCTTACTCTGTGGTACATGAACTAATTGTTGCTCTATGGCACGCGAACTCACTGCAACGTGTTTTTCTAGCGACCGTGTCAAAAGTTGTATTGTGACTCGTATGGCCCTTCATAACACGTATGAAAATATTTACGTTTAGATTCAATGTTTATTTTTGCGTTGATTGATACTTAAAAAGATGAAGGGGATGTTTTCTAAAAAAGACCCCGAGAAATAACAAAAAAAAAAATATTTGCGAAATAGACATGATAAAAAGTGTTCATGCCAAAATCCCTGTTTATTCTTATATCATAATCTAAAACTCCATGCGTTTACCGGGTAAATCCCGAATTTCTTCGAAATAATCGCTTCAAATTCAAAATCCGCAAAATATCCTTTCTACAAACAAGTAAATAGAAACGTTGACTTACCTGTGGAAGACTAGCAATCACACTAAGAGCCCAAGCTAAGGATATCATTAATTTGCCCCGGCGTTCAGCATCATGGATACTCATAGGGTGCACTATTGAAAAATACCTGTCAAGACTTATCGTCACCAAGATAAAGGAAGATAAATAAAATCCAAGGGCACGAAAAAACATTAAGATTCGACATGCAGCGTCACCTGCCTCCCATGAAACGGTGATATTCCATACGGTTTCTAAAGGCAACATAACAAAGGCAACAATTAGGTCGGCGATAGACAGGTGCATAATATATGTGTTGACACGTGATTTAATAGTCCGACTCCTTAACAAAGTTATCAGAACGGTCAAGTTTCCGGTAGCAGCGATCACAAAAAGACAAGAATATGCAATCACGGAAAGAACACTGTCATCATTAAATGTCATTTCACGCGGAAGCGGCGGAATTGAACCATTAAAATGGTTCACAATGTGAGTTTTACCATCCGTGAAGTTTAAATCCCAGTTACAGATGCCATTTTCTGTACAAGAAGAGTATAGTCTTTCTGAATCAAACCCACCGGAAATGTTCCAGCGTGATACCTCTGGCATATGATATGAAAATAAATCGAACGGATCTTCTTGTGCAGTCATTTTCTTTATTTTACAAAACTGACAAAGTTGACCAATGTGTCTTGTTTATATAATACAATCCTGTTTGCAAGTACTTTTACATTTCAAATTACAAGTAAGTACTTATTATTTCTCATTTGAAATGAATGCGAAGGTATAATGTTAAATGCAGATATGATACAAATCAATTAAAGTTAGTAGTGACTGCCAACCATAAAAGTTTGTGAATGAAGAGAAGTTACATTCTTATCCTTTATTTAACATAGAACAGTTATTTTCTCAAATCGATATGTCAGTCAATACGATAATACAGCCATTTCAACCGTTAACATGCTAACTCACGAGAAATCTTCCTAATAATGTCCATTTCCAGGAAGTCTGTAATGAACTGTTAACAATTTGTCTGATTGGCAGATCGAATTGTAACGCCCTTATCTTACAGGGTGATACTAAAACAAATCTGTAATATTTCGTATCAGTGACACCAGGAGGTTTTACATGTGATGATGAATCTGAGCTCATCGGTACTACGGAACTACTGTTAAAGAGATTTAAAACAGTTCACTGATCATTATTTTGTTATTATCAAGCAGAGAATGTGGGATGGAGAGTTTTATGATTAAGGAAACATGAATGAAAATTAATAAAACTATTGGGAATTGATTTAAAAGCTTTGGTACCGTTAATGTTATTTGCTGTGGTAAATTCATATCGAAATAGCTTTGCTGGATTTATTAATTGAAAATGCAGTATTTCATTGAACAAAATATGTGAAAAAATCATTTTTTATTCAAAAAATAATAAAAAGTAATTGTTTTGCAATAGGAGTTACAGACCTAGAAAATTTGAAAAGAAGAAATCGTCTTATGAATTATAAAAAGCAATTGGATCTGCATTTGTACTAAAAACGGTAATATTTAGAATGTCTATTAAACCGTTAATCTGTCTTATGCTCTACACTTAGTACAAGTTCACAAATCAAAGCCATCTAATTCAATGTTAAAAAAAAACTCGACTTTTATTCAAAACTTAATAGTTACATGAAAATGTACACACGGCTACAAAATACATCGATTGCGCATTTTCAAATGGCGAATGCATATTCCGAAGAATTTCATGTGAAATCATATCTTCAAATCCCAATCAATTTTAAATTGTAACCGTTTTTGCTTTGAACGTTTTAAATTTTATCAAGTAGTTAAAATATAATGGGCAGCTTGAAATCAAATTGGTATATATTGTTATCTTTTTTTAAAAAAAAGCAGCACATAGTTATTGGTTACATTCATTCTATTTATAGAAACCTGTATTTAATCTTTTTAAGACAACACTAGTTTACCGATGTTCAAATCTCATAAAATATTAGAACTCTTGTAGAAGATGTAATATTGCAGCACAAAGGAAAATATATATGAAATTTATTTTTACTGAATTTATTTAATTAGTTAAGTGAAAAGATTTGATACTCTTTTCGAATCAGAAATCACTTATAAATGTTAATTAGAAATTCCTGACCTAAATCAAATCGACAATGAAATTTTACCGATTACAAACCTTCGTGTTATCATACTGTATTTTCAAAGTAAATTACTCTTTTGAATTATACGCAAAACAACATGCGCACAAAATAGACTATTAATACAAGATATTGTATGTTTTCTTTTGCAAAGGAATTCTAAAAAAATCTGTGCAGCTGTCTTACCACACATTGAATCAATAATATACTTTATTTTAAACAACCTTGAAAGATCCATTTATCAGACCAACTTCATTATGTACATCGTGGTAAATAGTTAATACTAAGTAATAGATGTGATTGAACAAAACCAAAGTTAATCGTTTTAACAACCAATATTGAACCATAGAGTAAACGTCTATCACACAAGCATGTCTTAACATTTCACATCTTATGTGGATGAAAGCGGTTACCTCATTACTTAGTCGATAAACCAAAGCATACAGATCTCATTAAAAGTCACGTAGCTGGACTAAGTCTGCATTCGCATGACGGATGTAAAGCAAGAGACACTTATCCTGTTAACGTAACCGGTCTCACTACATTTGAAGATTCGATTTCCTCAGGTTCTATCTTTTGGTTTTTATATTTAAAATGGTTCTACGAGTTTTGAACGTCAGTTGATTATGATATGGTGTTAAACATATTAATAGGAAGGTAAGGTAGAGTAGTATACATTATTGTTTAGGGGCCAGCTGAAGCCCGCCTCCGAGTGAGGGATTTTCTTGCTGTGTTGAAGATCCATTGGTGGCCTTGGCTGGTTTCTGCTCTTTGATCGGGTTGTTGTCTTTTTGACGCATTCACCGTTTCTATTCTCAATTTTATACTTAATCAAAGTCCCCTTCCGTATGGGATAGTATTTGAACGTTTTAATTGCAAACATTTGCACTAGTATCATTCTCATTCTAAACCGAGGTTGATAAAAAGAATTAGTTGAACCTTGTTCATTCATCTTTTTAGGAAGAGACAAATCTATCGTTGTCCTTTGTAAAGGACCGTTAAGAAATAAATTATCAAAAATTGATCCATTTATCATCACGATAATACCTTTTGTCGTTTTTGAACGATACACCCTTTCGTCGTTTTTGACCGATAATACCTTTCGTCGTTTTTGAACTGTCAACTACAACTTATCCTTAACACAAGACGACGAAAGGAGCAAGAAATACCACAAAATAGTGAGAGCGAAAAGCACAATTGAATCCCATTAAAACTTTCTTGATCCGAAAGGTACTTATTTTAAGTGCCAAATTCGGTCAATAATTATTTTGGGCGTCGAATCCCATATTACTACAACACGACGAAATGAACAAGAAATACCACAACATAGTGAGAGAGAAAAACACAATTGAATCCTATTAAAACTTACGTGATCCGAAAGTTACTTACTTTAAGTGCCAAATTCGGTCAATAATTATTTTGAGCCTCTAATCCCATATAATATAGTGAAACAATAAGTTAGAAATATAAACAGAGTTTGAGTCTGGATAATTTTTTGTTATTGTAAGCCTTCAATAACGTACTGTTTTTAGTAGATGAAAACCATGTTAATGTAATAAAAAAATGTCCAAAACCTATTTAATTATAAGATTAGACAGAGTTTAATACATCAGTATAATCATTAAACTTGAGCACATGAACAGTCATTCCTGTTAGAATTATTGATTTTTGCTCTGTAATTTTTACACGACTGTTAGTAAAAAATCACCAAAGAAACCAGGCTCATAATTTAGTATGCAAACGTGCATTCATCGCCTACGTGTAACCCTTCCGTGACAAAATCATAACATTTGGAATACCAAACTAAATACAAAGTTTGAAGAAATTTTAAAACAAATTAGAAAACATTGAGGCAAATCTGGCTTAAGATAGAATTGAGCTATCGTAGAATTCTGTTCAGAAGTATTATTGTTTTATAATTATAATGATGACAGTTAATATGTTTTTTTCTCTTAATCTTGTAAAAAGTAATTGTTTTGGATCAATCGATAACTCATCAAACTTCATTACTTCAGTATAAGTGGGTGTTCTATATCAATTCTTAATATAAGAAATTTCCGATTTTTTGCATTACTGGATTATATATCTTTATAATTCAGTAATACAAAAATCGGAAACAGTATAATCATGATTACACCTGTTTGTTACATTTTAATCGATTAAATTACGATTACTTGTAATCAAAAAGTTCATGATTACTGATTACATGTTATTAAATTACAAAATGTAATCGATTACAGCTAATTACGATTATTGATTTCGATTTCCCTATGCCTAATTATAGGATGTATAATGAATAACCATACACTTCCTAAATTTTGTGCGCCTAAAGAACTAAACTGGATAAACATGCATCAGGAGATTCATACCAAACAAAAGTCAAGAATGAATAAATACTTAAACAACAACATTTTATGGAGCTATATTACCAAAAAAAAGTAAAATAACAAAAATACCGAACTCCAAGAAAAATTCAAAACTGAAAGTGCCTTATCAAATGGAAAAATCAAAAGCTAAAATACATCAAACGAACGGAAAACAACTGTCAGATTCCTGACTTGGTACAGGCATTTCCTTGTGTAGAAAATGGTGGATTAAACTTTGTGAATAGCTAGCTCAACCTCCCACTTGTATGATAGTCGCATAGAATTCGCAAAAGGGCAAGCGAAATCCACATACGGTTTATTATCATTCCTTTTTTTTTTTTAAATAAATGTGACTTTCTATATGTACTAATGAAATTTACAGACATTTCTATCATTTTGTGTTTTAAACATGACTGTTGTGTCATTTATGAGACATTTTAGCAAAAATATTAATACATTACGAAAATGTCGAATGTTTGACAACTTTTGACCAACATATTTTTTTTTTTTCGAATTGTCTTAAACAAAATAATCAACAGGTTAATTGAAGATCAGGATATACTTAGATTTATAATGAATTATCCAAAGAGTAAGTGAATCAGTCTTGATGATATGTTCATTCAAGGAATTTCAGATCATTTACCTCGCGCGAATAAGTCACCATACAACAGAGTTCCCTTTGAACTATACAAAAAACAATATTTTCCAAATTCCGAAAAAAGTCGGCGTAGATAAATGCTTATAAATCAGTACGCAAGACACGCGTTGCGTTTCCATAAGATTCACGAGTGGCGTTCAAATCAAACAATAATAATATTTTGATAAATCAACAGTTTTTGTTATAATAATTTTCACGATTTATTCATAGAACTCATTAAAGCGTACTACAACATTTGTAAAGGCTTTAAAATCATAGCTTGCAGAATACTAATGTTTAAAATGTAAGAGAAAATTAAGGGAATATGTACTTTACAAGTATTTCTATTTAACAGAATTGCTTATGAATATGTCGTATCACAGCAAACAATTAGATTCCTGATCGCTATATACAGCAGTAATCATTAATTTAATGCAAATAAGAATATTTGAATTCTTTCGATATAGTTAATGTGGAAAGATAAAGGTTTTCGATGGAAGTATAAGACAAAAATATCATTAAGCATTATTTAATAATATCTATTTCAGGCACACACTTTTTATCGCTGTTCTCCATCTTTACAATTGCTTTAATAGTGGTCCTAAACGACGAAACAAAAAACTTAACATCTGACAGCAATTACTACGCGAACTTCAGCGGTACTCTTTAGCATCTATAAATATCCGCTACGTATGTTATTGATTTTTGTCATTTATTCTAAGTACCCATTATTTATTTGTCAGTTAACTCTGTCATTATACTTAACCTTGTTAAAATATATCTTTAAACGATAGAGACGGAAGATACCAAGGGGATATTAGTTAAAAAACTGATAATGCGATGGCAAAAAGGAAGAAAGATCAAAAGACAAAAAATTCTACAATACACAATACACAACATAGAAAACACATAGACTGATCAACACAAACCCCACCGAAAACCGGGAAAGATCTCAGGTGCCCCCGAAGGGCTAACAGATCCGTTTTTCTTTTTTCGGCCATGGCGCTGTCAGTTTGTCTTCTATGAGTCTAAATATCATCCGCCTATTTTGTAGTTGCAAATTGGTGCACGCTTTAGACATCGACTTCTTTTAATCGTAAAGTTAAATGGTTAACCATAATAATCATGTTAGTTGCAGTCTGGTATTTTCATTCATATAAAGGAAGATGTACGGCGATAGAAAGATACGTCTTCATTTAGCTCTTTGTAATACAAGACGACATCATCTGTTTTATTTCTTTGCTATATTTTAAATTTGATTAGATTATAACTATCAGGCCATCGGAAAATTGTATAACGAAACGCACATCAAATCAACACTGACATTTCCTACCATTTAACAAATCCACCGAGATCAGTTTATTTGGAGTTATTTCATGGTTCTACTACTATATATTGTCCAACTTAGTGTCATAAAATGTATAACCATTTCTCGAAATGAATACTAAATGTATAACAAACCAGAGATCAAACTAAACAAAACGCTTAAAAAGACTAGAATTTGAAATAATAATAATCACACATTCTCCTCACGTAAAAATATCAGGTTTTTTCTACACACAAATAGTTATATCTGAAGCTTTTAACAATTTTCCCAATTTGTTTGCCCTTTAACCATATGAGTTTTGAACATATATGAGCTGCACTATATAGAAATTACTGAAAATCAACAACGGTAAAATAAAGGATCTATGGGACAATAGATTTCACTTTTGTTCCATTCCCCCCAAAAACGTTCAATGTTACATTCTTGAAATTGGTAATACATATTTAGACACATGTTGGACAATAAAGTATTTTTTCAATATCCCAGTAGAACAATTAAATAACTTCAAATAAACCGATCCCGGTCAAATTAACGAAAATAAATTGTATAAAATGCGTTTGTCCGAAGCAGTTTTCTTGAACAACTCCTTAAATGTTATCTATAGAAATCCTTTCTCTTCGTACAAAAGAAACTAAGTTGTTGGACGTCATTCGAAAATAAAAGGCGCACAATTCCAAATTTTCATTATTTGCGTTGCACAAAAATTTGAATTTTACCACGGAGGAAGTTAACATCCTGAATGAGTTACACTTTGTAATATCTCACCTAAATTTAAAAAGAGAAATGCCCTCTCGTTTTAAAAAGCATCGATGATCCGTAACAACCAATACATGTAGAATGCCCTCTCGTTTAAAAAAAAACATCGATGATCCGTAATCACCAATACATATAGGATTGACAAATCTTTGAATATCTTCGTGAAGCTTAGTGCTCGATTTGATGTTATCACGCACGTTATAAATTAAACAAGCGAACGATTGAGGCTTTTTAAAGCGTTTTTTAAAATATAGATTGCGTTATGGTCAACTCGTACGAGGAGTGAATCTTACTAAACTGCTATTTATCTATTGTTTTCAAAGAATAATAATATCTCTTTAAGGAAAGTACTCAACTTTTTAATGTCATAGTTTAGATATTTTACCCTTTTAATTCTGTTTTAACGATAAAATCGTTGTTACATAATTAGTAAATAAAATAAAATCTTTCCCCATGATGAAATTGAATTAGATTTTATTATAGAGCATATACATATAAGTAAGTTATGTGGCATTCATATGTTTTCCAAGTGTGGTAAACAAAGAACTTTAAAAATAGAACTAAGACATTTCCGTACTGTGTATAATATTTCATATACTTACGTCATAATGAGAAAATCCTCATCATTGCACCTCTGACAAGCTGGTAGGAAAGAAATTACTTGTTAACATAGACGTCAAATTGTAAACTGGTTTTAAGTTATTATTTCCTTTTAGACATCTATATGAGTACTGTCTGATGAAAATCTATTTTCAACATTGGATACATAAGAATAGTGCTGTAACAGATTATTGTCCTTTTAGTGTTTTCATTACAAGCTTCGGTGTTATGAGACAACTTTCATGACAAGAATTTGGAGAATTGAGGAATTTGATCGTCATTGGAATAGATCATTTCATAAGATAGACGTCATAAGTTTTAAACATCTCTCTAAAGATATATCGTAGTTTGAAAAGTCGGGGAAACAGGCATGATTGCAAGATTTGTCAAGCGTATGAGTTAATGTACACGTGTAAGACGCACAATAAGAATATCCAGTCTTGTACAATAAGAATATCCAGTCTTGTACATACTTGACTTTCAGATTTACAATAAGAATATCCAGTCTTGTACATACTTGACTTTCAGATTTTCGGGTTTCAGTGTTCCTGATGAGATAAAACTTGAAAAGCGCTTCGGACGCATGAAATATTTCAGAAAAGTTTGTTTTCATTTTTTGTACTTAGTTCACGTTCTGTTTCAGTATTTTCATGTACTTAATCTATCCCTTTTAAATTAATGACATTTGAAATTAAGAATTTTGAGTCCTCAGTGTTTTTTAACATCGTACTTTCTTCGTCCTTTTAACATTTTTTTATCCGAGCGCCATTGAGTAGTCTTTTGTAGACGAAACGCACACAATTATCAACCTAGTATCTTTTTTTTTACACCATTAACCAAACATGAGGACCGTCTCTTTATGTGAAAGGATTACATGTATATAGAAAATTTAAAAAGTAAATTGTTGCTTACAATGCTGTTGATGTTCGTCCTTTTCATTTTTTAGATCTGATCAAATAATTATTTCCGTGTGGTGCTATTCAAAATTATTAGCTTACCAGTTTAAAATGTTATGTGTAATGTCGGGGTGATAACTAAATTTCATAAATAAAATTTACTGATTTCATGTACTATTTTCTGTAGAAAAGAAAAGACTTTTAAATTTGGCGTTTGCTGTGTCTCCGCTAAGCACGTGATATTTTAAGTTTAAAGCAAAGAGTGGTTGACTCACTCGGAGTTAGACTATTGTGTTTGGGTAGGGTAACATGTCTTCATATGGACTGTTACCTCTTTTAAAATTCGACTCAGTGTGTTGGTATAGTACAAAGAAGGGATAATATTCATATTACAATATCATGTTCTTGTCCTGAGAATGCATTGAATATGTTTTCATTTCATTCATCAAAAATCAGTAATATGACTGTTTTATTGAATTGCTCTTCGGCACACTATTTCTGGGGACAACCTTTTACCTTAAAAAGAATGTTGGAAGAACTTTAGAAATATGTTAAGTCGAATATTTTAATGATCCGGCTATATTTCTTTCTTTATAGGATTTTTGTGACGTTTAGATATTCAGTATCAAAACATGATTTTCATCGTCCTTTTTTATGTTTAATATAATTACATAACATGTATGTTTATAAGAGTCCATACTTTTGATAATCTGACATCAATCGATTGGCATTTCAAAAAAAGACCAGCACTAACAATTGACGCATTAAGAGGGTATCGTACTTCAATTAAGTCTAAACCCACGGGTTGACTATTGTAAAGAAACACCTGATTTTTCTCCTCCGGCAGTAAAATCCTTGTCTTGTACGTGATGTACAAATTCTCAGCAGCAGCCGGTAGAATGGAAGCTGTTGGTCCATAGATGGTCTGCTTCAAGGCAAAATGTCTACTACTATTTTTTTTTCCAATGGCGGTCCAAATTTCCCGTCAGTCATTCCGGTCTTCCAACCTTGCAGAAACTACGGTTTATACTAATCAGTAATGTTTTCTCGTCCTGAATGTACATGAAATAGTTGCAACTGGATGTTAATATGGTTGAACAAGCAACAAAACAATCATTCTTGGTAATAAATTGTTCAAATAAGGCCTTTGAAAATAGTGGAATTAATTACTTTTGGAGTGTCAAAAATTCGTTGGAAGTACTTGATAAATTGCATGCTTATATTGGTGATTTCGAATCTGTTCAAAGTTTTGATTTTTCTACCCTATATACCACTTTGCCTCATAATCTCATTAAGAAAAATTCACACACCTAATCAAATGGGCATTTAAAAAGTCAGAATGCGAATATATATGTTCAAACTCTTTTAGGTCATTTTTTAATAACAACAAACAAAAGAACTATGTCATTTGGACTTGCTTTGATACGATAACTGCCCTTGAATTTTTACTATTTTTGTTCGCTATGGAGATTCCGTATATCGTCAAGTTATCGGAATTCCAATCGGGACTAACAGTGCACCACTTATTGCGGACTTGTTTCTGTATTGTTATGAGTTACAATTTATGACTAAATTCAGCAAAGACCCGTCGAAACAACATCTGATACAAAAATTTAATAACACTTTTAGATATTTGTATGATATATTGGCTCTCAATAATGACGACTTCAGTATGTACACTAAAGAGATTTATCCTGCTGAATTGACTTTAAATAAAGCTAATACTAACAATGAACACTGCCCTTTCCTGGATCTTGATATCTTTATCTTTAACGGGAAACTTAATACAAAATTTACGATAAGAGATGATTTTTCATTTCCTGTTGTTAATCATCCATGTTTAGATGGTGACGTTCCCTTGCATCATCTTATGGTGTTTATATATCTCAATTTGTTCGATTCGCTGGTGTATGTAACAACGTATTTGGTTTTTTACTGAAAGAAATCTCTGTACTACTGAAAAACTATTACACCAGGGTTTTAGATAGCACAAACTAGTCAAAACATTTTACTAAATTTTATCATCGGTACAAGGACATTATTCGTAAATATAAATCAACATGCAGACATCTTATACGTTCAGGAATTTTACATCCAATCTTTTATGGTATTATTCTATACAAAGCACAAAAATGTCGTCATTCATCTCAAAAGCTAACCAAACCTTTAAACAGACTTATTCAGAAGGGATATAGTTACGATACTGTTGTCAGGTCATTAAAGATGGCATATTTTGGAATTAATATTTATTCTCTCATAGGGTCTTTGCATCGGAAATAAACACATTTGTTCTAAAACCAGTTGTTGGCATGATACGGGTTATGTTCTTCTCATATATTTTATGAGTGTATGATACTAAACCCCTAACGGGAGGGATTGTGCTTGATTTTCATATGATGAAGACATAATCTTTCAATCAGTTTAATTGAGGTCTGGAGCTGGCATGTCAGTAACTGCTAGTAGTCCTTTGTTAATTTATGTATCTTGTCGTTTTGTATAGTTTCTTCTGTTACCTATTCTGACATCGGACTCTGACTTCTTTTAAACTGAGTTTTACTGTGCGTACTGCTGTGTGTTTCTTTATTCTACATTGGCTAGAGGTATAGGGGGAGGGTTGAGATCTCACAAAACATGTTTAACCCCGCCGCATTTTTGCGCCTGTCCCAAGTCAAGAGCCTCTGGCCTTTGTTAGTCTTGTATGTTTTTTTTTTTTTAATTTTAGTTCATTTATATGTTTCGGAGTTTAATGTGACGTACATTTTCACTGAACTAGTACACATGTTTGTTTAGGGGCCAGCTGAAGCCAGCCTCCGGGTGCGGGATTTTCTCGCTGTCCCGAAGACCCATTGGTGGTCTTGGGCTGTTTTCTGCTCTTTGGTCGGGTTGTTGTCTCTATGACAAATTCCCCATTTCCATTCTCAATTTTATACCATTTATCCATGAAGTCTAGTAAATTGTAGCATATTAACCTTAGATTTAAACGTTTTGATGTCAACTTGCAATTGGCATTTCTAAATAAAACAGTCAATTGGAAATTGAAGAAAAAGTCAAACCTAATAGTAAGTTCTGGATATTATTAGGTAAATGTTGACGATTTAAGAATCCAATTTAATTTTTAAACAAATATTTCAGTTGGTTTATATTTTCCATTCTTACATTTCGATCAAAATTGGAAGCTTCCGGCTTACTTACAACGTTAACTTTGGACATACAAGGATGCATCTGTCACTAAGGTCTAAAAACAAATACCAGACTTCCAGTCATTGATCTGTATGTCTTAGAATTCCAATCTTCATAATTACACTTTACTTTTGGGGTTAAATTTTTCTTCTTTCATAACGAAATAAAAGTGCATGACACTCAAATAATTACTGCGGAAGACTGGAGCAGTTATAAATTTATTATCCGTGTTATTTTCAGTACATTATTTTTCAACGATTCCAACGGAAGAGATCATTGATATCAATTAGTCTACGTTTCGTACAAATTGGCTTTTATCTTTTATTAAAGTCATTTCTAGTTAGTTTTATTTTAAATTTCTTCGTATTGTTGTAGAAGATATATACTCGTTGGTATTGTTGTAGAAGATGTATATTTGTTGGTATCTAAAAGAGATATGTTATTCTATGAAATCGGTCTGTGTCTTTCTCTTGGCGACATTCTTTTGAAGCACATTGTCAATTAGTGTAACGATACTAAATAAGTTGAGTAGAATTTGAATCACTTTTGACTTTTGAACAATGTTGCCACAGTTATGCGATTCTCGGGTTTTTTTATTTTTTTAATTATTCACCGAAATCAATTTCTATTCAAACTATTTGTTATTAGTTGATGCATTGGAAGGGATTTTGCCTTTGCATAGCAACAGCCGTTTTCATACATTTCGTACTTCTGATGGTGCCTCCGTTTTTTACAAGGTGTGGAGTTAGGTTGTATTGCATATCTGAAGTCAGATTTGATAACGGGACCAGTTGTTGTGGGTGTTCGTCCTAATCTCCCTGTTGAGGGTGTTTCATTATTGCTAGGAAATGATCTAGCTAGGAACAAAGTGGTTGCTGAACCAATTGTTACCAGTGAACCAGTGGTGGATGTTAAATCACCTGAAGATGATGCTGAACTGTATCCAGCTTGTGTCGTTACTTGACCCGAAAATAAATGTAACACTGGCAGTCATCACTCTTACGAAGCGCGACGATGCGTATTTATTGACAATCATGTACCTCCACTGCTTTCCTGAGGCTATTCCGTTAAGGAATATCAAGACACCTACTATTGTCAAAGCTCTGATTAAATTTTTCACGCTAGTAGGACTTCCAAAGTCTATATAGTCCGACCAGGGTTCAAATTTCATGTCAGGTTAATTCAGCAAGTCGTGTACCAGTTAGGGATTGCTCAGTATAGGTCAAGTGCTTATCGTCCAGAATCTCAAGGTGCCTTAGAACGTTTTCATTAAACATTGAAGAACATGATCAGAACTGTTTGTCTTCAATTTGACAGGGATTGGGATGATGGTGTTCACTTTTTACTTTTTGCGGTCCGAGAGGCTGTTCAAGAATCCCTTGGTTTTAGTCCCTTTGAGTTGGTATTTGGTCATACTGTAAGGGGACCTTTAAAATTGATAAAGGAAAAGTAGCTTACTGAACACACTGACTTGAATCTTCTAGACTATGTATCTAGATTTAAGGAAAATTTTTTTACTGCTTGTCAAATTGCTCAGAACAATTTAAAAACTGTTCAGAATAAGATGAAAATACGGTATGATAAAGATGCCAGGGACAGATTTTTTTAGCCTGGTGATAAGGTACTTGTATTTTTGCCAGTCCCTTGACATCCATTACAAGCTAAATAGTGTGGTCCTTATACCATAGAGAGTAAAATCAATGATTTGAATTATATTGTAAAAATACCAGGTCGGCGTAAACAAAATAGAGTGTGTCACATTAATATGTTAAAACCATATTTTGAGCGTACTAATGAAGGTGAGAGTAAACCAGTTGCCACTTTAGCCATGGTTAAATTGGAGAACAATCATGACAAACCAGATATAAACCACCTTTTAGTTTTAAAACTATGGAAGAGACAGTTAGACTGAAAAATTCAGAAATTTTGTCAAATTTAGATTCAAAACTTGCACATCTGTCTTTTGATCTTAAAGAAAAATTTAAAAGCTTTGATATTTTCTTTTAAACATCTTTTTCCAGATGTGCCAAACAAAACCACTGCTGTTTGTCATGATGTCGATGTAGGTGATGCTTCTCCAATTAAGCAACATCCTTACCGGCTCAATCCACTCAAACTTGAATTTATGAGACAAGAAATTAAATATATGCTTGACAATGATATTATTGAGCCGAGTAATAGTGAATGGAGCTCTCCTTGTCTGCTTGTGCCCAAACCAGATAAAACCTTTCGTTTCGTAACTGATTTCAGAAAAGTAATTTCTGTTTCAAAATCTGATTCCTATCCACAGGCACTTGTCTCAGAAAAAAAAATGCTATATACCTTAATATAACACAAGGTACTTAACTAAATTTTTGAAAATGTCACCCAGTCCCGAATTTCCGTTATTTTTCGATTTCTCGGTTGTCAAACCTACTTAAACTTATTATGCCGTAAATCTAAATTGATTTATCTACACAATGGTATATGACACGACTACCATTGTGGTCGGGATCATTCGTAGCAGGCCTCAGAAGTCGGTCAACGTGATTTTTTTTTTTTGCATACCGCTCAAGACTTGGCAACACAGAGTCCGCAGGTAATAATATACCGGTTGCTCATTGGTCAATCGTCTGGCTAAAATAAATGTGGGAAATTTTGGTCAATTTATAACTCAACATTAGTGTCTACATGTCTAACGTTGTGCACACGTGTGTTTCATAACAAAATGAATGTCAAACAGCTTATAGCATTGAATGAGGTAAAACATGGCCATAACCTTTTGTTTTTTTAAATAATTTTATAATAAATCAATCACTGCGGACTCGGTGTTGCCAAGTCTTGAGCGGTAAGCAAAAAAAAATCACGTTGACCGACTTCTGAGGCCTGCTACGAATGATCCCGACCACAATGGTAGTCGTGTCATATACCATTGTGTAGATAAATCAATTTAGATTTACGGCATAATAAGTTTAAGTAGGTTTGACAACCGAGAAATCGAAAAATAACGGAAATTCGAGACTGGGTGACATTTTTCAAAAAATTTAGTTAAGTACCTTGTGTTATATTAAGGTATATAGGATTTTTTTTTCTGAGACAAGTGCCTGTGTTCCTATCCGATTCCAAGGATAGACGACTGCATTGATAACATTTGACAAGCAAAATTTGTGAGCAAATTTGATTTATTGAAAGGTTACTGGCAAGTCCCATTGACACAGAGAGCTCGAGAAATATCAGCTTTTGTCACACCAGACGGCTTATTTCAATATACTGTAATGCCGTTTGGCATGAAAAGTGATCCAGCTACATTTCAAAGAATGATCAATAATGTTATAAAAGATTTAGACTGTTGTTATGCTTATATTGATGATCTTATTGTATGTAGTGATAGCTGGGAAGAACATTTAACACATTTATATGATAATTTTAATAGATTGTCACAATCAAATTTGACTGTTAATCTTGGTAAAAGTGAATTTTGCCAGGCCACTGTTGATTATTTAGGGCATACAGTTGGCCAAGGTCAAGAGAAACCTATTACGGCTAAAGTGGACGCAATTACCAAATTTCCTCCTCCTACAAATAAAAAACAACTTATGAGATATTTAGGCATGATTGAGTTTTACAGAAAATTCTGTTAAAATTTTGCTACTGTTGTTCAACCATTGACTCATCTTTTATGGAAAGATTCTAAATTCATCTGGAGTGAAAATTGTCAAAACGCTTTTGAAAATAGCAAATCACTTTTAGTCCAGTTCTGATCACTCCAGACTTTAAAAAACAATTTAAACTTGCCGCTGATGCAAGCGATGTAGGAGTTGGAGCTGTTTGATATCAAGAGACAGATGATAATGCTGAGAAACATATATCATATTTAATTAGAAATCAGATAAACATCAGAAAAATTATTCAACTATTGAAAAAGAGTGTTTTGCACTGTTGTCTACACTTCAACATTTTGATGTATATTTAAATCCCACTGTCCATCCTATTCTTGTTTTATACTGATCATTATTCTCTCACCCTCATACATAAAATGAGAAACAAGAACCAGAGATTGACTAGGTGGAGTTTATTGTTACAGGAATATGATGTTATTGTAAAACATATTAGAGGTAAAAATAATGTAATAGCAGATGCTTTATCTAGAACTTATTGAAACACTTTGTATATACTATGCATTTTTGTACATATTATTCATGAAAAGTTTTTGTTACACTCAAACTTTTTTTAAGGGGGAGGTGTTATGATATTGTAACTCTTATATCTATTTAGTTGGCCTTATTTGTTTTGTGTGGCCTATTATATGTGTTTACATTGTGTACAAAATAAAACACATTGTGTTACAACTATGCAGTTTAGAAATCACTGGAACAATCACTGATACTCATGGAATGATTAGAACTTTCTATTTCACTTACATAACGTTTCCAGAATGATCATAACAAAAGATGCGTAATTTATATTTCTAGCGTTGTCTAGAAGTTTCCGTTTGAGTATATATATAAGTATGCAGACCTGATAGATATAGATAGACTTAGACATCGATAGACATCAACATTCTCAGCAGTTGGATTGACACTTTTATTTACAAACAATGAATTACCCCCAAGACAAATACGCACGTCTACCTGTTAAGTCTTCTGATAGTATCTTAATCACTTTGAAAAATGGTTTGCTCAAATAATTTGGTTATAAAAGTTCAATTGATAAACTGTACATATAATCAACAGATTGTGCCGAATAAAGAGAAGCGAAATACTTGTGAATGCAAATATGTATTGTCTTCCAATGACCTTATAGTCAATAAAACTGAGTTTTCTTACTTAAATGAAGCTGGGTTTCCAATTGTTGGACTTGGTATCTTTTTAAAAACTCGTATAAAACGGTCATTGAAGAAGGAAGTCTGAAACATTTTGATAAGGTGGCGTTAATCACGCATTGATTCCTGCAAATTTAGGAGTTTGGCTGAATGTTTTATAATATGTTGAAGCATTCAACTTTTCGACTTTTTTTGACAAAAAAATCCGTAATGTAGACTTAGGAAAGCTGCAAGCAATCACACTGATCCAGGCAAACATCGCACAAAAAGATTGGTTTCGATGCTAAATGTTAAAATTTCCATTGAAATGGTTTCAAATAGACGATGTACATTCTGATTGGCACCATTTGCCAAACACTTTGTTTAAGTCACGAAAGGAACATTTTGAACAAATATTATCATTCGAGTTTCAAAATTGTAGTATATACTTTCATCACTTGAAAGGTGTTACACGTCACAGATGATTCGATTTTCAAGAGCTTGTGTCCCCTACACAGATTTCATTAGAACCAAATAGCTGCCACACCATTTTTATGTCGGGAACTTCATAGCTTAATATAGGTATGGGCGTTTTCATTGTAGAAGGCCATACGGTGGCTATAATGGCTTATATCCACTTCCTTTGAACTACTTTGAAAGTTAGTCTTTCTATAATATATGAGAATTAGAACATTTCGGGTAAATTTCACTGATTTATTTTTAGTAACTAATTATGAGAAGAATTATGTCTGGTACTTACCGTCTTATATCACCAAAAAAAGAGAAATACAGTTTAATTGTTCATGAGATAAAACATCGTGATATAACAGTTATGTAATTATATAAGCAACATATTGTTTATCGAAACCAGAGTTACAAAATGAACTTAAAGCCATTTTAGACATTTACAGTTAAAACTGCTGACCCCTAGATTAAGGTTTTATGAAGACTATCTTTACAACACGATACCAAATAATATTCCGCATTAATCAAAGATTTCTCGAAATTGTATTTATTGTTTTCAGAATTTATTAAATTGTCTGATACTTATTAGATAATTCACAGAAAGACTGGTAATCTCAGGCAATTTACTCACTGCTTTAAAATTATGTACGATATAAAAATATTAAATAATATTATATTTCAATAATTTTTCCTATTAAAAGAAATTCATACTGCAAATTCATTTATTCCTTTTGATATAAGAAAAATTCAAAACGTAGCATTGTTTCGCAAACCAAATGTCAAATGTAATCGTGTTTTTCTCCCATGACACAGATTGGATCATAATTCAACTTTTTCTTAGTGGTGAGCCTGTCACTATTATCTAGACAAAGAAGATATTAAGTGATCATCGAATTTATTACAAATCTTCAAAGTCATTGTTTTCTGTTTAATAAGAGCCATCGTTAGTTTACCGATGTTCAAAACTCATAAATCGTTAAATTCTCTGTGCAAATGTATACATCCATTATTAACCGACATATCTTCACCGTGCAATGGTCTATTGGGTATAGACACATCTGCATTAGTCCCTTGTTTCAATCAAATTTTATCAAAGTGTAGAAACAAAGATATAGTTGTAAACAAATCTGTTCCGTGGGTTTTTCGCCCTTTATTTAAAAATCAGAGAATGCCATTCGATGTAAAGTGGATTAACGAAACGCAGAAATTGCAAGGCGCCTGTAAGGCTTTCAATTTTACATTACATCATAAAAGCAGTATAATTATTTCTTAAATTTCACGTTTTTAAATATAATTTCATGGGTTTCTAGTTGAGAAGTTACGTTTATGCAAACACAATTTAGAAAAAGAATAAAAATGAAGACTGTATACTGTGTAGCATCACTATCGGATATAGGTTCCCATGAAGCGATGAAAAGCACAAAGTATCTGTTCCCAGAACAGTAACAAACTATTCGCCGTAAAATTTATCCGCTTTATTTTCATGAAAACAAGAGTTTATTTCAAAATACAGTGTTGTTCAAGCTCGAATATGATATAACTTTGATTTTGAAAACGTCAAATGAAAAATTGAAGGATAAATGTGTTTTAACATGTTTGAACACGTCACATGCTTCTTTGAACAGGTACCAACCGGACCGATTCTGACGATTTGAAAAGAGAGAAAACTAATTAAGGATCATAATCAGTCTTAAATAGGAGCTACCTTATTAGGAATCAGTATCACTTTTTTACTTGTCAGCAAAACGTAGAATATAATAAAAATAAGAAGAATTTTACCTTACCTGACTTCACATTTGGGTTCTTTTTTCACCGCTTTGGGGGTATCTTTATCCGGTGGTGATGCTACACAGTGCTGTAGAAAATATGGTATAGGTCTGGATAACATTTTTAATTTTGCCTGTTTGTTATTAAGTTTAACTGAGATGAAGTAAGTATTTAGCCCAATAACGACCAAGATATTGTTTGATCCTCACTTTACTCCTGAAAAATTGTCCAAACCAAAATGTGTTTTTAAAACTTTCCAGTCTGGTGAATTAAATATCAGAATTGACCTGATTTTAATTTTTGAAATTGATGTCGCAAAAACATACAATTTTTAAAGAAAAATCTGTTGATTGGAATACGGAGATTTGATGATTTTAAGACAATTTTAAGAACGTTTATTGCCGATTTTAGGTGTTTATTATACAAAAATTCATCTTTTTTGAAATAACTCAATCAGTAATATTTCAGAGAATAAAATAAATAAATGCATTTTTATTTTCGATTTTCACTCATATTTCAACGAATCAAAGTTGTATATAAAATTTTGACCAAATCTGTGACATAGTCCATTTACTGTAAAATGACCTTAAATACAAGAAGTTTGAAGCCCGCATGCCAATATGTGAGACTAAACTAAAAAAAAAATTAAATTATTCTATCTCAAGTTGACCTCAGATTTAGGAGAGCTACAAGTTTTATTCGTTATTGTACGAAATAAAACCTACACATTGATATACATTTAATAAGGTTATACTATTTGTTAGTAATATTTAAACAGGACAGGGACAACCCGCCTAATAGGGAATACTTCCCCAAATGACTTATTATCCCACAAATGAGGGATACTTTCTAGTGTTTAAAAACTATTTGTTTAAATACACATTTTATACTTCAAATAGCACATATTTATAAAAAATGCTACAAATTTTCCAAAAGATAATAGGCATTAACCTGATTCACTGATAAGTTACACGCCTTCTAAAAATTAACAATAGTCGAGGCTACTTATTTCATTAAAACCCAAAATAAAAATATGATTTTTTAGACAAAGTTATTCGTTTTCTATAAATGTAGATTTTACTCTGCTTTTTTCAAAAATAAAATAAAAAGTATGTGTCGCCGTGATATTTTCAAGCTACAAGTCGTGCCAAATCGCCCAATTTTATCAATATTATCAAAAAACACTTTTTTCCTTATAAAATGAAATCTATAAGATAGAATTTTCAAATAGAATATAAAAAGATACTTTTATAATATGCCTTAAGAAAATACAATAAAGATGGTGTTCCCGAACTTGTTTTCTTGCTACAAGTAAAAAATGAAAATTACTGTAACATTCCTTTACAAAAGATTACTATTAGATTTATCTTCCCTTAAATGATTCAAACAAAAACAAATATTTAGTATTTGGTATAACAGTCTTAATAATGCAATAAATCACTATATTCTATATTCAAATAAACAGTCTTACTCATTAATTGCCAATCCGTCTCAAAATTTGAAGATTTAGGCAAAGAACTAGACCGATTGTGTACTGCTGTTTTACAATCCAAAATGGCGGTATATAGTTAATCTACCTTAATGTAGGTAACCAGCAATCACTATTTTTCCATAATAGTGTACTAAATGCACAAATATTTAGACAATTTACAAACTTGAATTTGAATATAGAAATATAAATATGGTTTTTTGCCGTTCTTTATAGAGTACACATTTCAGAGCTTCACATGCGTAGCAAAAGTCAAATATGTATTTCTTATTACATGTAACAGTTCACAATCTACTCCATTGATGATCGTAGAGTGTTTGATATTTCGTGTTATATCTTTTCGAAAAGCTTTTGTCATCTGAAGTCCGATGAGTATTGCAACCATGGGGTTGATAGCATCCGCATTGAATGTTTTGCTAATCCATTTCACAGTCATATTACAATAATCTGTTAACATAGGACAGTTGTTTTTCATTCGTTTGATGTATTTCCGTTTTGAATTATCCTTGGAGTTCGATATTTTAGTTATTTTACTTATCATTATAAAGATAAGCATTTCTTAATGTACAAACTGGTAGGTTACAAATAGTAACAGGTAAGGGGAGGGGTGGTCGTCCGAAGTCATGTCCAATCCCGCCACATTGTGAGGTTAGGAACCTATAATTCAGAGGTTGTTTTTTGTTGCTATGCATTATTGGTTTTGTTAATTGTAGGCGGGTGGGGAACAAGAAGGTGAACTGTGGTTTATTTTTATCAATAGTACCGCTTAAGTCGACGTTAGGGGCCGTCTTGACCTTGTTGTAGGGTATGAATGGTTCGTTCATTGTTGAAGACCCTACATCAGCTGTCAAGATGAAGAACAGGAATAAAAGCCCTGTTCATTGATAATTTTCTATGTTTTCTATGTATTGTGCAATTTTGTCCCATGTACATTTACTCCATATCCTTTCATTTTTATTAAAGGCCGTACGCTGACCTATAGTTGATTACTTTTACTTCATTTTATGAAATGTTTTGTCAGTGGCAATCATATTATTTTTATAACTATTCTACTTAATACGTTTTTCCTACCAAATTGAAATTTAAAATAGCTTTCGCTAATGAAGCCATTATGACGTGATAATTGTCAGCTTGGTTAGTAAATGATGTTCTTTTTTTTTTTTTTTTTTTTATTGTTGTTTTTGTATGTCTTGTTCTAGTATTTTGATAATTAAATAAAAACTATCATATGTGTAAGCTATTTCCCAACATGTTTTTGATGTCTAAAACATAGCTTGGATTTCTTTAAACAATTTTTAGGTGAAAATATCGGGACGTTGTGTTGCATTATTAGATTTATTTTGGCAACATAGCTCCGAACGTGTGAGCGTGGTTATACATACATACCTTTTAAAGTTTGAGGTATAAGCGTTCCAGATGAAGGTGAATCAAGAAAAGCTCTTCGGACGCACGACATTTTAGAAAGCGTTAGTTTCATTTACTAGTACTGGGTCGATACCACTGCTGGATGAATGTAAGTCCCCGATAATATCATCTGCTCAGATGTGGCCGTTTAGGTACTGATATGATTTATAACTTACTTTTATAAAATTCCCAGTTGATAAATTAAGAAATTACCAAGTAATAGATAATAGATATTGCTAAATGTGCAATTCATTTTATGTTCCTGTTGGCCATATAGCTCTTAACGTTTCTAAGCATCCCTGGCTGAACGTTCCTGATGAACAATAATGCAGAAGAGCGCTTCGTGTGCACGGAAGTTATAACTTGTTATTTTCATCCATTTGCACATTAAAGTCGTAAAATATCAGCCGCGAATCAAAATGTGAACCTTTTTTGAGAGTGAGCGCAGCAAATTGTTATAATGCAAACACTCCCATTGAATTTTAATCTGTGTATTCAACTTATTCTGGTCATTTGTTATACCTACCTTAGAAATGTTAACCCATAATTGTCCTATGAAATTCACCCTGAGCAGAGTGATATTGACGCAAGGAAGATGCATAAATATTTGTTTTAAATTACTGTTAAATTGAAATTGGAAATGAGGAATGTGTCAAAGAGACAACAACCCTACCAAAGAGCAGAAAACAACCCAAGGCCACCAATGGGTCTTTACGACAGCGAGAAAATCCCACACCCGGAGGCAGGCTTCAGCTGGCCCCTAAACAAAAATGTGTACTAGTTCAGTGAAAATGGACGTCACACTAAACTCCGAAAGATATAAATGAACTAGAATTAAAAAAACACACACGACTAACAAAGGCCAGAGGCTCCTGACTTGGGACAGGCGCAAACACGCGGCAGGGTTAAACATGTTTTGTGAGATCAGAACCCTCCCCCTTTACCTCTAGCCAATGTATAATAAACAAACACATAGCAATACGTACAGTAAAACTCGGTTTAAAAGAAGTCCGAGGTCCGATGTCAGAATAGGTAACAGAAGAAACTAAGCAAAATGACAATGATACATAAATTAACAAAGGATTACTAGCATTTACTGACATGCCAGCTCCAGACCTCAATTAAATTAATTAAGAGATTATGTTTTCATCATATGAAAATCAAGCACAATCCCTCCAGTTAGGGGTTTAGTATCATACCATCATAAAATATATGAAGAACATAACCCGTATCATGCCAATAACTGGTTTTAGAATACATGTGTTTATTTCCGATGCAAAGACCCTATGAGTGAATAAATATTAATTCCAAAATTTGCCATCTTTAATGACCTGACAACAGTATCGTAACTATATTCCTTCTGAATAAGTCTGTTTAAAGGTTTGGTTAGCTTTTGAGGTGAATGACGACCTTTTTGTGCTTTGTATAGATTATAACCATAAAAGATGTGAAATACCTGTGCTTATCCTGAAGGCTTTTGCCAATCACAATACCAATTGCTCAAATAGTTTACCAGTTTACGAGTTTATAGTTGATGTGTTTCCCTCGGCTTTAGTTTGTTACCCGGATTTGTTTTTGCTTAATCGAATTATGACTATTGAACAGCGGTATACTACTGTTGGCTTTATTTACCAAACTGCAGTTGAATTCATCCCCACACTGGTAAAATATATTTGCTAATTGCTTCGGTGAAAGGTTGTTAATATGAAGTGAATGCTTACCATCCAACTACAGGTATTTAAGGTCTGTGTAATGTTATTGAAATAAAATAATCACCTATTATAATATAAGGCACTGGTTTTAAAAGGTCTGACTTTGAGATAAAAACTTCTATCCTAATGACTTTTATGAATAATTAGCTCTTACAATTGTTTAGTTAGTCATTAATTTATTGCTTTGTTTTCTGACAGTAGTTATTGTGTAATTGTAAGCTGGATTATTTTTTTCTATAACAATTACTGATCTGCTGACATTAAAGGGAATAATTTTTACTGAGTCATTGTAAAAAAAAATAATCAAAGATACCAGGCTGATAATTTTCTACGCCAGACACAAGTTTTGACTTCAGAAGACTCATTAGTGAGGCTCGAATAAAAACAAAAATGAAATGCCAAATGAAGTACGAAGTTGAAGAGCATTGAGGAAACAAAATTCCGAAATATTTTGTCAAATACTGCTTAGAAGTAATCTAAACAATGTTTTTAACTAGTTATTTGTAAATTTCATGTCAAAGTTAGATTTTAAACTAATGCCTCATATTTTAAAACAGCATAATTTATTTAATTTTGACATAGACAATAATTAACTGAAGTTGGATGGTAAGTGTTTTTTTTTCAACACACTTCACAATAACAATCTACCACTGAAGTAATTACTTGAAATATTTTACCAGTTGATCAGTTAGTGGAGATAAATTCAAACTGCAATTTGGAAAACTATTTGAGCATTTGGTATAGTAATAGGCCAAACTCTACTGAATAAGCACAGTTATTCATTATTTGAATTAGAATACATAGTGATCAAAAAGGAAACTAAAATCTTGCAAACCTAAAATATAACCAATTTATATATGTCAAACATAATTGCTATCGTAGAATCACGAATATTATCCAGTTAAGGAGTCTGTATGATTTGTTCATGAAGAACCATCAAGGTTACAGTAACCTAATTATAAAATAAGCAGTTGTGGTACTTGTCAATAATCTCAAGAAAATTATCCATAAAACCAAAGAACAAAGATGTAAACAAGTACAGGTAATAATACAGCTACAGGTATTACCGGTTTGTGTTGCTCAGTCTTTAGTATTCTATGCTGTCTTTTGTATACTGTTGTTTGTCTTTTGGTCTTTTGGTGTTTTTGTTTGCATGGCGTTGTCAATTTATTTTGTTGAGTTTGAATGTGCTTTTGGTATATTTCGCCTTTTTTCAACAATGAGTAAAACCTTTACCGTATAGTAAGACAAAATCACAGCTGCATGGCACAATATGAAACAGTGCAAAAGAGTAAACAAATTACTCCATTTTTAAATAAAGACCAAATAATTAGTATGACTAACAGTAATCAACAAAAAACCACATATTACTTGTTCATAGCTTGGTACATTAACATGAAGAATGTGACAGTGTTGACATGTTTGAAAGCTCAACCTTGGGTGAGCAAACATCATCACAATATATTAAGACCACTTTTTACTGTAGAAAGACCGGTAACAAAAACCATGGCAAATTCAGGCGACCCGACTATATATCGTTCTTTATAAGAATTTCTGGGAAGTTTTGGTATCCAGTATAAATAAGGATGATTTACATCGTGATAACCAATGAAGAGAAGGATGGAGTTGTGATTTTCTTAAATCTCCCCTTTCATGAGCGGTGTTGTTGTACAAGTGGGATTCCCAGATTTACTGTTGTTGCTAATTCTTTTTTGTAAGGCAATTAAAAGACTAGTAATGAATGTTGAACATAAAATATAAATATATGAAATTGTTTGAGGCTTTGTTTGCTGGGACAACAACATATTTTTTGTGAAGTTAGGATGACGCATCCATAACTCCTAGCTTCTTTAAAATATAAGAATGCTGGAAATTATTGGTTCATTTATTTTGAAAAGCGCTCATGAATACATGCCCGAACAGCCTTAATCCATGCAGATAAAGCGTCCAGTTTGGGTTCATTTGTCTCGTTAACTTATAAATGTTTGCATAGTCCTCAATTCATTTAGCAACTCTTTAAGTTGTGCATTGTTTACAATGCCAAGGTACACAGTTTTAACATGACGAGTAGGACTACATCTTTATGGGGGCGATGAGCGAGAGTAATCGAGAGGTGTTGATTTTACATTTTGAAGGTAATGGTTTCTTATACCATCTGGAAGCTGAAAATCTTGGATGCAATGGGTTTGGTGTGAGTATGAAAATGACAGATGCAGTTTTATTTCTGAAGTAGTCAAGTATTATTTTCTGTACCGGAAAATATTACTTATATGGATTACATGCAAACACTTATTAGTGAATTATTAGAATAGCATGCGAAAATCAATACCAATAATTATTGCAACAATTTAAAATAAGTCTGTACTTGATAGAATTTGTATCATAACAGATGTGTTTTTGGCGTCATGAAACAGTCGATTGAGCTTAGGATAACATGTGCAAATGCAATGAAGTCCCAAACAGTTTTGAGAAAAGGATAACAGACCATCCAAAGACGCAGTATGAACCAATGCTATAATTTCAATGTCCCTGACACCTATGGCAGCCAACAAAAGTGTGAAATAATTCCAATTTGTGGAAATCACGACACCTGGGACCTAACAAGATTTTCTCTTTGAGATGTTACTTATAAACTATATTTTTGGTCAATAAACTTTGGTTACAGACTATGTATTTGGGCTGTAAATGTTACTTATAACCCGTGTATTTGGTCAATAGATGTTGATAATAGACCGTGTAACTGGTCAGTAAATGTTAATAATAGACAATATATTTGGTCATTAGATGTTACTTCTAGACCATGATGTTTCAGGTCAATAGATGTTGGTAATATACCACGAATTTGGTCAATATATGTTCATTATATAGCAGGATTTTAATCAAATAAATTTGATAATTAGTTATACATTGTATATAGATCCTATTTTGGACGGTGGAGAGTTATTAAAATCATTATTATTTTTCCAAAAAGGGTGTCTTTAATCATAAAAATTAACTTTAGTATGCACAAGATATAAATGGGTCATAGCAAAAGGCTTTCATGCTAATCTAATCAAACTTAACTGCTTGGGCCGTTAAGTCTTAATTACAAATGTATGCTTCATTTGATCACTAACCCATACATTTGTTATTATTTCTTGTTCGTCAAATTCGTTTTATTTATGTGAAAGCAGCTTTTTATTGAGGTATATATTATTATAAAGCTGCTGTAAAAATTGTTGACAAGACCTGCCTTTAGAATTATTTTGCAGTACTTGCTTGTGTCACTCCTTAGAACTGTTCAAATATTATTCATAACATTCAGTATTTTCACTGTTTGTTTGTTTTTGTTTTTATTTGAAAGCAGCTTATTATTTAAGGTTAATATTGTAATATAGTTGCTGTAAAAATTGTTGACATTGCAATTGTCTTAATGATTATTTTGCAGTGCTTGCTTATGCTGGTATTGTATCAGTACTTAGAAATTATTAAATATTATTCAACACATGCAGTAAGTATATTCATTGTTTGTTTGTTTTATTATCACGTAGCTTTTTATTGAAGGTTAATATTGTAATAAAATTGCTGCAAAAATTGTTACAAGTACATTGCCTTAATGTGTGTTTTGCAGTACTTCCAGGGGCTTGTATTGTATCACTTCGTAGAAATGTTCAAATAATATTTGTCACATTCAGTATTTTCACTGTTAGTTAAGACATAGATTGAGCTTGAACTAATACAGATAATATAGCAAGTTGTACAAACTGAGTTAGCATTCATCTATTTTGAACAGTTGTTATGACTGTGGTTTACCATATGGGTATGTATTAAACTCATGTTTGTTTGTTTTTTTTTTTTTGCAAAGTGCTTGGCCTTTGAGGGGTAGGAAAGATTTATTTCATTACATCTTTCTTGGTGGATTAGTTGACCTCTTCCTAGGCCAAGCTATTGTATTCTGTATTATTGTATTATCGTTTCGTGTTTTTCATTCATTAATATCTTGTTATACAAATGTACATGTACAATGTTTATATTGTTTATTTTTATATGAGAAACATTTTTACTCTGAATAAGTAAAAATTTCGCAATTCACCATCTTGTTTCTCTTTTCATTTATGCATTGATCAATAGAATTTAAAATAAATGAGCTACTTGTTGACTCATTCAAATGAATGTTAAACCCCTGGTGTTTGGTTTGGGTTGTAAGAGGAAAGCATAAAGGGTCATTTGTTGAAGCATAAATTTTCCGTTTAACCCTGACTGCCCTAGCATCTTTCTGAGCAATATTGTCAATCATTATAGATTCAAATAACTAAGAAGAGGTTTATAAATTGACACATATGATTATTTAATCTATAGTATAATTACATTTTTATGTTCAATATGGTATGTGACGCCATTTGAATTTTTTGTATCTCAAAATAAATATACGGTTAAACCGTTGTTTTGTAATTCATGCAGAAAAAAAACGACATGTTCACACTCTCTTTTACTATTACGTTTGATGAAAATTTGGGTCCCGGAAATTTCATCTGAAATTCTGGTAAATTAATTTAGAATACATTGATCTCCTCTGAATATAGCATGGCAATGGGATGGATCTAGTATAGTAATTGAAATTGAAATTTAATGAGCAACATATTTTTCTCTTTATATTTTGTCAGTTCTTTTATTTATAAAAAAAATAATAAAATAATCTTATGTTGCACTTTGGAAATCATACATAACTAAAGGCTAATGTTGAATTTTGTATTGGTAATTTTGCAAATATATCCCGTCGAATTTTAGATTCTGACTGTTATAAGAGGATTTCCTATAAAATTAAGTCGAACTTATAACATGTAAGTTGTTATTTGTTTGAACACGGGGAGAAAAAAAATGTCATTCTTAAAAATTGACTTGTGATCAAAATGTAATGATTGGCATTGTAAAAGTTGATATGTCCTGTTAAACACGAAATTAATATTACACAATTGAATATGTGATTATAAGGCTTGCTTGAGAGGGTCAGTGGTGTGGTAGAGATATACATTCTTCAATTAAGTCAAAAAGTTTTCAAAGCTGAACGAAGCACAAAGACTGAGCGCAATAATTTTTTTTAAGTCAAAAAGTTTTTAAAGCTGAACGAAGCACAAAGACTGAGCGCAATAATATCGAAAAGATGGTTAAAAGTAATCAATCTAATAGTTTTGATCTGATCGCTAAACTATAAATTTTTTAACCAGATCTAGAACAGACATTATAGTTTATTCAGATAATATTCCTCGACTGATCATTTCAATGCATGCGTCAAAACAACAATGGACCAAGATTATGTGCAATAATACAAGATAAATAGTTTTATTATTCAAGTTGACCTATGGATTTTGTTATAAGCTACAATAATTAATTTTTTGCTATTGAGCAATTATAAAACGTACAAATAATTATTCGTGTAATAATATTATATTTGTAACTCTAAAGGACAACGCAACTTAAGCGTTGCTGTTTGAAGGTATGGTCTTTTTGAAATGTAGTTTGACCGTTTTGCATGGGCAAACTAAGACTTGAAAATGATGATTTCCGCTAATTTCTCGCATTTCGCCAATACAAGAATAAACCGATTCACTTGAGTAAAAATATAATGTAAAATAATTTTAAAAAACTCAAACAAATACCATGCTCATAATTTAGGACGCCAAACAAGTTATTATGGGTTAACATTTGTGTATAGCAGGAGACTTTAACCTTGTCGACGCAAACCGGTCTCACTCCTTTTGTATTCCCTCAGATTTTGTTTATTAACCTTGATTTATATAAGAGAGGCGGAAGATATAAAACTCACAAGTCGATGACAAACTGGCAACGCCATGGCAAACACGAAAAACCGGCCAAAAGACAAACAACAGTATATGAAAAAGCACAAAATAGAAAAACAAAAGACTGAGAAACAAGAAATCCCAACGAAAACCTGGGGTGATCTCGTGTTGCTCGTGTAAGTACAAACTCGGTGCTAAGTTTAATTCTGTGATTTGTATTTTTTTCCGGTGACTTTTATGGTAATGTATTGCAGTTTATCCTTATCTATATCATTTTGTCTTTTAATTACTTGACTGTTCCTTTTCGGCAGGTCGTTAAAACTGCGGACCAGTTGAACAGTTTGATTTGATGAATTACAATTTGGTCAGAATTTCAAATGAACACCAATAGTTCAAAAGAAGCACTTTAACCAAGTCACAGTAATGGATTGATGATATTTGAACGTAGGTTAATATATTCTTTACTTATAATTTTGATATTAAATTTCGTCAATTAAAGTACCGATTGAACGAGTTTTAAAATAATTAATTTCTGACCTATGATGTTAATTTAGATAGTATCTACGCCATTTTTTTCTCCGTTCTTATATTAAGTATCGGACTCCAATAAGTAAACACCATTTCCCACTATCACCATGAATAAAGATTGTTACCCCTCGAAAAGAATGTGTCAACCTTGGCTTCGCCTCAATTGACAATGTTTTCTCGGGGTAACAATCTGCTCTATGACCCTCTCAGCTATGTGTTATTTATATATTATTCAATTATAAGATTCAATGAAATTGTATATAAATCAATTGACCAATCAGACGTTAACAATGATAAAATGGTAGGGAAGGACAATTCACAAATTACGAAAGCCTATTAGTGCTACAGCGACAAAAATGCTGTCGTTAATTGGACATATT
This sequence comes from Mytilus coruscus, assembly GCA_017311375.1. NCBI lineage: Eukaryota > Metazoa > Mollusca > Bivalvia > Mytilida > Mytilidae > Mytilus > Mytilus coruscus. Next base: position 40,466,361 of record CM029601.1, on the reverse strand, counting down.
ATGTCGTTTAAATGACAATATTGTCTATATGAAACATAGTAGCTTTGTCGTTTTAACAACATCATTGTAGATAAAACATGATAGATATGTCGTTTTAATGACACCACTGTCTTTATGAAACATGATAGCTATGTCGTTTTAAAGACATAGTATCTCGTTAAAACTGCGGACCAGTTGAACAGTTTGATTTGATGAATTACAATTTGGTCAGAATTTCAAATGAACACCAATAGTTCAAAAGAAACACTTTAACCAAGTCACAGTAATGGATTGATGATATTTGAACGTCGGTTAATATATTCTTTACTTATTATTTTGATATTAAATTTCGTCAATTAAAGTACCGATTGAACGAGTTTTAAAATAATTAATTTCTGACCTATGATGTTAATTTAGATAGTATCTACGCCATTTTTTTCTCCGTTCTTATATTAAGTATCGGACTCCAATAAGTAAACACCATTTCCCACTATCACCATGAATTAAGATTGTTACCCCTCGAAAAGAATGTGTCAACCTTGGCTTTGCCTCAGTTGACAATGTTTTCTCGGGGTAACAATCTGCTCTATGACCCTCTCAGCTATGTGTTATTTATATATTATTCAATTATAAGATTCAATGAAATTGTATATAAATCAATTGACCAATCAGACGTTAACAATGATAAAATGGTAGGGAAGGACAATTCACAAATTACGAAAGCCTATTAGTGCTACAGCGACAAAAATGCTGTCGTTAATTGGACATATTATGTCGTTTAAATGACAATATTGTCTATATGAAACATAGTAGCTTTGTCGTTTTAACAACATCATTGTAGATAAAACATGATAGATATGTCGTTTTTAATGACACCACTGTCTTTATGAAACATGATAGCTATGTCGTTTTAAAGACATAGTATCTCGTTAAAACGAAACTATGTATCAAAATAACGAGATATTTATATCGCAAAAACTAATAAAAATGTCGTTTAAACTACATGGTATGTCGAATTAACGACATTGCTATTTCATGATAACGATACACATTTTTGATGATTATCTGTTGATACGTTATGGCACTACTCGGCTTCCGTTCCTAGCAGACACCAAGAAAGAAAACAATCTAAATACAATTAGAGCTAATAAACAATAAACACCACTAAAGTTAAATACTTATAGGTAGATCCACCAATCCAATTAGGGGAAGCTGCACTCTCTTCTACATTTTCTCAGCATTCACGAGATTGCATTAAAACACAAAATAAGTACTTGTAGTAAGTACATATAAATCTTAGTTGTAAATCATCCTGATATTTATTAAAGCCCATAACCTATAAATAATTCTTATCATTATAATAAGTGAAGCAGTCTTGTCGTGATCTTGTCACTGCTATTTGAAGCAACCATTTACAAGTTAGGGATACAGAGATCTTTTCATAATTATTCTATCTTTTATCTGATATGCTGTGTATGATTTCAAACTATTTATATACACAAGAGTTCCGGCATTTCTTATATCTCAGGTGCTTAATGATCGCCTGACTAAAATATCTTGAAATATTGATCCCAAACATACATCTGTCTACTACTGTATAGTTCTCTTATTATTCAAATCAGTATTCGAACAGTAGAGGCCAAGATCGTGCCCAGAATGTAATGTCTTTCGTTTGTATTACAAACAAGCATTAAATTCAAAGAAACATTTATACAAATTACAATAACAGCGTTTATAATAGGGGATAACAAATATATAACAAAGTTTAACAAACATATCGAACTCCAAGGCAAAATAAAAAAAGGGGTAGACCATAAAAACGTACAAAATCAAACGCTATTAATCAACGCGACAAGTGAAAAACAACTGTTTTATCCTGACTTGGTACAGGCCTTTTCCGAATAAAATGGTGGGTTGAACCTGGTTTTATACCTAAAACTTAATTGTTAATCTGAATCTGTACAGGTCTTTGAAACATCGGAAAAAACTCTACAGAATGAAACCAGATAAGAGCCCTAACCAATTCACTGCCCTTGCCATTTATTAAGCCGTATTTGTATAATCTCATTGTAAAAACATAGATAAAATTGTTTAGATTTAATTTTTATATGATGCATTGTAAAGCTGCGTGATATCATTGAGGTATTAACGTTTCTGAAACAACATTGGTTTATGATTTATGTAATTATCTATTTGAAGCTCACATATATTTTTTACTTTCATATCTTATCGGCAATTTGTCACATTGCAGAGAAGCTGAGTTGTTGGCTGACGAAAACATTTTAAATAGGAAACAATAAGGCTAAAATAAAAAAAAAAACTTCTAAGAATGAAATCATTTACAAACAGATTATATCACGACCTTTTCCGTACTAGTCTTAGTGCCATCCCTCAACCAAATTAAGCCCTCCGCTGTCGTTTCGATACAATATTGAAATCTCGGAATGCTGTTAAGAAATCACTTACAAGTATGTTCAGGATATGTATAATTGTTTTTTCTTCTTCCGAATAGGGAATTTGTATCTGCAGGCGTCATTACAATGAAGCATATACTTCAATATAAAAGCTTCTGGTTATGTATTTTGTAATTTTGTAGATAACCAAAGACTTCAATATTGTGTAAATACGGCATGCCAAGGAGAAAGTTAAAAACATTATTGCATGTGTTATTCTGTATAACATTTTATTAGAAATGATTGTGTTGGAATTATGACACATCATATCTTAAAGCAGTTCTAATATCATAACTCGACAAATTCTCAGTTACCGTCACATGCTGCTTAAAGTGTATTTGGAAAACAAGAGGGCTGCTATGTACATTTTGTTAGATTTGCCGTTTTTCATGAAGAAACATTAATTCGACAAACACAAAACCAATTTTTCTACCGTTTCTGCACTCATTTATTTGTTATCTTATGAATATACTGTCAGAGTTATTGTTTACTGAGTATGTTGACGAAAAGTAAAGCATTGAATAAACATGTTAATCTTGAATTATACGTAAAGCAAAATAATCTATAATGGTAATTTTCTCATTGCTACCATTGAATAACTTTGCATATTTTTCTGTTGGATCATAATCAATCTCAATTGAGAAATAACCCAATCTTAAGTTACAGTACAAGAAGTTCAAGAGAAAATTGTTCTTAATATGTCAATGATATCATTTCCATTAGAACCTGCAGTTTCGATTCCATTGCCAGAATCATTGTCTTTGATGACTGTGATTGAACCCGTATTGTTTTAGTTCCAGTGTAAATATTCAGGACCATTGTAAATTAAGAAGACGTTGCACTGGTTTCAAAGAGACAACTAACCATCAGAGACCAAATGACGAAAATGTAAGCAACTATATGTCACCTTATGGCCTTCAATCATGAGCAAAACACAGAAAAACCCGACATGACAAAATATAAACAATTTAAAAGAGAAAACGAACATGTTCAAAACTATATATCATTGAAATCCTAATGTACAATAAATACTCATCAAAGATACTAGGCTTATTAATTGTTAAGACAGTGACAACGACAACCACTGAAGTACAGGCTGTTTAAAATTTTCGAAATGGCTGCAGCTTTGTGGCAATGGGGGAAGTGTGACATCCGCTATTGCTTCCAATGGCAAATCTATTATTATAAATTATTATTATTATTATTATTATTTAGTAATCAAATGAGTTATATTTCATGTTTCATGTAAAGCAATTACGAAATAGTTATATGACACTCGTTTTAAAATATTTTCGCTTTTCTTTTCATATCAAATGCACAATAAGCTTAATTAAAACATATGCTTTCTCTATAATAGCATTTTATGTAAAGCAAAAGTTACAAGACAGTTAAGTATTTTCTGTATTATGTTGAAACCAGAACACATTCCGGGCATGTGGTTCTAAGGATGATGTAAAACCCTGACAATTGACAGGCTTAAGATTTATTATTTTTAAACCTAAATGCCAAGGCCATAATCATGTGAAAGGTATGTCAAAATCTGTAATTATTCATATAACAATTCAATATCTATTATTACACATACAATTTCGAATGAAAATACGAAAATAAACTGACATTTTATTCAAATTTATATTTATGATTACCTACACTACAAACCAGTAAAAGTCTGAAATGGCCTATATCTGTACTCGACTGTACTGATTTTTGCTCGACCAGTCTGAATTGGTTTGAAATTTACTTGATATTACTCTACTGTAGTCTGAACCATACTTAACAGTCTGAACATAGTCTTAACCATTCTCGATAAAGTCTGAACCATGCTCGACCTAGTCTGAACCATACTTGACCTAGTCTGAACCATTCTCGACCAAGTCTTAACCAACCTAGACCTATTTTTTGTATCTATCTATTATATTTCATCAATTTAGGAACTGTTTTTAACAACAGGTATTTCCCATGGCTAGAAATTTTAAAACACCAATTTGAAATCAAAAATGTATTTAATAAAGCATTAATTTGAAACCAAAATTTTACAATGAACATATAATATAATCGTCAACACCATGTTCATCAACACTTATACATATATTTCACATGTCAATCCTAAATTGAGGTAAATTATATGGCCTTCCAAATACCGTTTCGGTTCCTAACATCACTGAAGAGACATTAATTGTTGATATCCGGATATGGTGTACAAATTTTTCTACCTCATGTTTGCGGTATACCATCTTTTCCACATGTTTATTGTTTTCTGTTTGATATTAAATTAATAATTAAGATCCATTTTGTTACATCTGGTGATCCGTTTATCTGCCAATCGCCATGGCAGTCAGCAGGGTTTAAGAACATCCGTTGTTCGACCTGCTAGTCAAATGCGTTTTGTTAAAATATACTTTTTCACTTTTTTGGTCTTTTGGAAAATGTTGTTTGTACTGTATACCCCTCTACCAAGAAATTTTTTGCCTGCACTCGTATAAAAATTGCGGTTTTATCCAACGCCATCATAGGTTTGAACGTTGTTTTCAATGTAGACTTGTATAAATATATATATATACACACATTGTATATCATATTTAAAATAAAAATAAAACAAGATGATCAAAGGAAGTAATTTCTGGTCAGATTAAAAAAATATCATGTAATAAATTAAGTTTTCGGTTAAATGAATTTTTATATACATAATATCATGTTCACATTGCATTATGAACATCCAAAATACTAGAACTTTCGACCATTATTCAAATATCTTAAATGGTAATCAAAATTTTCTGAATGTTTCAGATATATTTTATGGTTACTGGAAAGTTTTCAACACTAACTAAAGCCTGGTATAGATTTATGGTGTCAGTCATGTTTAGTTCATAACGCAGTGAACATTTGTTTTTATTATATATAAAGCAACTTAATAAGTTTTGAAATTGACACCTTTGTTTTGTAAAACCAAGTTTTCAATATAATAGAACTTCCATAGCAATCCTTGATAAAACATTTTAAAAAAAGAATTCAGTTCCAAAGTTGCAGTAAAAATTTAGATTGATTATTTAAATTTTGTCAAATTAAAGACATGACATACAAGAAGCACTTCAGTTAGGTTTAATTACCTCAGTACAGGTGTGTTTTACAGGTAAAAAGAAAACTCAGTTTTTCTTAAACTCGTGTATTATTTATCTAGTGCATCCAAAAGGCCTTGTGATTTAAGTTTTACAGGATGTTGTTTAATTTTCAATGGATGTTATTTAAAATTTATTACTTTCTGACCAGGTGTGATCTTTTTAATGAGTGTACCCAAAGCAGGAGGTATTACTTTATAGTTTACCCCTAATCAAGAGAACAATTTTAATAATTTCTTTAATTTTTTATCCCATTTAGAATTATAAGAATAGATTTATTTCTGATATAAGGTTAAACAATTTCAGTGATTTTTTGGCTGTTGTTACCTCAGTTAAAAAGATAGTTATATAACTATTGTATGTACAACCATGAAACCTATGTAGTTTTAATTTAAGAATTTAGGTGAATTAAGTTTTGTTTTAAAAAAAGGACATGCCAAACAAGAAGCACCTTAATAAGGTTTTACTACCGTCAGTATAGGTGTGGTTTTCATGTAAAAGAAAATGTTTTTTAACAAGACTCAGACTTTAAAATTATATAATTTAAGTATCTTGATTTGATAAATCTGATAATCATGTAAGGATGTAAAAATCTGTTTTAATATATTACTTTATTGTAGCTGTTGTCATGTCAGTTAGAATGAAAGTTATTTAAACAGTTAAAATTTAAAATGTAGAGGTTATTTGGTCAAGTATGGTTCAGACTGGTCAAGTATTGATCAGATCTTTGGTCGAGTATGGTTCAAACTGAAAAAATAGGTCGAGAACTGGTCGGGTACAGGTCAATAATGGGTTAAGACTGTTTCAGACTGGTCAAGTAATAGTTCAGACTATTTTCAATGGCAATAAAAGTCAAGGACAAATCAGTACAGTCTAGTATGGTTAAGACTGGGGTTGAGTAATATCAAGTAAAATTCAGGCCAATTCAAACTGGTCGAGTAAAAATCAGTACAGTCGAGTACAAACATAGGCCATTTCAAAATTTTACTGGTTCGTAGTGCTAAACAATATTCCTTTCAAAATAAATTCAACAAATTATTTCAGCAGAGTGTTTGATATTAATTATCTATCACAAGGCTTGTCATTCAAGAGGGACGAAAGATACCAGAGGGACAGGCAAACTCATAGATTGAAAATAAACTGACAACGCCATGGCTAAAAATAAAAAGACAAACAGACAAATAATAGTACAGAAGACACAACATAGAAAACTAAAGACTAAGCAACACGAACCCCACCAAAAACTGGGGGTGATCTCTGGTGCTCCGGAAGGGTAAGCAGATCCTGCTCCACATGTGGCACCCGTCGTGTTGCTTATGTTATTACAAATCCGGTAAATAGTCTAATTCGGTAGGTCACATTCGTGAAAAGGGAAGTGTATTGTAGTTACGACATAAGGAACATATCCGATATCATCTGTGAAACAGTTATTCCATAACGGTCAACCAACTCGTGATGGCGTCTGTAAAATTTACGAAGGGACGATTTCAACTTCACCATTTGAAACTTTGGGTTTAATAGCAATCCTCTATGTGAAATACAAGAAATACAAGCCGGGAATATCGTATCAATTGGGAGATATATACTCCGTATGCAGGCGCTGCTGGAATGTTGCTACATAGAAATGGAAAGTTCACAATTGGAAAGCTGAAATCATCTCTTTTGTCGTAAAGTTTTGTTTTTAACCGACCCTCATTGTCAATTTCTAGATGTAAGTCAAGATATGAGGCAGACTTATCTGTATCTGTAGTATCCTTTATCTCTAGTTCGATGGGATAGATTCGTTCAACATAGTCACAAAATTTTGTATTATTTAGTGAGAGAACAACATCTATATAGCGGAACGTAAAGTTAAAGGATATTGCTAACTTCTTATCTTTCTTCCTAAGAAGTTCTTGTATGAAGTCAGCCTCATAATAATAAAGAAACAAGTCGGCAAGAAGAGGAGCACAATTGGTTCCCATTGGAATTCCGACAGTCTGTTGAAAAACACGTCCTCCAAACGTAACAAATATCAAAGCATCTTGATAATGTCAGTTTCAGAGAATTTTTTGTTTGAATCAGAGTGATTCTTTACAAAGTAGGATTTATCCCTCCCCAAGACAAGATACTTGTATCTACGTTCGCCATTCTTTTAATGAAACAAAGTAATACCAACTCTTTCAATTTGTCTTTTAGTTTTGAATGGGAAATACTTGTGTAAAGTGTAGAAAAGTCAAATGTTTTAATACTATTGCGAGATGAGAGAGTCTTAGATAGTATGTACTCTAAAAGATCTTTGGAATTTTTTAGTATCCACATCTGATTCACGCCATCTCTGAAATAAGGCAGTTTCACAATAACTTTGGAGCCCGGCTTTGATTGCTGATAAAATATATGTTAATAATTTAGAAAGAGGTTTCGTGGAGCACTTGGAAGACCCAGCAATATACCGTTGTTTGTAAGGACACTTATGTAGTTTAGGTATCCAATACAGTGATGGAAGATCCATTCTTTATCTTTGGTTGAAATTCCAAAGAACAGACCTATGATTATCCAGGATTTCCTCTTTGGTAAGTGTCGTGAGGGTATATGTTGAGTTTCCAAGTGAATTGTCAATACCTAATTCATTTATCAAGCAGTTTATGTAATGATATTAACACACAAAAACGATGTTGTTTGGGGCTTTATCTGCGGGGACAGCAACATATTTGTCATGGAGGTAGGACAAGGGTTTTGCAACATTTAGGTCGTTAAAAAGTGACGTAGCTTGGGTATTGATAGACCCATTTAGTTTCTTAATTCGGATTTGTATCAACGACCTCACAGCCTTAATTCATTCGGAAAGAGTATCTACGTCTTCTTTCTCGCGTTTGGCCCATTGCCTGGCATAATCCTCAACTGAATCCATCAGTATTTTGAAGTATTTCCAATTGATTATTTCGGACCTTTGGATAACAAATTTCGCAGGGAAGTGTTATTGACAATGTTGCGGTCTCCGGTAATAACGTGGCCAGCCGGATATATGTGAATTGGGAACTAGCACAGGTGCAATCAGTAGGTTTAGACTTGAAGTCGTCAATGTTGAGATCCTGCAAAACGTGTTTGTAATTGAAAATTTTGGTTGCAATTGGTTTGGTATAGGTATAAGAAATTATTGGTACAGACTGATCTTTATAATAAGGAGGTATTTTCGACTGAACTAATTTATGATGAAGGATATTGCCTAAGTTGAGCCATCGAGACCTTTGTTGGCAAAGCAAAGTTTAAGAAAAGAACTTTTCTCTTTTTCATCTTTTCCAATGCGAACTGGTTTGAAAAGTCTGTGACTTGCAGTATTAAAGTAACTGCAGTCAAGAAGATAATAACCCCAAAGGAATACATTCCAATAGTTGGTCTTCATAACACAAGAAAACGAACTGAACATTTTTCACTAACAGTCGCATGATTTTTTTTAAATAACCGTTGTCAATTCAAGAGACAATTACAGTATTAAATAATTCTAATCTCAGTGACGTTTCACAAGCTCAGTGGTCAGCAAAGTTATTGTTTACTGAATATGTTCACGAAATTAAATTGTTGAATAAACATCTCGATCTCTTGAATTATAGATAAAGTAATGAGCAAAATAATCCATAATGAGGATTTTCTCATTGCTACTATTGAATAACTTTGCATATTTTTCTATTGTTTTATAATCATTCTCCATTGAGAAATAAACCAATTTTAAATTCCAATTAGTTTCCTATTGGTTGATCAACCGTTCTAATATGTTTGCACTATGCAGATTGAAGGAGAAAACTGCAGCTGGTTACATTAAAATTCTCTTACCAAATATTTTATTAATATTATACAGTTGTATGATTAACCAATAAAAAAACCCGATTTTCTAATTAGCAAAATTAATAAAAGTTTAGTAAATACGTGTACTTAACTTCAGTACATCAAAGAACCGTTAAAGAATTAGTACAAGAAGTTCAGGAGAAAATTGTTTAAAACATGTCAATGATATCAATTCCAATAGAACCTACAAGTTCGATTCCATTGCAAGAATCATTGTCTTTCTTTTCAGTGTAAATATTAAGGACCATTATGAATCATGAAGATGTTGTACTATTTTCAATGAGACAACTATCTACCAGAGACCAAATGACGTAAATGAAAGCAACAATAGGTCACCTTACTGCCTTCAACAATGAGCAAAACACATAGCGTATAGTTCGAAATACTAAGGATTTTCTACCCCAGAAAACTGATTAACTTAGCTGTATCTGGCAAAACATTTATAAATGTTTGGCCCTCAATGCAATTCAACATCGTACTTAATTTGACCTTTTAACTTTTTTTATTTGAGCGGCACCGACAACTCTAACGCGCGTCTGGCGTACAAAATTACACGCCTGGTATCTTTGGTGAGCATTTTTTTTTATTTTCTAGGTCTGTTTTGAGGAACTGTCAACGGTGTTGTGCATGGATGCCTAAAAAGCTTTTTGTTATCGCGGGGCCGTTTCAAGTTGAGAACAATTTATCGTCACATTAAAATTACTGCTAGTTGATCAGTTTTATTTACAGTGAAAGCTGTATAAATACATAAAGCTAGCATAACTGGCATAATATTTCAAACTCTTTGTAGTAACAGGTTCATCAATCTTCCTTTTGATCGCATTTAGCTGTTGTTCATGACATTTATAAAAAAATCTGTTGATATTTTGTATTGGTAATAGGTAAAAAATGAGGAAAGGAATTAACACTATTTCAAATTGTGTATATAAGTCGACATCTTTGCAAAAGAAATGCTTTCTGTAACAGTCAACCAATGCATGGCGACAACAGTAAACAATGATAACTGATTTCTGTATCGGTGTTGCGTTCAACTACAGGATGTGACTGTATGACTTTGAAGCCGAAAACCATTAATCAAAGTGAGACTGTATGTTAAAATAGCTACATATGTGTTATTTGAAATTCAAACTAAATCTTAGTTTTACACTTCGGAATACAGAGAGCACTATTAGATACATACCACATTTATGCATTATATATAAATATAAACATAAACGAATAATTAAACGAGTAATTAAAAAGCAAATGTACATTTTCATAACACACAAGTGTAAAAGATGATTCACGTCTCAAAATGAATGGAATAAAAAGAAAACAATTGAATATCTAGATTTTTTTAATTGTCCCTGTTTCAATGAGTTTATTTTCGAATAGTTTTTATCGAATAACATTCCTAGCACAAATATGCTCACATTATGTCACGGAAGCTGCAATTTTTTATTCAGAATGAAATTTAAACATACTTATTCTCCAAACATGTCACAAACTTATGTTTTTTTCTTGAGGGGACATTAAAAGAACTGTATGAGAAATTATGTTATGACCCTAACGAATTATGTTATTTTTTGTGTACCTTCTTAGAACATGAAAATATGAAATAGAATTTAATTTACTTAATTTTTCTCGTGTTATTACTTATTAGGTTTGCAACATTTCCGAACAATATTGTTCTTAACGTTAATCATAATGAATAATTGAAATAAGTATAAAATTGTCTTAAATGACTTTAGTGGCTGAATATTTAGAACAAAATTAGAGGTTTTTCAATCGATGTCGATAGATAAATAAATAAATAAATAAATAAATAAATAAATAAACAAACCACAAACAAACCACAAACAAACAAACAAACAAACCAACAATAAATGAAATAATAAACATTAAAATAACAATATTAATAATAAACATACAATTGAACAAACAACTTGTCTGTTTCTGTGTTTATCATATTATGTTAACACAAATATAAAGATAATGACAATGGAACTGTATCATGTGTATGTCAACTACATTTAATGACTATTATAAACAAATATCATTCTTATGAAATCAAATTATTCAAATGCTAAGTAAAGATACGATATTGTAATGGTTAAAAAATAGTTTAATTCAATCAGATACACATGTTGATACTGCAAAAAAAAAACAACACACACATAGTTTTGACTTCCATTAATTTTCATAGACTAAACGTGATAATGAAGCCCTTTTTCATTACTTGAGGCTATTTAATTTTGTATTGTGATGTTTTTTCTTTTCTAAGTCTTGCTGTTACAATTTATCAATTTCAATACCATAATTTATTACAAACATAACCACATGGTAACGCCATTTATTTTGTTGTTTATTTTTCTTTTATTAATGATAATACTCCGAAGTCTTCCTACCAAGAGTACACTATTTATCAATTTGCACAGGCTTGCATTGACATCTCAGAAAAATGAGAAATCTTTTACAAAAAGGATAAAGTTTATATCAATCAGTTCAAAAAAAGCTTAAAATTCCTTAATTTACATATACATGAATAAGTTAATACGTTATGGTCGTAGATGTTCATACTATAATGCGTAAGTTTTACGATCATCATCACGAATTGATTGACCGATATTATGAGTCGGTGTCTCAAATAACTAGCGACATGTGTTCGCGATCTTGTGATACAGTATAGGCGTCTGATCAGTAGTTTTATCGATTGTTACCTATAATTCCTGATTGTACAATTTTCACTGAGTGTGAATACAAATGCCGGATATTGCATGCATAGCAGGAAACACTCACCCTGTCAAAACACCCGGGTTGCTTCTGTTTGAATTCATTCGATTCCCTTGGTTTTCGCTTGTTATCTTGATTTGTCTCTTACTTATTATATACGAGATTTAAACATCGGTTACCTACTGTCGCATTAGATTAAGTTACTTTCGCTATAAACGATCTGATATATTAGTATTGAAGATAAAAATATGTTTGATAATGAAGAGAGCTATATGAAAAAGTTGCAATATTAGTGTAAGTGAGCATTAGAGAATAAATATGTTGAGAATTTATGAAGATGTTAGTAATTATTCATGGCAAACGTATGATATTGACTTCTGCAATACTTAATCATAAAAATAGTTTCTATCTTACATAATACAATCAATAAATGTGCTGTAAATGCATAAGCCAAACTAATAAATCATCATAATGGTACTTTTAACTTTCATATTTCCTTAAATTTTTATTGCACATTTTGACATTTCCCATCATTTTTAATTTTATGAGATTCCGTTCAATTTTCGATCTGTACAAAAGTTTTGACATATTTGATTAGAAAAAGGACTTTTTGCACACAACTTTAATTTTAATATAAATAATGTAACAATACAAAATATGTGTAAAATAAGGAAATCTTTTTTTTTTTAATTTTGTATTTTGCTTCACTTGAATCTAACAATAATCAAACATTGTCATCCATTATACTAGTTGGTTTAAACAAGAGAGACGACAGATACCGAATGGATATTCAGACTCATAAGTAAAAACCTTACAATGACACGACAAAAGACGATCAACGACGAAAGGAAAACAACAGTACACAATACACAACACAGAAAACTAGAGACTGAGCAACACGAACCCAACCAAAAACCGGGGGTGATTTTCCAGGTGTTCCGAAAGGTTAAGCATCCTGCTCCACTAGTTGTATCCGTTGTGTTGATTTGAAATATCAAAGACGTTGTTTAAAAGCTTAAACTTATAATTTGTCCCTTCACTTAATTTTACTCATATGTTATTTACGCTTCTAAATGTACTTGACGCAAATTTTGAGTGTACTGTGCCCGTATTGATTGACGTCCTGAGTTTACAGTTTTCAATTTTCCTTAAATAGAGTACGGTATTATCTTAGTATACAATATAGTAATAATACAACCATGGTTGATATACCTTATTCGAAATTTCAAATAGATAAATCAAATTTATTTATCATGATTAATAAAAGTTTTGCATCTTCGTTCTGTGGAGAAGAGTTAATCACGTTCAACTTTACATTTCAAATCCGATATAACCGCTCTATTACAAATATAACCTCAACTAATGCCTCCTGATGATATTGGAGACTTTAGTTGATATCGGGACTGATGTAGAATATGATGTCAAATAACATACATGTACATATATATAAATCGGAAAACAGAAGGTTCGACGCTTCTTCAAGAAATCGGATGCTTTACAAAAAAAATTAAACCATGTACTGTTAAAATTTCTGACTTTTTAAAAAGCCCAGCTAGTAGTGAATCGGCTCCCATAATTCTAAATTACCAACAGAAAAAAGGAAAAAAAGAGCACATGTAAAATATGCAATATGCTAATCATTACTCCGGAATTCACTAGTAATTTAACAGGGAAAACCTTTTACACAAAATTATTTGAGCCTTTGGAATATTCCATGAATAATGTAATTTACGGAATAGAGTGTGTCTTGTGTGGGCTACTTCATTTTGGTGAAACTCGACTGACATTGCGTAATAGGATGAAACAACACCGGTCTGATAATAAAAATCCGCTAAACAGGATTCTTTATAACCATTTTAATCAACCGGAACAGAGTTCTTTATAATCATCTTAATCAACCGGACCATAATCCTTCTTTATCCATTAAAGTACGCATCATCTAGAAAATTTACCACCATACTAATAGCCCTATACTAAGTACTCCTTTTCTAACAGAAAGATAGAATTTCTGGATAAGGGAATTATGTACTGCAATACCATACGGTTGTAATGATACCATGCTCGGAGTAGCATTTACCATAAAAATTATGTGGATTCTAAAAAAACACCAAAAACTGCTAGAAAATTTAATATCTCGGTCATTTTCTGAAATAATATATCATATGTTCAATATAGATTATAAAATAAAAGCTCAAATGAAAGTATTTTAGATTTGGATAACAGTTAAATGAGTTACTACGGTTTTCTCATTATAAGTTTGTCCTTTTGTTTTAGCAATAGAGTAATAATGGACAGTTTGAAATGTGTCTACCTATTAAAGAATAGCTCACGGCCAGTATTTTATATTGATATGCCTTCGGTGTCGAGCCAACCTGAGGTCAGTAAATGATACATTTAATTTCTTGTTTTTTAGAATATTTATTGATTGCTGTCTGCTTAAAGTTCTGTGTCATTTTATTTAGTAGAAGATGACGAAAACAATGATTGATCTGGTGAAAAAAAAAAGTAATCATGTAATTCACAATCCAGATATTTACTAGTACATGTAGTATCAGAAATGAAATGAGTCATATATATGTATAGGCATTTAATACTAGTTTAAAACTTCTCGCTCAATCTTAATTAAGTATTTTTTCGCTTTAAATTGATGTATATAGTTTGTTGTGTGTATTCTACTAAATACTCACGTTGACAGTTATGCCAAGTAATACACCTTTTACATTCACATAAATACAAGAAAACATTAGACAGTAATACAATCATATTCCTTCCTTCATCTTAGCAATGTGGATTACAATTTCTTGTAAAAGAAAAAAAAAAAAACAGTGGACATATATATATATAGCACTATAACATTAATTTTTTTCTCAACTTCCGATCTCTAAATAGCTGATAAGGCTACATCAGTAAAATGCATCAGCATAGCTTTTGACCAAATTTTGTACAACGTACAAATCTCGTATTGTTATTGCATAGAGATCATTGCATCTGGATTTATCGTTTCAGCTGGATATTAAATATAAAGATAGTTTTTGTTTCCGTCAAAAGTGGACATAGATCACTATAAGATTCACACGAAAAATCGTAAGTTTTTCTACTTTATAAATAAGGAAATGTGGTATGAGTGCCAATGAGACAACTCTCCATCCAAGTCACAATGTATAAAAGTTAACAATTATAGGTCAAAGTGCGGCTTTCAACACGGAACCTTGGCTGACACTGAACTTTCAACACGGAGCCTTGGCTCACACCGAACAGCAAGCTATAAAGGGCCCAATTAAGAGCGCTTATGGTCACTTCTCCCAAATCATATATCATCTTAAACCTACAAAGAAAGCAAACAAAGAATATGTATCTATATGCCAAAAAAATAATGGCTTTTAATTGAAAGTCGTTGAAGGTCAAATTGATCGAGGAATTGAACGCTTACATCTTCATGTGAATGATTTTTCACATCCAAAAAAGGCGTACATGAATTAGTAAAATAAATTTATAACTAATGTGGATATTTGGTCATGGCCTAATCCAGAATCCCCGACCTTTGGAGAGGCACTAGTCACTACTACACTAATCGAATACTCCTGGAACAAACATTTAACTGTATGGCAGCAGTGGTTTCGACACCTAGTATCATTATTTTTAGTAAGAAAACTGAGAAACTAAAAATTTTAATATCAAAAGTTGCTTGAATGCAGGAGAAAGTAAAACGTTCTGTATTTAAATTAACCTGAATGGAGGTGTCAAAACCTTTTAGGTCCTCATTAGCTTGATCGAGTTGGCACGGTCTCCTATTTTAAATTAAACCGTGATATTTTGACTCATAGATCCATTGTATCTACTACCGTCCATGTTACAATTTAACAGATTTTTTTACGATATTTAAGTGAATCATATGCCGAATTAGACTAATCAACGGGTTTGTACTAACATGAGCATCACGACGATCTGCTTACCCTTCAGGAGCACCTAAGATCACCCCCAGGCATTTGATGGAGTTCTTCTTGCTCAATCTTTAGTTTTTCCACGTTGTATTTTGTATACTGTTGTTTGTCTTTTGTTGTTTTTGGTTTTTGGTTTTTTTTTTTTCATGGCGTCGTCAGTTTATTTTCAATTTATGAGTTTGAATGTCCCTTTGGTATCTTTCGCCTTTTTCATACATATTTATTCTTCTATTTTTCTAATACATATTTTTTTAATTTATCTTAGAAACTGTAAATCTTTTTCGATATTCATTTGCAGTTCCTCGTGTTCACGTTGCATGTAAAATTTTTAAAAAGTCCTTGAGATCTTACCCAAATATGCCTAATCATATTTGCTGTTGCAAAAGTCCTCCTTGTAGCCTATATAGATATAGGAAGATGTGGTATGAGTGCCAATGAGACAACTCTCCGTCCAAGTAACAATTTATAAAAGTAAACTATTTTAAACTATTCTAAATATAATATCATTTTCGATGATCTTAAGTTAACAAAAATACCAGAACTTGTTGAATGAAGAAATTGTCTATAATTAGACCAGCATGTATTCGATTGTCAATGCCATTATGCTTTAATTAATAGAATAATACATGTGACTGTGATTCATTAGAATTCGATGATTGGATTGCTTTTCGATCTTCATTTACTTACTGCTTACGTGTCAACATTCAATTGTACATTGTATAGGTGAAATTGATCTATTTGTGACACGAAGCATGGGCTATGTATAGAGTAATGAATTTATAAAACATCAGTGTTACCTTTAGAAGAATTTTACGTAAACAAAAAAAATATAACAAAAATACCGAACTCCTAGACAAGTTCAAAATGGGAAAGTCTATAAAAACTGACAAAATCAAATGCTATCAATCAACGGAACATGCGAAATACAACTGCCATACTCCCGACTTGTTAAATGCATTTTCCGAATAAAATGGTGGTTTAAACCTGGTTTTATAGCTAGCTTAATCTCCCACTTGTATAACAGTTGTTTATAGTTCCATTATATTTACCAAATTGGGTGATCAACCAAAACAGACATAATAGATTAATGTAATAATAATTGTGTAAACATACATCACAGACATGCAACACAACTGACTAAAAAATTCAAACAAACATACAAATTAATTTAACAAAGACGCCAACTTCGGTGTTGGCATGAATATCAATTATATGGTCATTTTTATAAATTTTCTGATACAAAACTTTGAATATTTCGAAAAACTAAGGATTTTCTTATCCCAGGAATAGATTACCTTAGCCGTATTTGGCACAACTTTTTGGAATTTTGGGTCCTCAATGCTCTTCAACTTTGTACTTGTTTGGCTTTATAACTATTTTGATCTGAGCGTCACTGATGAGTCTTATGTAGACGAAACGCGCGTCTGGCGTATTAATTTATAATCCTGGTACCTTTGATAACTATTGTATTATTTGTGAAATAGACACTGAATATTTGTCTATTACATCTTGGTACTTTCAGATGTACTTTTTGTAAAAAGGACGAGGTGCTCATTGACAAAACACTAGCTCATTAATTTTTTGTTCAGACACCGATTTACAATTTCAAAATTGAAATCGTCTCTTTTGTCATAGATTCTGGTAGTGAGATGACCGCTGTTGTCAAATTCGAGGTAAATGTCTAGAAATGATGCGGAGGAAGATCTTTGGTTTCTTTAATCTCTAGTTCAGGAGGATATATTAATGGGACCCTTTCAGAAAAGTTTGGATTGTTAATGGAAAGAACATCGTTAATATACCTATATGTGAAACTAAATAATCTAGCTCCTTTGATCTTGTTTTTCACAAGTGTCTGAAGAAACCCAAGAGGCTACAAGAAGCATGTATCGCTCACCTGACATTTTTAAAATAACATTGAATATTTGTAATGAATCGAAACGTTGTGATTCCAAATCTTGTCTTTGCTGATCACTTTTGCTATACAGAGTTGTTGGCTATCTATTATATAGATTTAACAAACTTGAAATAGGCAAAAATGAAAAAAAATGGTAAAAATGTGACTGAGCGCGAAAACACATGCCTGTATTCGATTGACGGTTTCAATCATATTGACTTATTTGTAGATTGCATGGTTAATTTTTTTTTGCTTTTCACTCTATCTATAAAAATGTTCATGATAATAGGTAATAGCACTCAAATTGGTAAAATCAAATCATTATTTAATGGCAATACTTCTGTAAGAAATTTTCGAAAAGTCGTATACACGGACACGTTTACCGATACCTATACTTAAATTGACTAAACAAAGAGGGACGGTTTCAAAATGTCGAAATTAAAAGTTAATTCTGTCATTGATTTTATATACATTTAATTCGTAATCTGAGCTAAAAACACAAAGTGCTCTCATTAGTTTTGATTTTTTTTAGAGATTAATTTGTGATATTCATTCTGTTGTTTTAACTGTCGAAATATACTTTTGTTTTATATGTTAACCTCTTCTGCTGCTGGCGGAGCTTAAAAGGGGGTGTATAATTAACCTCTGGTGACGGAGGTATATCGACAGAGTCATCATCTGCTGCTGAGTCGTCATCTTCCCTGTCGTTATTGGATAAATTAACGACGACCTCAAATCGTTTCTCATTTTCATTAGCTGTTGTTAACCCTTTCTGAACAGTTTTTTTTTGTATATTGATCATTTTTTAAGATATGAAGAATTTCTTCAAAAAATTCCCCTGTGATCTATTTCTTGCGACTACAGCATTTGAGCCATTGGACACGATTTTATACTACATATATTTCAAGGATAACTGTGGTCAAATTTGTTTCCAATTGGCCTGTTGTTTCAGAGGAGAAGATTTTTGTAAACGTCAACGTAAACGTCAACGGATAACAGAGGATGACACACAACTAACTTGACCTATTAATACTTTTATTGATACCGTTGACCTAGGATAAAACATTCAAGATATAATACATATATTTATGCTTGCTGCTGAACACTTTTCTTCATTTCTAGCTCAAAGTGAAATCATAGCAGAAGATGAATTGAAACGTGAGTTGCTGTACGTCACACAAAATATCCCCGTGAATTACGTACTGAATGACTCAATATTGTCATTCTTTTAAAGTGTGTTCATCAGTGTACTATCGCGAGGAAAAGATTCGTTTGATCTGCATATGGTAATGAATTTCTCGATTTGCCTCTAAAGACAAATCCCGTAATCTCCTATTAGTATTTTAAATGTAAATGTCAAGATGAGATCAATTATAACACTACAAATATGTATGTTACTGTAAACAAACTAATTATATACAGTACACAATTGACAGTACTGATAATTATACCACTTTTATGAAGAAGTTATCATAAACAAATAATAATGTTAGTCTTACGCCTAAACATTAAAAAATTACAGGGCAACATACAGTATACAACAAAAGACCAGTGTTTATACAATATGACAATCACTAAATCGTCCCGAGTCTTTAAAATCTGTGAATAATTAAACAAACAAAAAAACATCTATAATCAACACTAAATTAATTAAATAAAAAATAATATATGACTTAATTTATGACAACATTTGGCGGGGTTTCTGACTTAGGACAGGCACATGAAATATGTGATTTGGTTTAGCAAGAGTGTTTTTTTGGATCACAATCCTTTCTTTTTTAACTTTCCATCAGTGGACTAACAATACATACAAGGAAGAACTTGCAATACAAATATGTGTAGAATGACCAATACCCATACATGTTATGTTACCGCCTTTTGAAAGCAAATCCATAAGATTTTCGAATAATTAAATTTTGGATGTAACACGACTTCTGATTGGCTGAAAGATTTTAGTCTATCAGCTCATAGACATAATTTTGTCATGTGACCGTGACGTCATCAACGTTTTTTTCATGATTTACTCCTTGAAATGGAATTTAGAATTAAATTATAAGGACTGACTGTAATATTTTTTCTGTCTATTCGAAATAACCTTAAAAATGTGGTGCAAACTTTTAAATAACCCGCTACGAGTGTTATTCAGTGTGGACCACATTTGTGAGGTTATTTCTTCACAGACAGAAAAATATTACAGTCATTCTTTAACTGTATGCACAATAGTACCATATCATACCTTGATAAATTTTTATTTCTCGGTTTTTTTTTTTTTTTTTTTTTTTTTTTTAGGTTTTGTGTAATCGTTAGTTTTCTGTGTAGTGTTTTGCGATGACTGTTTATCTTTTCGTTCTTTTTTTATTTGGTTATGCTCTCATCTACTTTATTCGACTTATTGTTTTATTGCCGTTTTGGATTCCTCTTACTTTAAAGAAAAGAAGAGCGTGTAATAGGAATAAATATAACTTTAAGTGATAATGCACTTTTGCATATTTTAGTTGTGTTGCGGAATTTTTCCAGTGGTGCACACCTTACGTCTCAGTTATTGATATTGTGGACGTGAACAATCATAGTTACTATGTCTACACTTAACTTTGATACAAAGTGTTTTAAGTTGTCGAATATATCTAACGTATTCCTTCCCAGATTGCAATAGTAATGTAATGTTGTAGAAAGTCATCTATTAGCATATTGCATGTCTGCTTTTTCCTGCACATAATCGAATAAGACTAAATCAAGTAAGATCATATTAATTTTTATCTGTTCTGTTTCATCTTGAATTACAAAATGCAGCAATCCCCTATATAGTTGGAAATTATCAGAATGGCAATAAATGTCCAAGACTATTTTCGTGCGGAAAAGTTTGATTCATTCGTTCTGGATAACCACAAATGTTTTTTATATAAATGTTCTCGTGATAAAATCCAATGAAATGACGCAACCGTCAGTGCCATCATTCCTGAATTCCGATTCCAGTGTAACTAGATAAAATACAAAAGCAAATTGTCCATTCACAAGTCTGTTTTATATTTAATTAGTTAAAATGTCAGTGTCAAAACGTGTATTCATTTTGTCTTTTAGTGTTATACACGACATACGTAAAAAAGAGACGAAAGATACCAAAAGGGACGTTCAAACTCATAAGTCGAAATAAACTGGCAACGCCATGGCTAAAACAGAAACAGACAAACAACAGTACATAAAACACAACATAGAAAACTAAAGCCTGAGCACACGAACCCCACCAAAACTGGGGGTGATCGTCGTGTTGCTCATGTTAGTACAAACCCGGTAATAAGTCTTATTCGGTAGGTCAAATTCGGGAAATGGGATGGGATTGTAGCTACGACAATTGGAACATATCCGCTATCATCTGTTAAACTGATATTCCATAACAGTCAACAAACTCGTGATGGCGACCGTAAACTTTACGAAGGGATGATTTCAACTTCACTTCATGGAACTCTTGATTTAATATTAACTCTTGGTTTTATGTAAGTTAGATTTCATAAACTGCGAGCATTTTTGATGAGATGTAGTTCATAGTATTGTTTTGTTATATTTCAAACGGTTATTATAGAGCTAAATACTTCTCCTGTACTGATTTTTATTCTTAATAACTTTTGTTATTCTAGATTAATTGATTGATTAGTGGTTGCTTCACGTTCAGTGGCAAATAATTCATGCATACTCAGGACGAGAACAATGAACACAATAAGTAGGTCTTGTAATATAGATCGTCCGGAATGAAGGGAGGGAAAAATTTGATTGCCACTGGAACATGAGTATTTATTGGATAGAGACAGAAATTTTGCCTGCAACAGGCCACCTATGAACCCCTCAAAGAGTTGTTGCTATAGTTCTTAACGTGTAGAGGGCGTGGCACTTTCTCTGAACGAGGCATCAGATTTAACGTCCCCATTCTGACCGAACGTGGCTGCGTACTTGTACATCCCACACAGCCAAACGGACGCTACACCATAGAAAAGGTTTTACTGCCGGTCGGGAAAATACCTAAGTATAGAAATAAGAAGATGTGGTATCATTGCCAATGAGACAACTCTCCACCAGAGACCAAATGACATAGAAGTTAACAACTATAGGTCACCGTACGGCATTTAATAATGAGCAAAACCCATACCGCATAGTCAGCTATAAAAGGTCCCGAAATGACAATTGTAAAACAATTCAACGAGAAAACTAACCGTCTAATTTATGTACTAAACAATGAATGAAAAACAAATATGACATACAGCAACAAACGACAACTACTAAATTAAGTGACCATATTTCTATCCCCAGTCACACCTAGGGGGTTGTTATTCTAGAGTGTGCAGATCTAACAAACAAAAGTATAACTCAGCCACATGATCAATGTACCTGTCCGTAGTCAGGAACATCGTAGGTGGTTGACCTTCGTTACATCTTAATGTTTTGGTCATTTGAAGAATTTGATAATTGTGAAGATCTTTGATAATGTCTGTTTATTTTATTTGAACAATGCTTTGCTTTTTTTAATTGAATCTATTAAGAATTTTCATACATCCGTCTTGTTGTTGTGTGCTAACTTCTTACTGTCTTTTATTTTATGTATCGTTGTTTTGAAGTCTCGTAGACGTTAAAACACATCTTTTTTTTGCATAATAATAAAACCGAATACATAATACTATTTATGTTTTCGTTCATTCTTTTTCAGGTTATATATTTAGCATCATCCCTTTCGTTATTGGGTAGATTAGCGAAGACCTCTATCTGTTATAGTTTTCAAGATTTTAGCACAAAATATGTGTAAACATCGTTATTGAAGGGCAATAATTGTTATAAAGAGTCGATATCGATTTCGGATTTTTGTAATATTCGTAAATTTTATGTGCTTAATATTTTTGTTGTTTTAAGTCTTTGTTATCTACAGTACTATTGCTTCCGCCAAAAACGCAAAAACAAAAGTTCAAACTTTATATAAGGAGTCAAGCGGTCATTTCGATCATTTGATTTGTTCGTAGATTTTGCATTTGCTTATCACTTTTTCTTTCAAAAATTTCAAGATTATAGCAAAAAAAAAAAAAAATGATTAAAAATCGTCATAAACAGCAAACACTTATAGAAGGAGTCGACTGACAAATACTTTGGCCGACTTATTTCAAGATCTTATCTTTCTGATCATGTTTGCTGTTTACAGTTGTTCCCTGTCGTTTTATAATTTCCAAGATAAAAGCAAAACTGCAAAAATTTCATGAAATTCTTTATTTTATGAAAATTGCCGTCAATATGGTCAAAATGGACAGCTGGTATAACTTGACATTCTGAACGTTTCTGCCTCTGCCAGATTTTTATATTATCATTTGTTAAGATAGAAAGAATTACTTCGAGTTATCCCTATGATCAATTTCTAGTGACTCTGGCTGTTTTGCCATCGGACACGTTTAATACTAGATATTTCAATGATAACTGTGGTAAAATTTGGTTCCGATCGGCCCTGTAGTTTCAGAGGAGAATATTTTTGTCAACGTCAACGGATAACAGACGACGCTAAGTAATGGCAATAGATCATACTGGCCCTATTAATGATTAAATTTATCGATACTTTAATTTGAACTTATACTTAATTTGTCTAGACTCATTTCAATTCGGATTGACATTAATTTTGCCTATTTGTTCAAGAATTTATGCTGACCTCTTAATCTCTTTTGTATTGATGTGTTGATGAAGTTCTGTTTTCCTATAGCTATAGTTAACAAGATCTACATCTTTACACGGTTTATTTCCTTTCATCTGAAAACGAATCCTCACTTTTAGAAATAAGATGAAAATATTATGATATGACATATGATAACATTAGGCGAATTTTCTGAAAGAGGGCGAAATATACCAGAGGGACAGTCAAACTCATTCTTGGGACAGGCACATGAAATATATGGTTTGGTTAAACAAGTGTTTTTAAGATCACAGTCCTCCCCTTTTCAAATTTCCATCAGTGGACTAACAATACATACATGGAAGAACATGCAATAAAAATGGGGTAGAATTACCAAAGCCCATACATGTTATGATCCGCCTGTTGAAAGAGCGAATCCATCCATAATATTTTCGACTATTTGTACAACAGTACTATATAATACCTTAATCATTTTTAGCCCTCGTTTTTTTTAGTTTAGGTTCGTGAAATTCTTTTTTTTTTCTTTCTGTGCAGTGTTTTGAGATGCGTGTTTGTCTTTTTGTTCTTTTTTATTTGATCATGCCCTCATCTGTCTTTATTCGACTTCTTGTTTTGATTGCCTTCTTGGTATCCTCTTACTTTAAAAAAAATAAGAATAAACTGTTGTAAGAAAAGTACAACTTTCAGTAACAATGTCCTTTTGTATATTTTAGTTGTGTGTTATAGAATTATTCCAGTGGCGTGTACTCCAAGCCTCAGTTATTGGTTCTTTTGGCGTACATAATTACAGTTACGAATTAAAATTATGATTGCCTACTTTTAACCTTGATACAAAGTGGATTATGTTGTCAATTACACGCAATGCAATCCTTCCTAAATTGCGATGGTAATGTAATGCTGTAGGAAGACAGCTTATATTATCAATAGTCATCTATTAGAACATAGTGGGTGTCTGCCTTTTTACTGCATGTAATCTAATCGGACTAAATCAAACACGATCATATATATTGGTTCTGTTTCATCCTAAATAACAAAATGCAGACATCACGACATAGTTGGAAATTGTCAGAATAGTCATCATCATCCTTGATTATTTTCGTGTGGAAATGTTTGATGCATTCGTTTTTCATTACCTAACAATGTTTTATGAATGTCCTGGTGAGAAAAAATTCAATAAATTGACGAAACCTTCTGGGTCCTTTTTTAATTTCGATTCCTGTGTAATTAGAAAAGAACCAAAACCATATAGTCGATTCACAATTCTGTTGTATATTGAACCAGTTAAAAAATCAGTTTCAAAATATATGTTCATTTGGTCTTTTAGTGTATTACACGTATTATGTAAGTTTGATTTCAGTTACTACGAGCATTCTATCATTTGGTATGATTAATAATATCCGTTTGCTTGTACTTGTACTTGTGTTTTGTTATCTTTCAAACTTGTTTAGAGTTTGCAGATCTGAAACAAAATAGTGTAACTTAACTACATGATGAATGTACCTGTGTCAAGTCAGGAACATCGTTAGTGGTTGTCTTTTGTTTCATCTTTATTTGTTTGTCGGAGATGTGGTATGATTGGCAATGAGACAACTATCCACCAAAGTCCAAATGAATTGGATGTAACCAATTATAGGTAACCGTATAGCCTTCAACAATGAGAAAAAACCATACCGTGTAGTCGGCTATAAAAGGCCCCGACATGAAAATTAGTATTGATAACTAGTTTTGTGATGTAATTGTGACTTTTCAATATTTTGCCATAATATAAATTAAAAAGAAATATTCAATGAAGTTGATTTGGTTGGAAGTGATTACACATGCGCTATATTTTGATGGAGATATTCAGATTTTGTTTCCATAAATTCTCGCATGTTTATAATCGCAAATAAATTGACTGTTATTTGGAGATGTTTTTGTATAACGATGACTGAAAGGAACCGAGAGGCAATAATTGTAAATATGAAGTCGATGTATTATATTTAAAGATGCAGATAATTGAAATGCACTGTATGAAGTTTCATCGGTCTATTGGCGGTTTGAATTAGTGGTCTGTTTTTGAGCTCAGAAAGACCAGTCAGACTTGTTTTTTAATTCTTACGTAAATTGATACAAATTGTTTGCTATTTAACTTTAAAAAGCACGATGTCAAGATTATTCAAGAGGGTCAGTATCAAAAGAGAAATTAATTTTGCTAATTATAGTTCCGGTAAACTTAAATACTTGACTTTTAATATGGTTTTTCATTATTTAGCCAGTTAAGTTCTTAAATAAATAAACTACATATGTAACAACAAGACAAAAATCACTTTGAATTATTTGTCTTTTATTTATATTTCTTAAGTATTGCAAATTATTTATGTTTCACTACATTTATAGACTAAACAAATATTACTAATATATGAATTACTAAATTTAAAGGACTATTACAACAACTGGCAGTTGTATTCATATTATTATTAACTATCATCTGGGTGTCCTACGACAACATCATATAACTATTTGAATTACAGAAAAAATCTGTTCATTAAAACTCACTCACTTACTAATAATTGTTCAAATAATTTATGTCGGGCAGGTCTAGATGAACATTGGATATTAAATCAAATTGCGCACTTTGGTCTCTACCGACTCTCTTTTAAAATTGTAATTATAGAATTTTTATTTTTTAAAGTGTCTTACTTTGCGCTGATACCTCAAAAAAGTTTTATTGTTGGCTATATATAAAAGGATTGCTTGGTTGTTGTTTGCTTAACGTTCAATGACAAACATGTTTTACATATTCAAGAAGCAAAAAAATTAACAACAAATCTAATATGTTGATTCTAGTGTGTAGACCGGAATGGAGACTTGAAGAAGATGGTATTTTAAATAAAGACAGACGTTTTTATTTCAAACAGGCCACCTACTAAACCTCTAACGAGTTGTTGCAAGAACACAAGACAATCTCTATTCTGACCGGATATTATACATCCCGAATGACCAGCTTGATACCTCTCTTAAGCATGTCTTTTTTTTATGGACGAGATTTATATTCTGCAGTCAATCCTTGACTCCTCGCGAATAGCCAAGACTTTTACTCTAGTATTTGAGACCATAGTTCCTGGACTAAGCCATTATTACACTTATTGATTGTAAACCAAAGCATAATTCTAATTTGTATCGATTTAACACAAGAAACATGGGTTGACTGCAAATTTGCCGTTTAAGGGCTTGTGTCTGTTTTCATTCATACCGTATTATCTTTGATGACTTTTTACATATATTAGGTTGACTCTACTGCTTGTGGATGTTTCGTCTCCGAGAGTAGTAGTCTATCCGATGTTGACATGACATAACAGAGATTCTTTTACGTTGTGTAAGTTTACTGTTCTCAAATCTTTAAAATGTTTCCCTACCCGAAGACATATATTGCCCAAGTCAGAATGACACATTTTTTTTTTTTTTACTTTAAGTGGTCTTCAATGTCGTAATTGATTTGGCCTTCCCACTATTTTGATTCGATTGATCTGCTGCGTCTAATCAAAACAGATATGTAAAACGCGCGTCTTGCGTACTTTATTTTAAGCGTGGTATCTTTTTGACTTTTTAGAACCACTAGGTCGATACTATGACTAGTGAACGTTTCGTCCACGAAGGCATCACTAGCCCAATAGTCGTATACTCCGATGTTTTTTAAATATTTACTGTCCATCCATCATATTAAAATCATTCATTAGACTTCATGGCATGGATGGCATTAGATTTTACATTTCTTTAGAGAAGTTACATTTTTAATGGCTCTATACCTTCGATTTCAATTTGGCCAAAAGGAGCAACTGGCTTACTTAATTATTCGATGGCGTTTTCCCATTGGGTCGATATCACTAGTGCTATTGGACGTTGTGTTTTCGGGGTAATCCGAAGTCAACACTCTGTAGCTGGCAATAAATGTCATATATAGATGCTGCCATCTCGTGAAAATGTACCGTTCATAATAATATTAAAATCATTCGAAACAGTTTTGTCTATACCCAGGAACTTATGTCTTGGCCATATTTGGTGCATTTTTTATTAGATATTTAACTTCTCAATGCTCTTCAACTCTGTAAAGATGTTAACATACTATTGATGGGTGAAAATTTTTTTTTGTATATACTTTAGCAGATCATTTGGTTATTATAAGAATCAAAATCTGATTCACATCGCCATTGGAGAATGCGGTTACTTCCAATTCCAAAAATAAATATTTGTCGAAAACCGATACACTTACGGCTATCATTTCGAATATTGCCCATCACAAATTTTTAAGACTTGTTGGCTTACAAAAGAGGATACTGAGAAACGTTCTTTATTTGACCATATTTGCGATTATGACATTAAAGTTTGCAATATATATATTTCTCTACCAAATTTGTAACCAAAGGTTAAAAAATTACAAATTACTATCAGAAATCCAGACGTAGATACTTTTCCTGAATAGATTAAAGCTGTGAATTTGAATAGTTTAAAACAATAATTGGCCTATGAACATTCATGCTATATCTCTACAAAGATGGAAACGTTGCTAAACTCCCATCTTACTTAATGTTATTGTCTAAGAAAAAAAAACTAAAAAAAACAACACAATATCGTTTTGTGCGTATATCACATTATATAAACTGCTTGCTAAAGGAATTAGGTATTAACAAATTAATTTGAAACAAGTTCATGTACCCCAACGATACTTACTGCGGCGGAGGCAATCCTGTACAATCAAAAGTCTGTTTAATATTCTTATGAGTAAATTTTTCGAAGGAATGATTTCAACTTCACCAATTGGAACTTACAAATCATAAAGTAAAACAAAAGAGAGAAAGAGCTTATACAAATGGGACAATTTCATAAGAATTTTCTAGGGACACAAACATTCCGTCAAGATAAACTTTATTTTATTAAATACTTTAAATACAGACCTCTGTGCGGAGTTGTTTCCTCTTGAGTATCAACCCTCTTTCGCATGTCGAGAGAAAAGATTTTTTTCTGATAACTTATTTTATCATTCCTGTTGATTAGTGCATGAAGGTCATTTTACCCTGTCTGCAGTTGCCAGTATTGTACATTGTTCTCGAGTTTTGCCACTTTTTTTCATTCTCTTATTACCAGTACTTCCATTAAGGTTATAATGCTTCGACTTTCCTGATCTCTTACAGAGGACGGGTTATTTTTTATCTCTTGTCCAATGGTTGTCGTTGGTTATCATTTGTCATAACTGTGTACATCTATTACAGCTCACTGTGACTTTGAGATAAAGAATAATAATAAAAGTGCTGTTCCTTTGCTTTTTTGTATTTTTTGCTGTGCATGTACTGATTTAGTGTCATGGATATATACCCCAAATCAGTTCTTTTCTATCATTACATGAAGAAGGAAACAATGAAATCATGTTTGCATCAAAATATGATGCTTCACGCACAGTGGTACAGAGTAAACTTGAAGCAGAAGTTTGATCCGGAAAACTTTGGCATCAGGTAATATTCCGTCATCATAATATTTTAAAGCAATTAATTTGATTATATATTTTGACAAGCAGGCTCCATTTAATATCTACAATTTTATCATTTTCATCATCATTAGCATCGCAAAGTTAATATTCGTTATTTATTTCATTCGTACTAAGTCTCACTGGAATACAATTTGTCTTGATTTGGTAGTATCTAGTTGTGATAAAAATAACCATGTTGAGGTGACTGCAAATATCTATTGGAGAGTTTAAAAATGAATAGTTGAAGTAATTTTATTCACATTTGATACATAATTGTATTTAGAAAAAAAGCATTTCATTTATTTTTACAAGAAGATGATACGCAATGCGAGGTAACTCTATATAATTACTTAATAGTCAGTAAAAATTATGTATTCGATTATGCTATTCACATCAGTTTCCAAAAGTTTCTCAAATTATAATGCAACGTTTCCAGAAACATTTATTAGAACATTTTTAGTAATGTTTAAAATTACCTAAATCTATTTATGTTATATATGGTCAAATTAGGGTATTGTTTAAATCATGTTTTATAGTATCAAACGTTCTGTAATTAATTTCATCTAATTTCCCTGACTATTTACAGATCTTCAACCACATCAAAAGTTTATGCCAAAACTGTTTCAATAAAACGTTTTTTTAAACGTTAAAAATGCATTATAGCTAAGTAGGTAATATGAGGAAATGTTAGGGCAACATTGAAATTTGTGTTTTACAACGTGTTACTTAAACCTTTTTCTACAACATAAAAAAAAATATTACAAGGATTCCATTAAAAAAATCTATCAATTACATTTTTTTCAAGGTTTATAACCATTCATAAAACATTTTTATAAAGCCATTTATTTCAACACGAATTTAATATTTACATGATATTATTATCCTCTCATATTCATAGATATATTTACTATAGTTAATCATGAGCGACATAAAAGTCAAATATGCAGGTGAAATATCAAGACAAAATAATAATACATAGCAATAAAGATACACATATGACCCCAACGTTAAACAATGGAACAGTTGAGGTCTATATTAGGTGTCCTCTGGCCCATTGAAAAGATTGGATGTTAACATAGCACTTTACCGATAACATTAATCCTTATAACTATTTCAACGATTGATTAACCTCTGACTATTTTTATTTTTTTTTTTTGTACGAATCAGGCCGTTGGTTTTTTTTTTTTTTATCTCATTTGAATTGTGTCACAGTCTCGTCATTTTCAATACACTGTTTACACACCGGCAAAACACTTTTAAATTTTACTTCAAGTCAGAGTTAACTGAACAATTTTCACTTATGCAAAGGCTGCGTAATATGAGACCTCAAATGGAGACTAAAATTAGATTGATGTACGGCACATCACATTTTTATACATGACAATGGTTGGTGGTAGGAGCGGCCCATTTCAAGTGTAGTCATATTCGCTGTTTGTCATAATAGTCATCATTTGCCTATCTGTAAATGTATGGTGACTTTATACCAGTCTTGGCTTCATACATTCATCCCAAGACACAACAACATGTGCATTTTGTGTCATGCATAAATGAGCATTTGGCACAGGAATGTCTACTAAATCGCCTTCCAACTCTTTTATTGATTATTGTATTACTTTAATTGCGGATACCCACCCTATTTCAATGTTGGTTTCTGTTTGTTTTTTTTTTTCTACTATTTTTCATCCTGTTTCCTACCTTTTTGCCTTTATTTTTAGTGAAGGTCTATCAGAATCAACAGTGTCAGTGTACATAGTAATTCACCTCTGAATAGGGTTTGAAGTGATTCCCTGTAAGTTCTAACACTGGATCAGGCGACCAATGTTATTCCTCTGGAGAAAGTTTAGGTGTAATGCAGCAAGCAACATCATTGCATTTCTTTATTTGAATGTGTAGTTCCGTGCTCTACACTTGTTTGAAATTCATGCATTGTAGGCATTTTATCTGTTTTTGATTTGGTAATTTTTCTAAATCCAGACCAGGAAAGAGTTCTCGAAGACGTCTTTTGAAGTTGTCAATTCTGACATTGGATCCAAAACTGAGAACGGTTAATCCTAAAGGAACAGATGCGAACATCTATTTCTAATGAAAGACTATATTGGCTTAACAACCTTTAACCACTGTTCATTGAGCTTTCTATCTGGGTTTTCTTTTTCAGCTTCTCTCATGTCAGCCATACTGCCACACCCTTTTAGTTGGGTCTCAAGTTCAGCTTCACATTATTGTCTTCGGAGACATACATTTTGTAAACTCATTTTTAATATGCTCATAACCCTCTCATCTTGCTTAGTGTGGCTGTAGCTTGGAACACAATTAGAAAGGATGCTCATATCTGGATTTAATTCTCTAAATAGACATATTGTTGCAGACACAACACTCTCAAGAGTATTACGTTGGTCAGTACCCTGTGTATTTCATCAGTATTGGTGGAATTGACTCCTGATCGCCAATCAAATGTTTGCAATAGCAGCACCATGCCTGAAAGGGAAGATGTCTGAAAGGTAGCATTATTGAAAATCGTGATAACTTGCAATTGCCCCCAAACAAAGGATGCATTTATTGTCTCAGAAATGTCACACAGCAATAATAGAAATGGTCTCAGAGACGAAAGAGTCATGTGGTGATATAATGCACCAAGTGTACCTGAAGTTGGTACGATTGACTGTTTTCCTCGCACCTTCTAATTTTATATTGGACATTTAAACCGGAGATGAAATTAAAAGCCCTCTTTGTGTGTGAATTTTTTGGGGCGAATAGTAATCTGACTCATGTTTTTGATGGTATGTTTGTTCCTTCAAGGCACGAATACTTTGCTTTCTTTATCATTTCCTCAAGAGATATATGAAATCAAAAAAATGTGCCAAAACATGCCTCCTGTCAACAGCTATTGTGACATTTTCTAATTTTCCCTCTAGAGCATCAGAAAAGTGTCACATGTTCGACTTTATATTCCTGGGTTGAGGGATCCCTAATGAGACCAGTATCTCCTAAAAAAATTAGTCTCATTCTTTCCACACCAACAGGGTGACAACTACGGATACATCTAATGTCAATTCCTTATAAATCATGTCAGCTACCGAATGTAACACTGAGGCAACGTTTTTTAACTTTTTCTTTAAACAGCCGTCGTTGTGCTCTGGTATGAAACTCTTTCAGTTTCGGCTTCATCTGTTGAAGAAAGCGAGCTCCTATGGTTAGAATTTCAGATTCTGATATGGCTTCAGGAACATGTACCAAACATACAGTTGAAAAGCACGACTCACCAGGACTGTATTTTATAATATTAATTGGCATTGATAATTGTAGATTGTGGAAAAATCGATAACAATGATCATTACAGTCAAAAGGGTTTTCAGTATGAATAAATTCGTCAAACATCACTGTTGCATTTTGTCCTGCAAATTTGACAGAATTTACAAGAATTTGTATGATGCCAAATTCACATTTTGTGTATGTGCTCAAGAGTAGCATCTTTGTCAACTTCTTGGTTGGATAAGGTAGTGCTTGTCTTGGTTGCATGTTCTGGGTTTGTTCGTTTAAGTGTCTACTGTATGACAAATAACACTCGGGAAGACTTTGTATTTATATGCCAAAGATTTTCCAGAGCTATTTACAAAAGGTTTCGTAAGTAATGAAAACAATGCTTGTGCATGGTATTTCAATTCCGATGATCTCATTGGTATCGCTTTCATCTTTTTTTTTCTCTTCGAATCATTAAAACCATCATAATCGATAAAAGCTCAGGAAAACGATATGATTTCTTTCTTCTGTTGCAATGCATCATTTATTGTCGAATGGTCGCTGTTTGTATACCATATTGCGTTGGATAGAGCCTAGAAATACTATGAAATACTTTACAATACAAAACAACATTGAATTTCGCCTGTCACTCGGCACTTCACATATGTTAAACTAGATGATGTGTGTTATACCTATGTCTATGTTGGTTTTGTAGACTGTTGTCTTTTTTTTATCGACGTTTATCGTTTTTTGCTATGGCTTGTCAGTTTTTTTTTTTTTTCTGCTTATGACTATCACTTTGGCTTCTTCTGCCTCTCTTTTATATTGTTATATATTAAGGCTATTGTATTTCATCACTAGGGTATCAGGGAGTCTGAGCCTGTATCGCTCACGTAGTGACCTGTCAGTTCAGACACAAGAATGGACTCTAGCGGCCATGTTTTTATATTTCCAGTTCATATCAGACAAGGAAATGCTGTAGAGTAGAAAGCATTCCTGTTGTACAGTTGTTTTAAATTAGCAAAGAGGTTTCAGAGGAGAAGATTAAAATGTGTATACTATAAAATTAAATGTATAACTATGTGTCACCGCAGCCACCATGTTAGCTGACTGATCAGAATGAAGTGAGAAATGTTTGTAGGGAACCTCCAAGTCATTATTCATATATAAAAGCTTCGAAACATTTGCCATTGTAGTCTGAGATACGATTTTGAAGATTGGGCAATCAAAATCAAAAGTTACCTTTGCCGGTCCAAACAGACACATCCCTGTTAATGAAGCCTGTATAATGTAAACATGCACGTGTGTAACGTGTCAAGTGAGCTATGATTGGTGATGAAAACGCAATACGGTGGACAGAGGGAAGGTGACAATAGGAAGATGAACTCGCTATGTTTCTCAAAGAAATCGTCCATCAGTCTCAATTTTAGAATAGAAATCTCGATATCAAGCTGACCTTCTGGTTTAGGTATAGATAATCCTTAACGTCAAGTTTGAGATGTATTTTTTTCTCAAAAAGTTTATCAGAAAGTACCAAGACATAATAGATAAATATTCAGCATCTGATTTACAAATAATATTAGATGGTGTTGAGTTATAGATTATAGATTATAGATTATAGGTGCTGAAGTGTGTATATTTTTATTTACTTTTCAGTTTTCCCTTTACTTGTATTCGTGCTATTACATGTATGTTTCTTTTGGTCGTATGGCTTTTGACGTGACTCGATATTTATGCATCCCGCTATCGGGTTTTTTACTTTAGGCGTTCCTGGTGCAGTTGGGTCCTTATGCGCGATTCGGACGACAGAAGTTTTTACAGTGTTGTTTTCACTTTGTTTACTCTTGTATTTATATTTTACTTAATATGCTTTATTGAGAAAGTATATACTACATACGGTATGTACTGTCAACTATAAAAACTTTTTATCGGCGTCTTTGTCAATTAACTATCAACTACAAAATAATTTTGTTGAAGCCTTTGTCAATTAACTACAACAACATTTTTGTTGGCGTCTTTGTTAGATTTATTTGTTTGTTTGGATTTTTAAGTCAGTTTTGTCGAATGTCTGCGGTGAATGTTTACACAGTTTTGGCTGATGAATTCCAATTATTGTCACATTAACATGTAATGTCTGTTTGACAATATAACGGAACTATTTTAAAACAACTGCTATACTAGTGGGTGGTTTGGCTAGCTATAAAACCAGGTTTTTCTTCGTAAAATGCTTGTACCAAGTCAGGAATATAACAGTTGTTTTTCACTCGTTCCTGTGGTTGTTTGATTTTGTCAGATTTTATAAACTTCCTCTTTTGAATATACCTCGGGGTTCGATATTTTTGTTTTACTATTTTTCAAATGTTGGAAACTGAGTGGCAGGACATCATCAATATATCTAAAGATGAAATTAAAAACTTGAGTCTTTTGAATACTATTCATACAAATACAAATTACTAATCTACACGCCGTATCTCCAAGGAATGGGCACACGAGGCACATAATTAGATGCACTTATGAATATAGAACATGACAGAAGATTCGTGCATACAAGGCACAAAAATGACATGCTGTCGCGAAAGACTTTCGTACTTGCTTGTTTAAAGTAATGTTGAGCATTCAAGGAGTGTATCCTATAAGGTTTTACATTCAATATCAATTAGTTGTTAGTCAAAATAAACGTTTTACAAACGTATGAATGGCCATCGTAGTGACTATGACTATAAGCCAGACCTTCCTCTAAGTCCACATTTGGGATCTACTTACCACACATAGGCAGATCGCAATCAACTGACTATTACCATCATTGACCACAACACATATTGTTCCAGGAAGGAGAGAATAATTCGGGAAAGATTATGAATAAGAAAATTGAGCAGTGCTTACCGCAGACTCTGGATGGTTGTTTCATTATGAATGTATACATATGCAACCCCGCTTATTGTAAATACTTAATTTGCATGAACTTCCAGATTTTAAAATTATACAAATCTAACATTTCTACAAGCGTTATTCGGTGTTTATTTGATATTACCTTTTGAAAATCAGCATAGATGAAATCATCATTTTAGCAGGTTGTTCATACTTATGAATACGACGAACGATATTTGTTATCAGAAATATTTATTGATTCTTTTACCTTTTTTAAACTTTGGTTTTGTTGTTCAATTGTTAGACGTAAGTTTAATTTATTTATTAAGTACAGTATCATATCAACCAAAATATACAATATAGAAAGTAAGAATGACGGTTTGAAAAAACATTGGTTACCAAAACTCTACAAGACAGTCATATAGGTTCACAGAGGATACTGATCATTCCTGCTGTATTGGTATTTGTTAGTCCTTGATGGTTACGATTTGCATAGCAGTTGTACGATGATACGGGGTCTATATATTAAACAGTTGCATGACTACACCTCTTTAGCACGTGTTTATGTTTTATGACTTAAACTAATTTATATATTATACATGTGCATGTATATGAATGTTTTATATTATACAAGTTGAGAAACTTAAATAAAATATTGAATTTGAATCTAATAACGCCTTTTCTTACACATGTAAATTTAAAAAGATCCTTCTATAACATACACCTGCTCCTCGTTTATATATAATTTATTAATTATATATATTGACTGAAATGAAATCAAAGGCAGTCAATATACTGACCTTATGTTATAAATAAAATTAATTAAAGATTCCTTGAAGTGTATCATATCAATTGTTTATTTATGATAATAATTTATGAGTACAAAGTGACAAGTTATTACAAAAATGTGTCAATCTTACGTCTGAACAAATTATTAGTATATATCATATTCTATATGGTTTATGTTTATCGTACAAACGAAAATGTACGTTCTTTTTCTACATTAGGGGCACTAAAATAAAAATATACATTATGTTGCTTTTAACTGCATTTTGCAATGCTAATCATGATAGCTACAGCTCTCATTTACGTATTACGTCGTTTTTGGTGATTCTCACCAAAACAAATCCATTACTAAAACCGAACCATATATCGAGAGAAATAACTTGTACTGCGATTTTCATCCCCAGTCGTCAATGCGGACACCGTAAACATTGCTATTGTCATTCGTCGCTATGCTGTTTAAATACATTTTAACATTACAAATTATATGCAAGTATCAAATTGAAAAGTTATTTACAATTTGTCAAATAAAAAACAGGAAACTTTTAAAGGCAAAATGCAAACAGGAACTTGAATACAAAGGGGAAAAACAGGAAACAAGTTTTCAAGTGGACAATCACAATCAACAATATGTAGAAAAACAGACCACACCATGGCCAAACGAATGAAACAAAGAACTAGGAATAAAGAGATAACTGTTCTTCAAACACTTCATAGAAAACTAAAGATTAAACAACACAAGCAAAACAAACAATAGGGTAAGCAGTTGCTGTATCATTCAGTGCCTTTCATCCGACCCAATAATCTCGAAAATATTTAAGAAAATTATATTGATAAATAGAATAAGGAAACAACCGTTTACTGAGTTAGCATATAATTTTGGTGATAATCCTTTGCGCCCATTAAACCTTCTAATAAGTGTTTGGAATTGTGTAGAAAGGCATCTTTGATTGAAGTTTTTTTTCAATATATTTTCAGTCAACTTTACGTAGAATGTGAGAATTTAAAATACAATAGACCTGAAGACATTTTGACAAAAGAAAAAGAAAAAAATGAAAAAAAGACAAAATTTTACTAAAGTAAAGCTTAGCAGGACAACTGTTTTTTTTTCAAAATCAAAACACCTGAAAAATTCACAACATTAGCACAATTCAAAAAACAGAATACTTAAAACTACGGATCGGTTAATAACATAAAAACGCTAACGATATCAATTGCTTTGGAGATATTTCACATATCCTACCCATTATTAAACGCTAACGATATCAATTGCTTTGGAGATATTTCACATATCCTACCCATTATTAAACGCAAGTCTTATTATCCATGGTAAAATCCAGTTTTGAGTCATAGCTATAAGACATTTCAACAACACATGAAGTAACGCTTAGGTGTTTTAACATTCCCTTAGCTGTAAAGTATTTCATGTAATTGTGGTTAGGTAATACAGTATCAGATGTCTCCGTTAGTGGTTGGGTGAAAAAATCGGTCATAAAACAATATATAAGTACAACTGATTGACACTTAAACTTTCATTCAATTGATATAGTCGTGTTCTTCCTTCTATAGTAAATCATAAAATGTTTCTATATAAAGAATGCAATGGACAAGGTAGGCCATTATTGTTTCATCTTAACAAGTCTGCAGTATCTGGTAAGGGGGAGACCATTTCGATTTATTAGGGTTATTTTATTTTGGGGGATAGGCAAGCGGATTTTTCAATTTATTTGGACGATTTTTCACTTACAACTGTTGCTATGCCGGCTTATTTCATCGTACGGCTTTTCCGCGCCAATTATTTTTGTCGATTTTGCACACATTTATTTCCTGCATGTTATGGGATAGATTATTCATTTTCTATATTTTCTATATTTACATCATATATATGAAAATGTGCGTACAGGTTACATTTGTGTCTTAGCTTTGGCTATATTTTTTTTTTTTTTTTTTTTTTTTTTCATTTTTGACGTTTTTATCAGCTCTTCCGTTTTTAATAGGTCTTGGATTTTCAAACAGTTTGGCCTCACTGATGAGAAATTTATAGTCAAAATGCGCATCTTGTGCAATAAAATTGTCACCGTTAATGTTATTATCCGTATCTAGTACATCTCTGACACTATCTGATTTAACAAGAACATGCACTGTCTTTGATTTAGTCTATAACTATCATACTTGCCTGAACTCATGCTATAGCCTACAAAACACTAAAGTTTTTAAAAGGACATTCTAAGATATTTGTGGGTCTAATCAGAAATCTAACCTAATCCGGTGTCATCATTTGCAGCAAAGAGAACAAAGCTTAATTTTAGGTTAAGGTTAAAATTTGTGAGTAAGGCTAGTATTTTGAAGACAAATCAAGTGGGGAAAGAAGTTGAATGTCAAAATAATTTTGTTAAAAGTTTTTACAACTTGTAAACGAAATCTGTTTCAAATGTATAATGCGCTATGTTTCAATGCCTTGTAGAGATAATTATCTCGGCAGGTCGACTTAATTATCTCGGTACCTCGACTTCATGACGGCAGAAGTAAACCTCCATAGATGTCTTCCTATGAACAACTTGCATACCAACACACAACGTATGTTTTATTGGTATATATTATTTTTTTTTTTTTTAATCAAATTATTTGCTGTATGAAATGTTGAAACATAAAGGTATATATTATAACTCATTATCAATATCATGATATTCAACTTAAATACTACGACGTTATTAGTGATTAAATATTACACGGTATCTTAACAGATTTATCATGCTCGATTATTAATAAGATAATAATCAAAAGCCATTTTGAATTATTAAAGCCACAATATACTCTAAATGTAATTGTCTGTATTGTGTTGTTGAGTTGTTGTCCTATTGATGTTTACCTATATGGTCTAAAGGGAATTTGACAAGATCTCTATTACTGTTAAAATATGTAACAACTATTTCAAGGTTGGTGGTCTGTGCAAAGGCAACACGTCTTCCCTAATCTGAAATATCCTTATTTCTTATGTCAGTCTCGCTCCGATCGTCCCACTACGAGACCTTGCCCATTTATGAATAAATCATTTTCAACCAAAATACGCATGAAATATTTGCCACTAAACATTAAGCAAACAACAATTTATCATTTAATCAAAACATATGAATATATTATTGTCGAATAAAAAAATAATCTTAAACTTTATAATTGTTGTGTAGTTATACATTCATTAATGTCATTAATTTGTTTGACTAAAATGCGCGCTAAGGAAGATTTTAATTTGGTTTTTTTTAAGAGGAAAATGGATTTTTATTTATTGTCCATGCCATAGAAATACACAAGAAGACTAAAGAAAACTATACAAATTACAAAAATGTTCTAAATTTGGCTATTTTATTTTATATTAATTTAGTATTGTATGTATACATAATATTCGTTACAACACCGTTATATCGTAAATACGTAGGTGTTTAACAATTCACATGCATACTTCAAAGTTTTGGGTGGGTTTAATTAAATGTCGACCCTATTATTTTCCTATTTGCGGTGTTTTCAATTTATTAGGAGCGATCGCATTAAAATTCAGGTAAGCATTGTTACATTGATTGAAAAATTCAACAAAATGTGATAGATTTTGGCAATGTTCTTTCAGGTTTGGCACATATAAACGATTATATGGGTTTTACCTCCCGTTTTAATTTAATAATATTGTATTGCATTAATCAAGCAACAGGATTAAACACAAGTTATTACAACTTATATTTAGTCCACTCCTTACATATACAATACACATATATGATGACAGCAAACACATACATAATATAGCGACAGTTATAGAAAATAAAGGAAGGAGTCACGCATTGGCATGGCAACAAAAAAAAGCAAAAGGACAGAAAGAAAAAGAAAGCTGCTGACTTAAAACGTTAATAAACTTTTGACTGTTTAATGAAGTAACGAACTTTATCAAAAATTTAGAGTTAGTCCCGCTGAAAAGATTCCTTAAAGGTTTCGTTAAAATCAAATACGTGGTTTTGAAAGAGCTGCGGATACAAGATAATACCCATTTTGTAGAAATATCATAGTCCATGCTATATATACTACGGTATGTCTAAATATCGTTCGGATGAAATACTAAGTACAGTGTTTGTGCTGGATACGGCAAACGATTCAAAGTTAACGAACTATGGGACCGACGATAAAACGAATTCGAACACAATTCACCCCATTACACTTACAGCATAATGTATAATCATAATAAGATAATATAACTTTTATGATAAGGTAACAGTTTGTTTCTAAGTTCCAGTTTCTAACAAGTGGTTGGACGTTAAGCAAGCAACTATCAATCTAACAAGTCGCCAATAGAAATCAGGCAATATATTATATACTCTGTGCCAACAGAAACGCAGCACCATACTTTATTTTCAATTTATAAAATTACAAATAAACAGACCTTATTTAGAAGTTCACCATTTATTGTTAGATTTCGAAGATTTCTAAGAATATGAATACTAGTAGCTAACTCTTTTTAACTTTTCGTTTTCATTGTTGAGATCATAACGTTCACAAATTCCGAATTTTTACCACAATTGAAATTTAATATTCGATGGTTAATTTTAACCATTATGAACCTTTAAAGAAAAGGTTTTTAAAAGATATGCAGTTTAACCAAATAATTACTCATTTGCATTTTATATATAGCGTGCTCGCATCTCTAATCGGGTCACACCAAAGACATGAAAATTGCTATTTGCTTCTTCTTCGCATTCATGTGGCATTTAGATATATGAGATAAGAAGGCTGAAATAAAAGTATAATGTGTCTTGGTAGGGTGATACCTCTTGCTGTAGTCTGTTACCTCGTGACCTACCACGTTAAAACTCCGACATATCAGCAGGTTTAAATTTAATATCACATTAACATGTTTTCGTCCTAAATATGCATGTAAAAGTTGCCATAATTAGGTAATGCCAATGTGTATTTTTTTCTTTTAATTTGATTATAAGTAGATTGTCTCCGTTGCTGTAAAATTCGTTATATGAAAATTATAAATTTAACTTATATTTGAAAATTCTTTAGATACTTCCTTAACACAGGAAAATGTCTGAAAATACAGACAGATAGA
Source organism: Mytilus coruscus (assembly GCA_017311375.1). Lineage (NCBI taxonomy): Eukaryota > Metazoa > Mollusca > Bivalvia > Mytilida > Mytilidae > Mytilus > Mytilus coruscus. The sequence continues at coordinate 40,425,311 of CM029601.1, read as the reverse complement.
AACAGTAAAATATCATGTGTGTAACATCCCCTCCTCCAAACCCTACTTTTAAAACCAACCAAAAAAATGTGACTATAATTGCAAATTGTATATTTATATTTATGGTTGTTCGTTCGCCAATATTGTTAAGTCTTTTAAACACTGATAAAAATATATCGGAGTTACATTTCTTTGAATGGTTTTTCAGCACTGCGATTCTTTTGGTTTTATTCTCACAACATTATAAAGCTACACCATACAAGAAAACAGATTGAAAAATTAGTTCCACAATTTATGTGCATAAGGTTTAGACTGGTTTTGGTTTTATGCATCAAAATGTTTTGTGTATACATATAAAATAAGAAGATGTGGTATGATTGCCAATGAAACTACTATCCACCAAAGTTCAAATGAAGTGGATGTAAGCAATTATAGGCAACCGTACGGCCTTCAACAATGAGAAAAACCCATACCGTATAGTCGGCTATAAAAGGCCCCGACATGAAAAAAATGAAACAGTTCAATTGAGAAAACAAACGGCCTCATTTATAACAAAACAATTTATGCAAAAAAATATGACAGACATGGACCAACGACAACCACTGAACTACTGGCTCCTGACTTGGGACAGTGTATAAAATAGATGATTAAAAGAGGCCGAAAGTCAAAGCTTTGAATTGAGATAATAATTACGGAATGAGTAGACAATAGGTAGTGCAGTCGAAGAATTCTAATAAAATCTCTAGTTAACATATAAATATTTGTATGAACCGTTGGTTTGGGAGGAGGGGCTAAACTTGGTCCCAAGTGTACCTGATGAAGGTATTCAAGAAACATGTGCTATTTACACAAAAATCTTATCAAGCAATTTTCTTTCTTCGCTGAATCTATATATATATATATATATATATATATATATATATATATATATATATGTGTGTAATATTCAGTAAGTAAGATTGATTGATTGTTGTTTCCTTTACGTCCGGTGGCAAATATTTCATGCATGTTCAGGACGATATATATAGTTGTTGGAGAATTATTGCCTGATATAATTGGAATATTGGACAATTTGCCGTTTCAAAATTCAAAGTATTCCGGGAGATATAATTAAAAACGAATACTAAATCGTTGTGATTTGGCTAACAACTTCCTTAATCTTTAAAATTCTACTATACCGTTTGGGCTTTGTCCATTGTTGAAAGCTGTACGGTTGCCTATAATTGATCAAATCCACGTCATTTGAAACCTGATTGATAGTTGTCTCATTAGCGATCGTACCACATATCCTTATTTTATTCTGCACCGTCAATAGTTCGTTTTACATAGAATATATGATTCTTTAGAATATAATATCAGTGACTTCGTGTATTTTTTAGAAGTCACGTTCCGTGAAATCAGCAAACAGTTTAAATTATTTACAATTTTGTAAAATGAGTGGTGCACGATATTTTAATGTATGTGCAAGAGTATTAACAATCATTATAGAAAAATTGTTTTAGAATCATTTACACTGCATTTTTACAATATGAATCATTTCATGTATTAAACCGTCATATTATAATACCTTCTGACATATATACATGTACATATGAAGAAACGATAACTCACAAGGGATGTTATAACGGTATTGTTATTAACTTCTATGCGATTAAGACTTCCTTCATTAATAAGATGTGTCTCTTCGTATCGTTAAATACAACTGTTTGGCTATGTCTGAAATTCCACTACTTATGCACCGTATATTTTATACAATACATAATCTTGACTTTTGGGCACACGAAAATAGTGATGATAACCTGAAACAACAAAAATGTCAAAAACTAAATACAGACTGAAGCATAGTTTGATGAGTAGTTATTCTGTTTTCCTCACATCCCTACTTAAGGCGAATGGTCTAAAGAGTCCATGTACAGTATCACTTAGTCTAGCCTGTTTACCCTGAGATTGTGAGTTCGAACCCCGCGCTTGGCAGATGCGTTCAACTCCGATCTTAATTTACTAGGATTGTCAGTTTACCTGGCGAAGGTCAGTTGTTCTCTCCGGGCATTACGGCTTTCTCCACCAATAAAAATTTACCGCCATGACATAACCAAGAGTGCTGAAAAACCATAAACCAATCAATCAATTGATCATATTTTTATAAGAAAAGGAACCAAGCATTAAAACAATTATTAAACTACAGACTTGTTGCGCACAATCAACAATTATATACCTTGCGTGAAGAAATGTTGGTATAAAACTTGTAACTATGCAGTGTGATTTTTTTTATTTTGTTTTGTTTTTTTTTTTATTGTGAAAATACGACCTTCTATTTGAATATCCTCTTCAATGTAAATATACGATTTCAAAGAACAATATATACAACAGGTGAACGATAATTAGGCTAAATATTTATCATGAAGACTTATATGATGCTAGCTACCAAAAATGAACAAAACTCTGATTTTTGTATTGCTGACACAATCATGACGAAAAGAATTTATGTGCATAAGGTTTAGACTGTTTTTGGTTTTTATGCATTAAAACGTTTTGTATATACATATAAAAATAAGAAGATGTGGTATGATTGCCAATGAAACTACTATCCACCAAAGTTCAAATGAAGTGGATGTAAGCAATTATAGGCAACCGTACGGCCTTCAACAATGAGAAAACCCATACCGTATAGTCGGCTATAAGAGGCCACGACATGAAAAAATGAAACAGTTCAATCGAGAAAACAAACGGCCTAGTTTATAACAAAATAATTTATGCAAAAAAATATGACAGACATGAACCAACGACAACCACTGAACTACAGGCTCCTGACTTGGGACAGTGTATAAAAATAGATGATTAAAGAGGCCGAAAGTCAAAGTTTTGAATTGAGATCATAATTACGGAATGAGTAGACAATAGGTAGTGCAGTCGAAGAAAATCTCTGGTTAACATATAAATATTTGTATGAACCGTTGGTTTGGGAGGAGGGGCTAAACTTGGTCCCAAGTGTACCTGATGAAGGTTTTCAAGAAACATGTGCTATTTACACAAAAATCTTATCAAGCAATTTTCTTTCTTCGCTGAATCTATCTATATATATATGTAATATGCAGTAAGTAAGATTGATTGATTGTTGTTTCCTTTACGTCCGGTGGCAAATATTTCATGCATGTTCAGGACGATAGTTGTTGGAGAATTATTGCCTAATATAATTGGAATATTGGACAATTTGCCGATTCAAAATTCAAAGTATTCCGGTAGATATAATTAGAAACGAATACTAAATCGTTGTGATTTGGTTAACAACGTCCTTAATCTTTAAAATTCTACTATACCGTATGGGCTTTGCCCATTGTTGAAGGCTGTACGGTTGCCTATAATTAATCAAATCCACGTCATTTGAAACCTGATTGATAGTTGTCTCATTAGGGATCGTACCACATATCCTTATTTTATTCTGAACCGTCAATAGTTCGTTTTACATAGAATATATGATTCTTTAGAATGCAATATCAGTGACTCCGTGTATTTTTTAGAAGTCACGTTCCGTGAAATCAGCAAACAGTTTAAATTATTTACAATTTTGTAAAATGAGTGGTGCACGATATTTTAATGTATGTGCAAGAGTATTAACAATCATTATAGAAAAATTGTTTTAGAATCATTTACACTGCATTTTTACAATATGAATCATTTCATGTATTAAACCGTCATATTATAATACCTTCTGACATATATACATATGAAGAAACGATAACTCACAAGGGATGTTATAACGGTATTGTTATTAACTTCAATGCGATTGTTGTTTCCAATCTAAGATGTGTCTCTTCGTAGCGTTAAATACAAATGTTTGGCTATGTCTGAAATTCCATTACTTATGCACCGTATATTTTATACAATACATAATCTTGACCTTTGGGCACACGAAAATAGTGATGATAACCTGAAACAACAAAAATTTCAAAAAACAAAATACAGACTGAAAAACGGTAAAGTTATACATAAAAATAGATATAATTCTTTACCCCTCAAAATGTAGATGTAAAATGGAGTGGTACTAATATATAAAGGGAAAATTTCTTACTTTTTCTTTGATCATATACTACAATCATATCGAATCAGACCAGTATTCGTCTATATTAAGTCAAAATCCAAAGCTTAATGCCACAAACTCGTTGTACGAAATCAATATGCATGTCACGTCGTGTTTTACATGCAGCATACAAAAACCCATTTTGTAGTAATCTGTTTTCGATTGATTGGTCATTTACAAGAAAAAAATAGTTATCCTTGCTAAATACAGTTGTTGTTTTACGCCCGAAGTTTAAGTCATTAACGTAACAGAAGGCATTGTACTTCATATGGGAAAAGCATTGTAGCTTTCAAATAGACAAGCTAGTAAATATAATATCTTTAAAAAGAACTTGCTATTCTTGATTCTCGTTCTATACTCCTATTACAATGACTATAAAAAAGAAGATGTGGTATGGTTACCAATTAAGGAGACAAGTCTCCACCAGTGGCCAAATGACGTAGTTAGAAGCTATAGGTCACCGTACGGCAAAACCCATACTGCATACGAAGCTATTAAGGTCCCCGAAATGACAAATGTCAAATATTCAAACGAGAAACAAACGATAATTTATGTACAAAACAATAAACCAAAATTTAAAAAAACGAAATGTATATGATATAGAGCAACAAACGACAATCACTGAAATTCAGACTCCTGACTTGGGTTAAGCACACACAGAATGTGGTGATGTTAAAAGAGTAACTTATTTTTGAATTTTTGAATTTTAACAAGAAACTATTTTTACTTTATAGGCCTCAAGAAAATACGTCAGCTATACTAAGTTAAAAATTATCAATCAAATGAACAATTTAATTCATTTGTTCTTCTTAACTGATAAAATTAATTTGAAGTAAAATATTAAGATATAAAATGAGCGATCCACTTGTAGTCTACTTACAATGTTGATAATGTGCATCATCCAACAACATACTTATTTGAATGGTAAATGATCTATCAATTCAAGCATCTTCATGATAGACATATTAACATATCAATAAATGTCTGGATTCATCTGGAGTTATTTGCATTTATAATTCTATTTTTTTTTTTTTTTTTTTTTTGACTCATATTCACTTGAAAATATAAATGTAAAAGGCTTCATGTAGACATATTAACATATCAATTTATGTCTTGATTCATCTTGAGTTATTTGCATTTTAATTCTATTTTTTATTATTTGACTCATATTCACTTGAAAATATAAATGTAAAAGGCTTCATGTAGACATATTAACATATCAATTTATGTCTTGATTCATCTTGAGTTATTTGCATTTTAATTCTATTTTTTATTTGACTCATATTCACTTGAAAATATAAATGTCAAAAGATTCATGTAGACATATTAACATATCAATAAATGTCTGGATTCATCTTGAGTTATTTGCATTTTAATTCTATTTTTTATTTGACTCATATTCACTTGAAAATATAAATGTCAAAAGATTCATGTAGACATATTAACATATCAATTTATGTCTTGATTCATCTTGAGTTATTTGCATTTTCAATTCTATTTTTTTAAACTCCTATACAATTGCAATTGTAAATGTAAAAATGCTTCAAGTAGACTTTAATCTTTTTCAAACATAACATATTCAGTGCTTCTGCTAAACTCTTAAGCTTGTAAAGGATTGTATGTTCTTTTATTTGCCCTGTTTGTTAGTCCATTGATCTACTTTGAAAGGAAGGTTGTCTTGTGTAATATCTTAACTTTTTCTCATTTTTGGATTTTGGTGTTGACGGCAGGCCCTTGATGGACTCTTTATAATTTATTCGCAGCTTTTTGACATATTGTAAAGACTATTCTATTATTGAAGACCATTTGTTGACATCTAGATTTCTTTTGGGTTACATGTCGTTGGGTTGCAGTCTCGTTAATGTTTGTTTTAAATGGTGTTAATAGATTTCAGATTGTCATTTAAAGTATGTACACATTGAAAACCATATTTTAAATTTGCTTCAAAACATCGATATCAATAAAAGAACGTGTCTCATTGAAACAGGTACACAAAGTCAAAATAAAACCCGAAAAGATTGCTAGATGTGAACAAACGGTTTAACCCCACTAACACACACACATGACATATTCTTATTTTTTCCACTTGTCGTAGCCACCATTCTATCTCCCTATTATCATTTTTGACATCGCCGAATTCTACTTCTCATCAGATATTTATTTGTCATTTAAAACGCAACGGATGCAACTACATGTAATAGAACAGGGCTACACGTATTTATCACTTAGTGCACCTTGGTTTTAGAATGGGTTCTTGTCTTGATTATTCATTTTTTTTTTTGTCATGGTTTAATCGTCTTATTTTTTTTTTTTTTTGTCTTGGTTTATTCGTCTTTTTTCTTTTGTCATGGTTTTTCGTCTTTCTTTTTCGAGTGTCCTCTTGGTATATTCTTTTCCGTTTTTTCAGTATTTTACGCGTTATTTTTTAAATTAAATTATCGTCCTTCTACATTTCTTCTCATAAAAACAAAAGAAAATCGTAGACACTCTTGACATAAATAATTTCAAAATAGTTTTTATTCAAAATGTAGCTGCATATGTATGTCGAAAATGTTAAGAGAATGTTAAGACTACAAATACAGCATATACGTTCATATGAGATTGTTATTGTTCTGCGAGTTATCAATTGAATTTTCAATATGTAACATGATTGACGTGGAAAGATAACATTTGAACAATAAAAGACCTTACTGGTAGTATTGTTTTGTTGCCGCAGAAAGAAATGAATGCAGATATCGGATGTACCTAATTCCTATGTTAATCTAGGATTTGTTTTTGTGTGTGCTGTCATGCTGATTTTATGTTACTTTGAAATCGATACTTAAGAAATTTTCAGTTTACTAAACAGAATAATTTGCTTAATTTTAAAGGGGACCTATTTCTACATATATCCAGGTGTTCATTCGTCGGTTCTGGTATATTTTTTGTGTTACTTTCGTTTTTTGCACTTTCATACCAGCTACTAAATTACTTTATTCAGTTTCGAGCTCCCTGGCCAGGAATATTTACATATTGCATAAAATAAAGAATTTGTGTTTAGCTAGTACATCTCATATCGATCCATTTTCGTTTGATTGGTCATTTACACGAAAAATATATATTAATCCGGTAAATACACTTGTTGGTTTTATGCTTGAATCTTTGGTCACTAATGTAACATAAGGTATTATTTTTTGTAAAATGTAGATATATTTTCCGTGATTTATATAAACTCGGATATTTAACCTTAAAAACAATTGAGCCGGTAACGGCCTTATTACTTTGAAATTACATAGTAATGAAATAAATATAAGATCATGTTATGTTACGTTACTTTGTGTAATCCTAAGATCGGAAGTTTTGTCATTGAAGGATTTATCCTTATCTTGTAATATGACAAAACTGAAATATCTAACATACCGACTGACTTTAATATGCTCTATGATGTATCACAGAAACCGTCATGTGTTTTATATGTGTGTGTCGTTTGTTTTTACCTTTTTATCATTGTTGAAGGCTTTTCAGTGAGAGAAGCTGTCTTGTTGTTGTGGGTGTGCGTATGTTTTATTACATTTGCATAGTTGAAAACTTTTGTACATGTATCAGGGGAGAAATCCGTTTGTGTTTTCGTTTTTTTTTTTTTTTTTTTTTTATCAGTGACAACAGTAAATTAAGTGATTTGTATAGTATTGAGTTTACCCTGTTTGCCTGTTCTTCAATGTCTTACGTGCATGCAGGCTTCTTTTAATATATGGAAAACAATAACGGATAGCTGTACAAAGAAAGACAAAATATAGATTTTCATGATATTTTGAAAAAATGAACAAATACCCAGGAAATAATGCCTCTATTGCTTTCAATTAAAAGCTACTAGTAGGACACCAACAACTCGTTGAAGAACTCAATCACTGGCGGATCCAGGTGGGGGCGTAGATGGCGTTCACTACCCCTTTGATTGCAAAAAATCTCATCTTTCTCACAATTTTTAGCATTAATTCTGAATCCACACCTGTCAATCCTTACATTTTGATGAGTTTTTACAGTAAAATCTAAACAGTCATGAACATCAACATAACGCTTTAGTTTCCCCTTTGATATAAGCAGATATATTTGAAGTGCTGTAAGGCATGTATGCTCAAACTAACCTATCTGGGTACTCATACATCCTGCGCAGCCAAATGGACCCCCCCCCCTTTTCCCCTTTTCTGCCTTGGTTAACAAATGTAACTATCGAATGAGAGACATCAAAGAATCCTTGAAACTTTTTAAAAAGTAAAAGGCTAAATAAGGCTAAATAAATTGGTCGGTTTGACACAGACAGATATATGCATTTGGTATAATAAATAAAATAAGCAAACTTTAAAAATTATATTGTTTGAATGAATATCAAAAAGCAAATGTAATGTAAACATTTAAAAAGTATTCCCAAAACTAAAATTTACAAAAACAGATATAAAATTTACAGAGTTACCAAACGACTTCCAATACATGCCAAGAGGCTATTCCGTTTGCTCTAGATCGACCCGTGTCTCAACAAGTTGTAGATAGATTGAAAATATCAGACATCATCATCCTTTTCTCAGCAGACCAAAACATATAACGAAGAGACAATCTCTAGAGGTGTTCTCGACTTCTTTGAACTTGCACGTTACTATTTTGAACATTTGTCAGTTAAATCATGTATATATAATTCAATTATATGGATATTGCAAAATAACACAGGCAAATGAAATAAAATTTAAATAATATTACATAATATCTTATTAAATCAAGAACACAATCATTTGCTAAAATCAAGCTCAAGTATTTTATTTACTGCATTATTATGAAATGATCTCTTGCTATCTTTAATACTTTTCAATAACTTTCATGCAGCAACGTGATGCACTATGTAAGAAAGCACAATGTAGTGTATTGTCAATTATAAAGAAGTTAGAAATTCAAACATAGAATAGAAAAAAAAATTATTTTAATCATATTGAAGTGTTTACAGAACTGATATGAATAATACAATTATATACGAATTATTAACTTTATGTATAATCAAGAGCCAATGAACGCTTTTCAAAGTGTTTGCGTTGCCAGAGTAATTGTATGTGCCTGCCATAAAACAGGGTCTTAAATGCCGAATTCAGTTAAAATCATAATTTCATAGTACGATCATATATTATATCACAATTCAGTACGAATTTTATTTTTTTTATTGTATTACAACTGTACTACATACAAATCATGAATGAAAATTTTTTAAATCTACAAGAAGATGCATAGCAAAATATGGATATCACAAGAGAAACCAAAAGGGAACATCGTCATAATGAACGTGAAAGAAAGAAAGAAAACAAAGTTTTCTACTTTAAATTTTTAATAAGTTTTTGCATTCAGAAAAGTCTTTCAGAAATTCTGGTGAATTTTTTCTATAAAGATTCTGAAAAATGAATGAATTCTCCCTAATTAAGCATTTGTAGAACATCAGGTTGAGAGAAATCTTTATATCAATATCTGAAGGTATAATTAGGAATGCTATTCAAGTTGTTGTCCTTGTTGCGTAACATTAGTTGGAATCTTATTTTGTCTAGCCATTCTGCTGGTTAATAGCAGTAAAAAAGACTGCAATAAGAGATTAATCGTATTTTATCTTATGGGAAGGATAATTTTACCAGTACAATACAGAATAACTTGTATGATTAAAGAATTTAATTTACGAGAGGACTCTTAATCATGAAATTTTCCTTTTTATGTCGCAAGAAAACGAGAAGGTGGTCTCAAATTTCTTTGACTGTTGTTAAAGATGAAATGTATCATTTTTTTTTTTTTATCTATTCTAAAATCATTATTCTAGAAAAAAAATCAAAGGGTTTTCGAGCAGTTTAAGCTCCAATGTACAAAAGTTTGGGTATTCATTATAATATTCATTTTATCAACTTTATTATTTTACAACTTACTACTATTACCTTTGGTATGTTGTTTGTTGGTCATTTTGTGACCAGTATTATAAAAAAAACTGTTCTGTTGAAGATATTTGTTTATTTTTTGGGTTTTTTTTTTGTGTTTATTTGTGTTTTGTTTGGGGGGAGACATTCAAACGGTCTGCTATGAAATTGTTTGCCTTTCAACACAATTGTCTCCTTTTAGATTTTTATACATTCACTACTTTAAATAAATCAAATTTAAACGGTAATAACTGTCCTTTCCTAGATTTAGATATTTCGGTTTTAAACGGGAAACTCCACACTAAAATTTACGACAAAGGGACGATTTTCGTTCCCTATTGTTAATTTTCCATTTTAGATGGTGATGTTCCTTTGGCACCATCTTACGGTGTTTATATTTCACAGCTCGTTCGCTATGCCCGTGTCTGTTGTGACGTTTTTGATTTTAACGAACGTAACCTATGTATTACTGGTAAATTATTAAACCAGGGATATCGTTACCATAAATTACTTAAAACCTTTACTAAATTTTTCCATAGATATAAAGATTTGGTTTTGAAGTTTGGTTGTACCTGTAGAAAACTTATTTCAAACGGGATAGCACATCCTCATTTTACGGAAATGTTGTTAACCGTGCCCGGAAATTTAGAAATGATCCTTGTAAACTTATCGCTCCTTTAAATAAACTTATTCTAAAAGGTTACCAATTCAACACTGTAATAAGATCATTGAATATTGTTTTATTGGTATAAATATTGATTTTGTTATCAGTAAATTAAAAGCAAACTAAATATTACTAGTATGTTATATACATATACACATTCATGGATCTACAATCTGTCGATACCTGTATCTTGGCATTCCACAAGGTCATGTTTTCTCTGACTGTTTATGACCTCTTTACACTAAATCCATTGGATGTTGGATGTGTACGGATTGATAATTTAGTCTTAGATGCATGATTTTTTATTAGTTGTTAGTGGTTTTGAACTAGCTGTCAGAAAACTGCGAGTACTCTCAGATCTGTTCCTAATGTCTTTTTGTTGTTGGGATGTACAAGTACCCTGCCATGTCCACTTGAATTTTGTCCATCTGATGAGTTAAGCCTTTTCAACTGATTTTTATAGTTCGTTCTTATGTTGTACTGTTATATCACTGTCCCAGATTAGGGGAGGTTGGGATCCCGCTAACATGTTTAACCCCGCCACATTATGTATGTATGTGCCTGTCCCAAGTCAGGAGCCTGTAATTCAGTGGTTGTCGTTTGTTTATGTGTTACATATTTGTTTTTCGTTCATTTTTTGTACATAAATAAGGCCGTTAGTTTTCTCGTTTGAATAGTTTTACATTGTCATTTCGGGGCCTTTTATAGCTGACTATGCGGTATGGGCTTTGCTCATTGTTGAAGGCCGTACGGTGACCTATAGTTGTTAATTTCTGTGTCATTTTGGTCTCTTGTGGACAGTTGTCTCATTGGCAATCATACCACATCTTCTTTTTATATAGGCTGAATTTTTATTTACTACAAAAAGTTCTGAAAACAGGAAGATTGAATGTCAAATAAAGTTTTTCAACTACACATCCACATCTCAACATATATTGATGTTGTTGATTTAATCAATAGATAATCCACATTTCAGTGACTATCCACTTACTCGCATCGCTGACAAATTGAAATTAAGGGTACTACAAAATAAAGAAGCCTGCTTCGTATCTTGACCTTAAAGGTGGAATTGACACTATGATTTAGGACAGACGCAATACTTTAAGTTCCATACTGTCATTTTCCAAATTATTGTATTGCATAGTAAAATATATGCAGTCCGCATCAAAAAATGCCGTTTACGTATCCCACGTGACACTGTCGCAGTTTCTTCTCATTCTATGGTTATTTCACATGAATATAGCATATTCATTAACTGAGACAATTGGGATATGAATTATATTTGCATTACGGTTTATGCTAGAATAGCAGGAAACGCCTACCTGTCGGAACAGCTGACCTCATTCGTTCGATTACATGCGTTTTCGATAATTGTGTAAATCTCATGTTTGTCTGCCTATATATACACTGATTTCATATTAACTGTTTCTATTCAGAAAAGTCAGAATAATACTCTTTAACGTACTTCCAAAAAAGAGAAATGAGTTGAATGGCATCTTGAAGAAATCAACCGTATTTTATGTTATGTCAGGGATCATTATTTTCATCTTAAAATCTATAGTGTTTTAACTATCAAAGAAAATCATGAAAATATCCATAATTTATATATAATCACTTACGGACATAATTTTCACATTACATACGGCCAACAAAAGATTAAGGAAAAGAGAGTTATTCCCTCTTCAAACTGGCACATAATTAGTCAGACCTTATTTTTTTGTTACTGCATATCTGTATATCTGTACACATCGTCATAGACTCTCACATGGACAGTCAAACACTCTAGTAGAAGAAGTAGTAGTCTGGTAATATTATAGGTATTATATGATAACTACATTTCTTGCGGGAGAAATTCAGACAGCTTCAAATGTATATTTATAAACATTTCTACATTAACGCCGTCGTAACCAAAGAGAAAAACTAAAACTGTGTATCATAATACTTCAACTGCGAATCATGTTAATATGTTCTTTATTCACATTAGTATGTGGCATGATTGCCAATGAAACTATTATCCGCCAAAGTTCAAATGAAGTGGTTGTAAGCAATTATAGGCAACCGTACGGCCTTCAATATTGAGAAAACCCCATACCGTATAGTCGGCTAAAAAAGGCCCCGACATAAAAGATATGAAACAATTCAATTGAGAAAACTAACGGCCTAATTTATAACAAGACAATTTACGAAAAACAAATATGACCGACATGAACCAACGACAACCACTGAACTACGGACTATAGACTTGGAACAGGCACATAAAGAAGAATGTGGCGGTGTTAAACATGTTTATGAGAGCTTAACTCTTAACACCAGTGGTGTGACAGTACAACATAAGAACAAACTATAAAAATAAGTTGAAAAAATACTTACTCATCAGATCGATACCAAACAGAAAAACATCTAACAAAAACACAGACTCGACGTGTCAGGGTATTTATACATCCCTAACAACACAAAAGAAACAAAGTACAGATCTGAGAGTACTCGCAGTTAGCGACAGCTAGTTCAAAGCCAATAACAACTAATTAAAAAAATCATGTATCTAAGACAAAAATATCAATCAGTACACATCCAACATCCAATGGATTTAGTGTAAAGACGTCATTAACTGTCCGAAAAAAAAAACACGACCTTGTGTAATGCCAAAATATAGGTATCGACAGATTGTAGTATCGTGAAAGTGCATATGTGTTTAACAATGATATTTAGTATGGGTCTAACATTTTTTCGCCTGACTTCTAATATATTTTTCAAATGCCCGTATGTAAAAATTGGACCGATCTAATACTACAATAATTGTTGTGAAATCGAAAAGATGCACTTTCAAAAAAAAAAAACCTAGGAAAGTCATGATATCATGTAAAAAAACAGTCGATTTCGGTCTCTATTGAAATGAAGTGTTTTGGTTGGTTAGTATCTCTCATCCATCGAAATGTTGAACTTTATGATCTGAACAACTACCAATGATTAATATTGTTGTATTAGATTTTCATTTTTCATTTAATTACAGAAGATTTTCTCGAACGTTGTTTAATCGAAGAACAAATAATGTATGTACATAGGGATGAATTAATTTGTAATCTGAAAATTCAAGATTTTCAATTCAATTTCTTCCAACAGTTGACTATAAATAATTAACAAAGAAATGAAATGCATATAACAGTACATTGTTATGTAGATTCTATTATTTTCACCAAACAATGCATACAAGGAAGTATAAGATCTTTGCCATTGTACTTTTATCTATTATCATAGGAATATTGGAGAAATCGTCCTAAAACATTAAAAATGTACCTTTTTTGCATGATATACTTAAACAAATAATTTGATGAGAATTCCAGAATCATATTTATATAATGATAAGAAATATTTCCAAGTCGAAGCCCTAACAACATCACAAAAAAAGATAAACACCTCCATAAAAGCATCACAACGAACTTAAATTTTGTGCAAAAACGAACTCTACAAAAATACGGCTGCTTACTTTTATCGTTCGTGTACTATATTATTTTCTTTTCAGTAAACTACACGCTTACAAGATGAACAGCGATATGATATAGTATAATCAATATTTTAAACAATTATGATTTAAGCTATCAATCAAATGTTGATGAAGATAACAACAATGTTTATACAGGATTTAGATACTTGAATTTGTCTTAAGATGCCTTGAAATCAATTCATTGATCAACCTAAGAAAAGTATTACTGGCATTTTAATGTCGTTCTCGCAGTGTCAGATTTGCTATAATACTTCCACAATCTGTTACGTGTGACTGTTAAGTATGGTCGACCGCCAATCAAATTAACTTACAGTAGAACTATTCAACAGTTTTACGCTGGGCAAACACTCGGCATCTGCGATTTATTTATATAATATATTTTATAAATATATTTTGTTGAGATTTTTAACAATAGTCAAGAGCGGATTAAATTTTTTACCTTCAGAAATATTGACAACTAGGAGCATCTGCCGGCTGTAATACGTGATAATGTTGTATATGACGGTTATTGATACAGATAATAAGGACATATTTGCATAGTGTCTCAATGAGTATGTTTCAATTAATTTTTGAATTACTCCTTAAAGTTTTTTTTTTTTTTTATTGATTTATTAGGAAATTTAAATAACTTAAGGTATGACTAGTGTCTTATTTTCTTCATGTTGAAAAAGTTCTATTGGAATTCATTATATTTTCAAAATTTTTATTTGTTAATTTGTTAATAATTCCGTAGATTTTTTGCCGAACAGATGCAAGTTATCAATGTAAAACTGTGAAGGACTATGTTATTAACTATTGTTTATTTGGAAAACTTTTACTTTTATTGTAAACTGTTTATCTTAGCCTAGAGGAAATTACTGTGAAGTTAATTTGGACTGATCGAGTTTATAAAAGCAATAATTTCTATAAACAAACGATAACCGGAACTTACAGATACAAATATAAATCGATTAACATCGCTGTCTTACAAAATCGCTTCATTTCTTTTGACGATTGCTTTTTACAGATGCAGTTTACAACAAGATGTCTTGGCAAGGAGATAACAACTCAACACTATTGTTACCATTGAATGTCAATGTTCCTAATTCTGATTCTTTTGACGGAAATATTTCGTGTTCAAAACAGTCCGGAAACTGTTCTGCTGCAACAACAATGAACGGGACATCAATAAACATGGATGAGCCAGCCACAACAGAGACACTTATTGGTCTGACTGTCCTATTTTGCCAGATCGGACTTGTAGGAATTTTCGGCAATGTTCTAGTTATCTGTGTAATACTGTTAGATAGAAAAATGAGACAATCGGTGACAAATATTTTCATTATGAACCTTGCGATCGCCGATCTTCTTATCATGTCGTTTGGTATTCCTGAAATCGTCCAATTCCGACTGAACCGTGGTTGGCTTTTGGGGAGAGTGTTGTGTAAAATTAACAGATATATCTTGGTTGTGTCATTATATTGTTCAGTTCTATCGCTGGTTTCTGTATGTGTAGAAAGGTAAGTGTGTTAGCAGTAAAGCTTTACGTTTATTCTTCTTACCTAGAATTGTATTTTCTATACATGTAAATGTCAGGACTTCAATAAGTCTTTATACCAAGACACAATCGCCCAATATAAAATGAGAATAAAGGAACCAAAATCAATATATTCTTTTGGTTTATTTTACCTATTAGAATAATTTCAAATAAGAAAACATTGGTGAAATTAGATTTTCATGACCTATATCAAAACTAACTTTCAAATATATAAAATTGCTACCTAAGGGTTTTTCATTCCAAAATCTTAATCAGTTTTTGACGAAAGTATTAAACTCGAGCTGTGGAATGTTTTCTTGTTCTCCTTTTCATTCGTTATTGGTTCAAATCGGCATGTACCAGCATTTTTATGATATATTTGTCTCGTATGAAAAATCGTGTCTCTTTAATATTTCATTTTACTACCACTTTCCGATCTTCTGAAATGTTATCGTCATGTTAGTTACAATAAACTGCATGATTATTCGTTCATCCTTGTCTTGAAATCTAAATCTGCAAAAAAGTTAGTACAATTACTTTTACATGATTGTGTATATTGAATAATATTTTACTATGTGACAAATCGTTAGCGGTTATTTCTTGAAACAAAATGTGGTCTTTTGCATTTGTTTTCAGATAAACCGCAATACTGAACTTAAAATGTTTAGTTAATTTTCCGCATTAAATTGAGTATAAGATATACGAAGACCAGTGGATATGAATATATTATGCGGACAAATCTTCATTCAAGCTATAATAAGACATATTTAGTTTTATTATACTGATCATCTATGCTTGTGAGAAAATTGCACGTAGTGATCATATATAGTCAATTGTTTTCTTTTTTAAATTGATATAAGTTTTTCCCATGCTAATATTCTTACCAAAATGTATGACCAATGGGAGGACTTGATCTTTCCTATTGTTAAGTTTCCTTTTTTTGGTGACGATGTTGTGTTGGCTCCTTCTTATGAAGTTTCAAAAGTTTCAAATGCACGCACGTCTTAGATTTCCATGAACGTAATATTTTCATAATTAAAAACTTGTATAACTCAGATATACATAATTTATCATATTAAAATGGTCAACTTTCACTTAATTTTATAAAAAAATATAGAGATTTATTGAGTCAGTATATGATTTTGCTTGCATGAGTTAAATAAAAAGTGGTATTTCACAACCACCCTATTCTGTAATATTATTTATAAAGCAAACAAGTTTCTAAAATGTCCTTCAAATCTTTCTTTTTGGCTTAATAGACTTATATAAAAAAAAAAGGTTATATTTATTCTGATGCTGTTAAATGATTTTGTATTTTGTCAATAATTTGCTAATATATAGATATAAGGAGATGTGGTATGAGTGCCAATGAGACAACTCTCCATCCAAGTCAAAATTTATAAAAGTAAACCATTATATGCATGTAATTAAAACAAAACTTAGTGCATTTTGTTTTTTTTCTGCATTAAATTCTGATTTTTTCTTCGTATTGTACAGTTGTGTTATGTCTATAATGTTAATGACGTTGCTGTATTTGACAAACAACTACCGACATAAAAGTGTAGGACGACATGATTCTATATCAGCAGGCCAATTTAACACATTGAGCTTTCTGTCAGTAATTCTTTGATCAGTGTTAATTTTGCTTGGGTTTTCACCCCTTTATACCGACATTTTTTAGTATGCACGTAAGCACTTGTTGTGTATACTTGTTTTTCTTAACGTTCGTGTATGTACCTTTTAATGTGTTATTCCGTTGACGGAGATTAAAAGTGGGGACAAAATTGAAGAAAATTGGAAAGTTTAAATCTAAAAACAAAAACTCGCCATATGTCCATTTGCCTACCCAGTGTCAGGAATCTAATTAGTGTTTGCTCTCAATTAAATTATTTTAATGTTTCTTGGCATTTATAGGAATTTTGTTTTGATTAGGTATCTTCTTTCTTAATTTTCTAAACTGGCATCGATTTAGAGCCTGGCATATTGTATTTACATTTTGTACCCTTGACCGTATGTTAACATGTAGTTGTCTTTTTAATGTTTTTCGTCGCTTGGTTGCTGTCTCATTGACGTATACGCCATAACTTCTTGTATTCTTATTTAAGAAAAATAATTGTTAACAGATATAGGTCGTATCATTGACTTTTTATATGTTTGTTCCATCATTTCGGACATCTTTAGAAACTATCAGCATAATGCCTTACTTATTAACTGCCGTTTCTTTAGTCGTATTCTCAGCGAGAGATAGTTTTCTTGACCAAGTGGTTAGTGCACTTCACAAGGCTTGTTGATCATGATATATCGACCTAAGTCAGATTAAATAGATTCTATAATTTCCAACAGTGCTACCTGTGGTAAACAATATTTGGTATCGAAAAGGGCGTTATTGAGACAAGACATAATCATGTGATCAATAGTCATTAAGCGTATTTTATTGTTCGGTTAATTCATTTGTTTGATATAATCGGTAGTTTTACATCAAAAATAAGTATTGCAACAACTTTTGATCCATTTCCAATCTATAACTTACTTGCAAAAAAATGCCTATTGACTGTATTACTGTATTGACAATCCTAATATTTTTTATAATGAAAAGCTCTAATATTGTAAGCAGTGAAATATTCCGAGTATTACGTTTATAGCTTTTGCAGTTACATAAACATGTATCGAGTTATAAAAGAACATGCAACTTCGTTAAAAATCACATTTCTGATTATTTGCCTTCAATTTTTATTAAGAAATATTTAAAGTATGCGACGTCTGGTATCATAAAGACAATTTCCTTTTCAAATTTAAGATTTTGATGACGAAAATAACATTTTATAAATTTCGTATGTGTGAAGCACTCGTCTGGATTTACCTGCATCAAGAATGCCTAAATCTAAATATTTGAAAACCAGCCATAAAATATCCAAAAATACGTAGGAACGTTAGGAGCTATCTATAACCAACAGGAACATAAACAAAAACTGTCAAATTCCTCTGAGCTTAATATTGCCAGAGAGAGTTGACACCTTAGTTTTTTAACATTTTTTTATTTTCATCAACGAGGAATTTTTGAAAAAATATGTTATCTAGAGTTGTTTTGTAGACGAAACGCGCGTCTGGCGTACAAAACTATAAGTCATTAATTTTTTAATGAACCAGATATATCAGTACCGAAGCACTGACTACAAGGTTGACGATACCCTTAGGGACTAACATTCCACCAGCAAGTGCTAGTAAATAACACTTTACAAAAGGAAATGCGTGTGTCTGAAGCGCTTTTCTGGATTTACCTTCATCAGGAACGCTCAAATCTAAACATTTGAAAGTCATGAAATAATATAATATGTACATAAGTAAAAACAGTTGAACTATATGACCAACAGGAACCTAAAAATAATTGGCAAATTCATCTACGGTCAACCTTGTCTGAGCGGGTTGGAACCTTGGTTTTTTTTTTATATAATTTCTTTATTTATCAACTCGGAATTTTAGAAAAATATGTTATTATTCATGTCAGTACCGAAGCATTGAATTACGAGCTGATGATTTCCTCAGGGACTAACAGTCCACCAGCAGTGGCAGGGCTAACTAACAGTCAACCAGCAGTGGCAGGGCTAACTAACAGTACACCAGCAGTGGCAGGGCTAACTAACAGTTACCAGCAGTGGCAGGGCTAACTAACAGTACACCAGCAGTGGCAGGGCTAACTAACAGTCCACCAGCAGTGGCAGGGATCCACCAGCAGTGGCACTAACAGTCCACCAGCAGTGGCAGGGCTAACTAACAGTCCACCAGCAGCAGCTAACTAACAGTCCACCAGCAGTGGCAGGGCTAACTAACAGTCCACCAGCAGTGGCAGGGCTAACAGTCCACCAGCACAGGGCTAACTAACAGTCCACCAGCAGTAACAGTCCACCAGCAGTGGCAGGGCTAACTAACAGTCCACCAGCAGTGGCAGGGCTAACTAACAGTCCACCAGCAGTGGCAGGGCTAACTAACAGTCCACCAGCAGTGGCAGGGCTAACTAACAGTCCACCAGCAGTGGCAGGGCTAACTAACAGTACACCAGCAGTGGCAGGGCTAACTAACAGTCCACCAGCAGTGGCAGGGCTAACTAACAGTCCACCAGCAGTGGCAGGGCTAACTAACAGTCCACCAGCAGTGGCAGGGCTAACTAACAATCTACAAGCAGTGGCAGGGCGAATAAATAAAAATAACACATTATAAATTTTGTGCTTTCTTTAGTCTTTTGCTATGACTGGACATTCAATCCTAATGTTACTTTATTTAATTATTTGAAAATAGATTTTGAGCTCGAGTCATCTTTCAGATATTGTTTATGTCTTTATAAAAACGGAGTCCAATAATGAATGCAAATGAGACAATTACCCGCCAAAGTACAAGAACGTTAAACAACTACAGGTCACAGTTTGTTCCGTGTTTTTATATATAGTTTAGTCTTCTCAGTCTATAACTTGTTTTATATTTCAAATTAGTCATTTCTAAGGGTTAAAAAATTTTCATGCGTCGATGGTTTATTATAATTTGTGCAATATGTTGTGGTCAGATAGGTGCCATTTACCCGTCATATTTAGTATGGAACCATTTTACCTACTATTACTTATGTGATTTTAAAATACCATGGAGGTGTCTCTAATGGGGAAAGACGTGTTTGCTATTTCGGAAATTTAAGCATTAACTGACATTTGTAAACAGTTAAATTCCTCTAATCTTTCTTCCAATTGCTCATATAGACAAATTTTAAATCTGAACACCACCAGCGTCAATGTATAACAGATTTCTACCTAAGTTCTTGGCAGCAGCATATTAAAACGCCGTCTTTCCTCTTTTTAATCCAGTTGCTATAATCCTTAATGTGAATATTAAAATAAGGCTTAGTCAAACTTAAAATCCACGCGGTCGAATGTATTAACATCCTGAAAACCAATTGATATGGACAAAACCCATTTACATTAGATAAATAAGATATCATGAACGTTTCATTTGTCTCGATCACAGTAATTCCACTCGTAATGTCTGGAATCTATAAGGCATATATTTACAACGTAACCTTTTTATCAAAATATGCGAGCATATACGGTAATTTTTATACAATATAATTTAACGGTTTGTTGCCTTTTATCAATATCGCCGTAACATTGTTATCGGCAAAACTAAGTTACCGCTTATTTTGTTTTTGAGACAGTCGTTATTTTGTTGAGATATTCTTAGATACTAGATTATACCATCAAAATTGTCTACAGTTGATTAAATTTTAAAAAGTGCGTCTCGTACTGTCATCTGATACAGTGCACAATAACTAATGTTATATATATATGATAATAGTAGAATATTTTTCTATTTCTTCAGTGATACGAATCTTTGTAGGCGGTGGTTTTTCTTATGGTCATTAGGACTTGATTGAAAGTCCCGATTTTTCTACTGTTTGTTTAAAGCAAAAAAATGATAATAGTCATGCATTAAACACACGAACTAGCAAAAATTGTAAAATTTTGAATCTTTTAAAAACAAACCTGGGTCATATCATTGATAACTGAATGTGATGATATAGTCTGATCACTTTGGTATAGTAATGTCATTCATGATGTCAAACTGGCGTCATGAAGTTTTTATATTTGATGTACTCCGCCAGAAATGTTTATTTAGCATAAAATTTTGCTCAAATAATACAGGAGCAACCGCTTTTTCGCAAAACAAAATTTATTCGTATGAATTTTATTGCAAACGAAATATTGTTCTGGACAAATTGTTTCTCCTTTGTAAATCGAAAGATCTCAAAAAGTGGAAAGTTTGTTAGTTTGTATTTAAATTTTACTTTCAATGTAGTATTTATTTATGTTGATATTTGTTGGGCTAAAACATTGCTTTATTGTACATCCTTCTATATTCTATTCAATAAGATGGGTTTTTTTCTCGAAAAATGCGCTTGAAAATATATCTGTTGAAGGTCATAAAAATCCTTTAAGAAAATAAGACTTTCAAAAAGGCATTAATGGAATATGCATTGAAAATGATATTATAGTTATTTACATAGTATATTAGCAAGAGTTCATATGGGAACTAATTTTTCCATTTCATATCTGTTAAACGTTGTGGATTGCAACCAATGGGTAAAATTTTATAAAAAGATATTTATTTGCAATGTTCTTTCTGAATTATGTGAATGTTTTTAAAAAACGTATAGAATTTATCTATCTCACTTAATTTCTACAAACAAATCCAACGATGGAAGTAAATGTCGTTGCTATTTACTTGTAAACCGTGATTGAAAAGATCGGTGCATTACATTTGCTCGCATTTATAATTACATTTGCGCGTAAAAGTCATTACGTGTGCACGCAGCTTTTGGTTACATTTGCGCGCATTCATTTTACAGGTAAACAGATAAATTTAGGTAAACACAGGTAAAATATGTGACGTCCATTTTCACTGAACTAGCACACAATTTTAGTTAGGGGCCAGCTGAGGACCACCTCCGGGTGCGGGATTTTCTCGCTGCATTGAAGACCCATTGGTGGCCTTCGGCTGTTGCCTGCTCTTTGGTCGGGTTGTTGTCTTTTTGTATATATATGCAAGAACACCTTCGGCTAGTCTTAGTTCCCTGTTCACCAACGAGGAGTTGGATGTGGAGTTTCGAGCAAGATAAGTTCGTTTTATTATGCACAAGCACTAAGTCCTGGAAATTTATACAGAAAAAAAATGTGAAAACATATTAAATCTGAAGATTAAAAGTGCAAATTTTAAATGTCAGTACATGCTGAATATTTCAAGCCCACTGCTGTCAGAAAATGAATTCGATCAAGTTCTCCACTTGACAACCGAAACTCCATGTTTGTGAGTTTACGCAACTTTACAAACTGACTTATTTACTAAAGCGATTAGGAAACAGAATACTATTCACTCTTCAATATTAGCGATTAAGTTACATGTATGCCTAACTGGATTTCTTATGAGCAGTTGATATATTTTTTGAATTCAATATAAAAAATTAATATATTCAAGAATTATTACATGTTCAAATTTAATAACTATCGACATATTTATTATGAATTGTCTTTAAATTTACCAGTGTTACCTGGAAAATTAATGCGCGCAAATGTAATTAAAAGCTGCGCGCCAACGTAAAAAATTTTAATCCCCAAATGCGCGTAAATGTAATGCTTCCGAAAAGATTGCATTGGAAGTCTTGATACCAATTATAGTTATCTAAAATTATAATGTTGTACACGCTGCTTTATACAAAAAGCAAATAGGTGAAAAAATCTTTCCATTTGATCATTCTACAAAACTTAATTACAGTGTTGGAAGATTTTATATAGACAGAAGTAGTATACCTAAAACGACAAAGTTATTTTTCATTTACCTGTATATATTATGAAAACCGGTTTTTTCAAAAGTGATTATTTTCTAAGGGTTAAATATTTCGCGGCGGTGTCTTGCCATGTCTTTGTTTGGACTTGTTTGTTTGCTTTTTGGCCTTGAATGTTTGTCCCTAATATTTTATTAACTATGTATTTACTTTCAGGTATCACGGATCGAATTTATTCGTTTATAGTGTATTAATTTACGTTTTTTTGATTGAGTAAGCCTTCCAATTGATATTTTATCGTGTGTTTTTCTATGTTGTGATGTTATACTATTGTTTCAGAAAAAGGGAGAAGGTTTGGTACCATTAAAACATTTAAACCCGCTGCAAATGTTTGCACCTGTCCTAAGTCAGGAATCTGATGTACAGTAGTTGTCGTTTGTTTATGTAATTTATACGTGTTTCTCGTTTCTCGTTTTTTATATAGACTAGTAAGACCGTTGGTTTTCCCGTTTGAATGGTTTTACACTAGTAATTTTGGGGCCCTTTATAGCTTGTTGTTCGGTGTGAGCCAAGGCTCCGTGTTGTAAGCCGTACATTGACCTATAATGGTTTACTTTTATAAATTGTTATTTGGATGGAGAGTTGTCTCATTGGCACTCACACCACATCTTCCTATATCTATTGATAATGGTTTTAATTATACTTTTCCTAAAAATTCACAATTCTATCTAATTTTTTCATTAATATAGCGAATCACGTTTTTGATTTTTAAAATCTGTTGTATTTGTTAATGATGATTTTATTTAGTTAACACTTTTAAAAAAATTAACGACGTTAAACGTTAATTAACGTTTGTGCAAACTAGTCCACATCATTACAGATGGTGAACCCCTGAACCACTCAGGCGACATAAATAGGTCATAATAAATCTGATCAATGTAGTGACGACAGTTAGCTTTAAAAAGTACCATTAAAATAGGTATCAGAGACCGTTCGAGTACATTTGCTCGCATTACCATTAGATTTGCGTGTAATAATCATTTCATTTGCGCGCATTCGTTTTACATGTGTAACAGGTAAGTTATGTTAAGAATATATAAACAATATAGTCGTATTAAATCTAAAAATGCAATTCAAGCATTATATATATCAAAGCTCAAAGAGAAAAAGTATTCAGAATTCTGCATATATGAATATTTTTGATACAGTGTTTAGCTTAGAATAATACATATATCTAAAATGAGATGTGCAGAAAACATCGAAAAAATACCCATCCCTAGATGAAATTTGCATCATAACAATAGACAAGTGTCTTAACAACATGTCTAACTCTTAAATCTCCTGGGTCTAAACAAGCTGTCAATAGGTTTACAAGATACTATAAAAGATCAGCAATCAACACCAAACGCTTCAATGGACAACAAATTAAGATATAAACAAGATTTACTGTGTAGGATGGGAAAAGTCGTCACTCAAGAACTTTGAATATGTCATCTGTAATAAAATTTCTTACATTTACTTACATCTGGTATATTCCTCATCTATACTGAAGAAAACAGAGGAATATTATAATTTGCTAATTAGGGTAAATGTACATTGCAGGAACTAATTCAATTTCAGGAACGCACAACGTATATAAAGGCATCAAATAGCTCAACAAACTAATCAAATGTTATAGTATACTATATTATGTCTTCGGGAGTTCTAAAGTACCCTACGTGACAACAGTTTCACATCTTAATTACTATTTGACGAGTTACTGATTTATATAATTGAAATTATTAAGATTAATGAAACAGTTATAATTCTCAACAGTGATTTTTAATGTTTCCACAAGAGATAAAAAAAAACTATTAGATTGCAAATGTCTACAGCGTTAGCAGATTAAACACAAAAACATCACGATGAATAATTTATTTATATCATTGACTTTAAATGCTAATGGATGCAATATTTTCACTTTGATCGAGACAGCATTGTTTATCTTCGCCCATGCCATGCATTATCTAATAACAACAAAAAATTATGTGATGAAAATTCTTGTTTTTAAGAGAAAATGACATCATGTTCCTTTGTAATTATTTTTCATTAATATCGATTAAACCAACAATGTTATTTACTGCTTGTATCAATGAGTACAATGTTATGCATGGTACTTTTAATGAGTCGAAAAATATGAAAATCAAATTTTCATAATAAAGATAATTTGTTTTGCTATCTTTATTAAATGTGGAAATTCATCAACTGAAAATCAAAATCAAATTCAACATATTCAGATGGTTTTGAAATTAATTGATGCCCAAAACCCAAACCCGTCTTTTAATAGTTTTTGAAATTAAAAACTATCTCGCTAAATAAATAATACTTCTCATGGAAATAAATGCTTCTTATTAAGTAGTTGAGAGAAGTGTATTGCATTGAAGGATGGGCGGTGTTGGCGTGGTTAATTATAAAACAAATTATATGAAAATACCTCGTTTCTTTTGGGAGTTATCCTACTCCTCAACAAAGAAATTGGGAACGTTTCAAAATGATATCAAGTTAATTTTTTTCAGGAGTCACTATTCAGTATTATATATGGGAACAGAATAGTGTTCACCCCTCATATTTGTAATTAACTTACATGTACACATGCTTGTTACGTATGCCTTGATAAATGCATATTCAAAGAAGGACTCACTGACCTTGTGTATACGTTCTAGGTCTCTAAACACATAGTCATATAAACATCAAATTTATACATATGAGAAACGAAAGGTTAACTATTTTGTTCTGAAATTTGGGAATTTTTGCAAACTTCGATTTGTTCTATTTTTCATAAATAACTATTATCTAATATCATGATATTATTTTTGCTAAAGGGGTTTACCGCTGACATCCAAATTTTGTGAACTCAGTTACATTGGTCCCCAAAGACAGGTAGATGAAACCTGTAAAATATTTAGATCAGATCAGACGTTGAAGGTAACTGTCAACTGCATTTAATAGCCTTATTTAAAAACTTGCAAGCACATCAATGGTCGTTTTCTAATCAAAGGGGGTAAAGTGATACCCCAGTAGAATTTGTTTATATTCCTGTCAGACATCAACGATATAATTATGCAAATTAAAAAGACTGCAGACACTTTTGAATCTGCATTAGACGTCGTCCAATGGTACAATACCATGACAGTGGTCAACCCTCGCCTTGATGGGTTTAAATTTTGCTTTTCAATCTTTTTGCCTCGAGCGTATCTGCTGCAGTTCATGCCAGAAACACGTGTTGTCTGCTGCAGTTCATGCCAGACACATGTGTCGTCTGCTGCATTTCATGCCAGAAACACGCGTCGTCTGCTGCGGGTCATACTAGAAACACGCGTCGTCTGCTGCAGTTCATGCCTGAAACACGTGTCGTCTGCACGAAAATAGACATCATTCGGGTATATCAAAAAGGGATGACCACTCCCACTACAATGCACTATTTAAATTCAAAATAGTTGAGTTTGAATATCCCTTTGGTATCTTTCGACTATCTTTTTATAAATGCGTTTTGTAAATTAAATGTTACTTAATCATTTATAAAAATAAGCTTAGAGTTCCTTTTTGTTTATGTAATCAATAATTTTGTTTATGTCCCTTGAGAAAATTAGCTAAAGCAAATGATTTTAACCTCTTTAAAAACAGATTAATCCATTTTATTTATTTTTGTAGATTAATGTATAGGATTGATAATGATCAAGTACAACTTCCAGAACCACACAAGTACTTCTTTTATAGATTGTTTGAACACTCCAAAAAATATTTTGACTCACCAGGTTTACCAGCATTTAAAAACATTTGCATACAGTAAAAAGGCTAATGCAATCGTGAGACTAGTCTTAGTATGTAGAACAAAACATTTTACTAAATGTTGATATCAAAATCTTAATACTTTTCATTTTAAAATTGGGTAAGCATCGCTTTTATTTCTTGTTATTTCGGTTACAGTTTTAAGTTAAATTGTTATTAAGAATAAAACAAACTATGAAGCAACTACAAAACTTTTAAGGTAAGCATACTAACATTCTGATGTTACTGTACAGTTTTCATACAACTATATATGAGTACCAAGACTTTCAATAGTCCCAATTCTCTACATGTTGTCGATAAATTTAACAAAGATGACCAAATAACGTGTAGCTACTGTACCAAACGTACAACGTTTTTAAAACACAAAATAAGGGAGCTACCATTTGATTTTTATGGGGGGGCTAGGATGAAAAATTTTGTTCCCTTCTTTTTATTTTTCCCTCTATTCGGTCCTGTCTTTTATTTTTCACTCTATTCGGTCCTGCCTTTTTTTTTTAGTTTATCCTGACTTTTTTTTTTACATAAATTGTCATCCTGGCTTTTTTTTTGAAAATAATCTCATCCTGCCTTTTTTTTTTACTCAAAACTCCTGTCCTGCCTATTTTTTTTCAAATTTCATCCTAGCCCCCCATAAAAATCAAATAGTAGCTCCCTAAGGATATGGTCAATCGTTTACAAAATTCCTGAAATGGGACATGCATATGCATGAATTATGAGCATGCAGCGCAGTTAAACTGCTTGTGATAGATATGTTTTCGACCCTTTCCCTATGAATGAAAGTTTTGTTTGATTGATTTTTGCTTGTATAACGTACAAAGGCAAATGTTTCATTATATATCCAGGACGAGAGAAAAAAGACAATCAATAGATAAGTTCCGAAAGGAACGTCGACCGGAATGAAAGGCTTTAAATTTAGACTACCACAGTAACTAGAAAATTGGGGTGTGATAGATGAGGACAGACATTTTGATTTTCGACAGTCTTCCTGATGATCACTACGAGAATTGCAAGTGTTCTTTGACTGTCAGAGAGAGTATCACACTTGCTACACGCCATGTTCACATTCCGATCGGAGGCAGAAAGCCACACAGACACCCCATTTGAGCAAGGGTTTTCTGCCGGTCGGTAGAAGTCCAGCCGTGAAGGATGACCATATTTTTTATACCCCATTCAACCCTTGGGTTATAAATCAATCAGGCAGCAAGCCAACGATACACAGATATATAGGGATCACCATATGGTCCTTATTTATTTGACGTCAATAGCAGTAATGTAGAAATTTATAGCAAGAGTATACATATGTCTTTCCCCATCGTAATACAAGTGCATGCCTATCGATAGTTTATCCACAAACGAGACATATATCAAATACAAATATTTTGCATCATATTTGTTATTTTCACTGTGTACTGATATGATTTTAATAGATGATAATGGAATTGTAACGAGCACGACAAATCTATCATTCGTTCATATGATAATTCCATATGTTGGTCTCGATTTCAGAAAATGTGAAAAAAAGATCTATCAATTGTTATCCAACTTCAGATAATTACAAAATATTCGTTTTTCAGACATAAATACTAATACATTCAAATTACTTCGTTTTGCTTTAATATCATTTGCATTTAAATTGGGACAAAATCTGCAGCAATAATACATTTCTTGTCCCAAGATGGCTCTGCAAATATGGTGATTTATTTCCTTTTATATTAAACTATTGCTCATATCAATCTTGTCAAAAAACCTATCTGTACATTTAGTGGTCATATAAACTCATCATAGATACCAGGATTAAAATTTTAAACTGCTTAATTCTGTGATTAGACTTGATATTTTAATACTATCTTATTTATTTCCAGACTTGCTTTGTACTTTTTTCTTTTCTTCTTTTGGATACTCCAAATATAACTTTGTATAACTCGAAAAGGAAAGTTTTAGATTTTTCCTTTTTATTTGGTCGCAAGCGTTATATAACAAAAGAAGATAATTTTCACAGATGACCATGGATATGTTCCAATTGTCGTAACCACAATTCCGTCCTCTATCCTCGAGTGTCACATCACCAAATGGGAAATGTCACAAAATTTGTACTCGTATGAGCAACACGACAGTGAAGCTGGAAATGCCTGCCCTATCAGAGCACCTGTGTTCACTCCCGGATTTTGATTGGGTTCGTACTGCTCAGTCTATAGTTTTATGTGAAGTGTTTTGTGGACTTGTTCGTCTTTTTGTCGTTTTGTGTTATTTGCCAAGGGGTTCTCAGTTCTGAATGTCCCCGGAAAATCTTCCTCCTCTTGTGGGGGAATTAAGTTTGACTCGTTTACGCCCCAAATTGAAATGGTACATTTCTTAACTTGGGGGATAATATATCAACACATCTGTTCGAAAATAAGATTGAATAAGAATAAGAAAAAACAAAAGAAACATCCAAAGAGAAACAACTGCTCCATTGATTCTTGAACTATTTGCCGTTTTTATGTAAAAAGTGTAAACCAGCTGTGATATATTTATGAACTTAAGTAAGACATCGTCTATAAATCCTCCGGAAATGAAGGCAAAAATAGCATAGTCTTTGAAACCTACGGAGTGTATGTTTGGGAGTGCTAAACCGTTATAAAAGGTATAAGATGCTCGATCAAAGAAGAAATATAAGTTATTTATTATTTCATCTGTTATGTAATTAGTCTGGAAGTGTAATATCCAAATCTTCTAATTGATCACACGTCTTCAAGTTATTTCGGTTAGGTCTGGAAATTCAGCATGTAACTTGACTCGATACATAATGACCTGTAAATTACAATATTGATGACTAAGCTATTTCGAGACAATGCTAATGGATCACATCACTAATTCAACCAATACTGTTTATATATAGCATCAGTTATCACTATAGTACAATAAGATTTTTAATATGTTGATGATTCTAAATGAATAATAGCAACTGGAAGTTATTTGGAATTATGATTTTTAGTCTTCATTTACTTCTCTAATATAAAATCCTTACATCTTACTTATACCTTGTTTTATTGGCCACACACTGATGTATTCAAGAATTCAAACTCTGGCTACCTTTAAACATTCAATCAAAGAATCTCCTTGATTCAATTTAGATTTTCCTAAAAAAAAAAACTAGCAGTGACTTATTTAAGGCTATTAAACATAGGATGACATTTTGTTTGAACACAAGACATGTACGATTCAGATTATGTAAGGTTTTAGTGTAAGTTTTAATTTCAGAGGAAACAGCTTTAGGTTTTTTTAAATATGATTGATTGATTGCCTGTTACCTGATTAACGTCCGAGTTTGGGAAATATATTTTGGTTGAAAAAAGCGTAAATATTTTTGCTTTTTTTTTTTTTTTTTGTTTTTGTTTTTTTTTTTTTGTTAGTGCTATCAATCGTAAGGCTAATATCCATTCCTTTGGTATCTCAATAATGATCTATTACAAGAGAACAAAGAAGTGACCTGGGACTGCTTACCCTTTCGATGCATAGGTTGAAATTTTGTTACAAGATTCATTTGGTTTCTATGCCTTGTACAATTACTTTGTCTGTTCCCATTTGTCATATCTCGTATAAGGGTTTCTGTTGTCAATATAATGGAATGCTATATGACTGTCATACAAGTGAGAGGTTTAGCTAGCTATAAAACCAGGTTTAATCCACCATTTTCTACAAAAGGAAATGCCTGTCCCAAGTCAGGAATTTGACAGTTGTTTTCCATTCGTTCGATATGTTTGAGCTTTTGATTTTGCCACTTGATACGGGACTTTCCGTTTTGAATTTTCCTTGGAGTTCGGTATTTTTGTTATTTACTTTTTGCCACTTGAAATCTTGAAATATTTTTCTTTCAAAGAAGTCCATTTTATTATCAAAAATTTAAAGATTCTAGGGTATGAGAGCTAGGGTTGAGCGCTCGCAAAATGAATATTATGTGCCTGTTATAATTCAGTGGTTGTCCGTAGTTGCTGTTTGCAATATTTGAGTTTCATTTATTGTTAATCAGGCCGAGGGTTTTCCCTTTTAATTGGTTCATATTTTTCCCTAACGCTTCGGAGTGGAGTTTTAGATAGAATGATAGTTTCGGATTACCATTGTTCGGGTACATATGGGCTGTTTTCAGAGATAAACGTAAACTGACTCTTAGTTTTTCATATTGTAGAATATGTGGAAATACGAAAAATCCAGTGATACATTTTTAAAGACATATTAGAAAATGTGTGCCAGTTTTGTTTAAAAAAATAACGTTTAAGTTATCAAAGATTATTTACAAACATAAATTTAAGGAGTTATCTTTTTATGCATTCAAATTATATCGTCATAAATGTTACTGCAATATATAACATCAGTAATATTTTTATTGTTGGAGACAAAAGACTTTTATATTTAAATGTTCAGTAAGATCAAATAAACGTGAAAAGTCTGTTTAAAATTAAAGAATGGAAAGTCGTTATATTTTCTGTTTCATGAAAGATCTATTGGTTTTGTGTAATTATTTTAAGAAAACTTTTTTTTTCTTCAGGTAAATAGGCATTGATCAATGACTTTTTTTGTAATTTTTAACTATAATAATAAGTGAAAGAAAAATTGGTTTTAATGTTTAAAGTAATATCAATAAAATTTATATAATATAAAACTTGTATTTTAACCAGAACAGCAACAAAATGAAAAAATTAAAAAAATTAAACTTAACTATCAAGTTCTTGCTTTATGTAGTGGACAACATTTACAATGTGCATATTTTGCATAAATTAATTTGCAGTGAGTGGCTCAAATGCGTGTATCTGTCTATAATAGTTTAGAGAGTATATGGTACAAAATGCATGTATATCTTCAAAACTATCCAGATTTCATTTTCTATTGCAGCAGAATGAATGTTTAACTCAGTTTTCTTAAGGGCCTTCAACAATTAATTTTCTTATTCATGTTTATACAATAATGGAAATGAAAGTAAACTTTACATACTGTGGATTTAGTATTAATATTAGGCGTGGATTTATTATTAGTATTATGCGTGGATTTATTATTAGTATTATGCGTGGATTTAGTATTAGTATTAGGCGTGGATTTAGTATTAGTATTATGCGTGGATTTAGTATTAGTATTAGGCGTGGATTTATTATTAGTATTATGCGTGGATTTAATATTAGTATTATGCGTAAATCTATTATTAATATTAGGCGTGGATTTAGTATTAGTATTATGCGTGGATTTAGTATTAGTATTATGCGTGGATTTAGTATTAGTATTATGCGTGGATTTATTATTAGTATTATGCGTGGATTTAGTATTAGTATTAGGCGTGGATTTAATATGAGTATTATGCGTAGATTTATTATTAGTATTATGCGTGGATTTATTATTAGTATTATGCGTGGATTTATTATTAGTATTATGCGTGGATTTAGTGGTTATTGGTTAACCATGAGTTAAAGTTTTCAAAGAAGTACAAAACTTCTGTAGGACTGTATGCAGACTTTGGGAACACAATATCAAAAATCCACGAAAATCATTTTTTTCCTAAAACCACGAAAATAGGTGTCCTTGAAAATAATTCCACAGTACTCGCATTGTCATCTCCTTAAAACACGAAGCAGGCGTAACAGTAAAATTACGCCTGTTTCAGAGAAGAAAAGCTAACACGTAACATGTACAACTTTGGTCTCCAAAGGTGTAACTATTGTAACTATTGATCTGCTTAACAAATGTACAGAAAATTTATTGTTACCTTAATGTCACTTGGCAGATAATGTGCACTTATTAGCAAAAAAAATTAATCGGATTATCCTCCAACACAAATCTCGTAAACAAAAGTCATGTATGAACACCAGCAAGACAAGAAAATATCAAATCAATGTCTAGAAGAATAACTTTATGTTTGCGTGAATTTAATATTACATTAAATCTGCCTTTTTTTCTTTTGTCCTTTTTTGTAATTGTATAAAGGGGATTGTGACGCTTCGGTTGTGTCCTACTGCAGTCATCTGAATTTGTTCAGAAAAATACTGTCGTTAACAAAAATCATGATTATTTTATAGCCTTTTTGTCAGTAGTTATTGTAAGACTTACTATTTATTGCAAAACTGTTAATGGCTATGTTGGATTTCTGTATTTATTTGAGTTTGTTTTGTCATTGATTTATTACAAACTCAGGAAAGTCTTGACCACAAATAATTCAATCAACCAAAACTAAATCAGTTATCCAATAATGAAAAAAACATAATGACAATGTTATAGCATATTGGATTACGTTTTTTTACATCAATACACTACTGTATCATAATGTTGCTGTTTAATGTATCATGAATATAATGACAATCTGTGGTCATTCACTAGATTTCTTTCCCTGAAAAGTTTGATAACTGGAAACCCGATGTTAAAATTCACTTTAAAGGCTTGACATTCAACTGGCTTATGAAACATTCCATTTACGCAATAAATCAAAAAAAGGGAACTTCATTTTGCCTGCATTAGCATAAAGAGTGAATTACTTTCCGCAAGTTTTACCAATATGCAATACCAAACTATACTTAGAAAACAAAAGTACAAAACCGCGAAGAACACAATAATTAGCAATACGGTTTATGGCATGATGTAATCCATTTCGAATGAAAAAAAAGCTTTAAATGTTCATGTTGAAGAGGTGTTAGAATGACAGTCTACATGTACTCTAACAATAGACAGACAGTTTAAATATTTAAAAAAAAAAGATTGATAAAAATGATAAACTATGAGCTATACAACACTCAAAACTGAAGGTATAGTGATATCTCCAACATTTGCATAATGGTCTAATTATCAGGAGGTACCATAAAACCTTGGCACTTCATTAACGTTACAAGCAGCTGCAGTACTATAATGGTACGTTCAATACTTTATTCAAATCAACGATGTTCTATGAAAGAACAAATAAGCTTTTGTTGGTTGTGATACCGATTTTGATTCGACTGATAAATTCCACAATGCCACACGTCACGCTGCAACTATTTGCCTTTTTAACTTACCCATAGTACATTCATGATACGTTCAAAATAAGGTTCATCACGCATCATCCGTTTATACAAATTAATTACAAAAAAAAATTGAGATATATTCAAAGCACCTCGTGTAAGGCATTATGTACATCAATATGCATAGATATAGCATGCTATCGAAATCTTGCATAGAATTCCCCTCAACTGCTACGGAACCCTTGAAGTGAGATGTGAAGTTTTGCTCCGTTTCGAAATGTTTACTGTAATTTGAGATGGAAGCTAGCAATAGAATCACTATTTGCTTAATCTTATGACTTATCTTATCTCTCCTTTACATTTACAAACTTAAAATCTGTCACTGTGCTGTGCGGAGAATGTAGCAGGTTTTCGTACTTGAATGCATTTTTAAAGTTGTATGTCTTTTTTATGCATGACATGACTTCCATTTTATGTACTACCTAACTTTTAAATTTCTCTTTTGATCTTTTAACTTAAAACTGTTCTGTAGTCCACCCGAATTAATGCCCTGCAAACCTATGAAACAGGTGAAACATGACGTCCCCGTTGTCTTATGTTTAAACTATTTCTGTATTGTTGGGCAAAATTTGACAGATATTATCTCTTAGATTTATTTGTCCGTTAAGGTCCTTAATCTCTTTAATGCATAGATAATTAAAAGTTTGAGTGAGCATTATTTTTCCTGATAATGTTTGCGGTTGGCATGCTTATTGCTTTATCTGATCTTAATATATCATTCCTCGCCTATTTTGCTTATTCTGTCTATATTTCACTCTGTAAATGTTTTCCCTTTCCTTTGTTATTGTATTTGCCTTGTCTATCGTGATTTTAATTTATTTCATTGTTGGTTTCATTAATTAGTGGCAACAGTAGTTTACGGATGTTCAAATCTCATCAATCCATTATCAAAGAAGATACAAATCAAGGTAAGAAAAGCAAAAGGTTTTGGTTGGAAATAATCTTGATTTGTCAGCTTTTTGTGTTTTAAGGATTTTGTCTTATCCAATCTCAATTTGACCGTCTTTAACCATATTTGCGTTCTTGGTTTCCGATGTGTTTTAGTTCTGGTATTTACTCCTCACCAATACGAATTCAAAATCTTGCATAAGTATATGCAATGCTTGAGTGGTGTTAAATAAAAATCCACTTTACAATAATACTATATATTAGGATTAATTTCATTTATTAATTCACCTCCATCATTCCAATACGTTCTTAATTATTTCCTTTCACTGGTTGTAGTCTTTGTTACTTAATATGTTTACATGTATAACCCGACTGATTACAAAGACAGATACTGTTGACTATCTTAATTTGCCCAAGGACACTATCGGAAGAAGACTCGTTAGTTTATTGAATTATTGCTTTTGGCAGGAAGTTTCTGGAAAGTCTCATCCATTGTTGTCCTATCAAAATACAATTTCCATACTTCATGCAAAGATAAAATCATTATCCGTATAGAGGATAACAAGAGGTTAAACATATCATCAGTGTTTCGTTAAATCTCACAAACAACCTTCTTCTTCTTCTTCTTCTTCTTCTTCTTCTTTTCTTTTACGATATAGTAGCCTTACATGTTTAGGTGTGTATTCAGCTTCTTCCTCTTCTTTTACAATATAGTAACCTTAAATGTTTTGGATTTTGTTATTGTATTGGGATCCATGAAGGGGTACTTTGAGAGACTAAAAGAAGGGTGAAGTGAACTATAGAATCTTAAAGGAAACTTTTTGTTTTCATGCTTAATTGATTATAATACATGAGAACATCGGTCTTTAATAATAACCACGGGACAATATGGACTACTTTAGGGTCAAAAGGTCTTATGTTCACATGATCCTGATATTTGACCTTGAACATTATTTTTAAATTACACAAAACGGTAAAATATATGGATAATATAAAGA
Source organism: Mytilus coruscus (assembly GCA_017311375.1). Classification (NCBI taxonomy): domain Eukaryota; kingdom Metazoa; phylum Mollusca; class Bivalvia; order Mytilida; family Mytilidae; genus Mytilus; species Mytilus coruscus. Next base: position 40,389,615 of record CM029601.1, on the reverse strand, counting down.
ATAGAAAATGTTATATACATTTGGCAAGGCAAATCAAATCAAATATTGGATGAGTCCCCAAAGGGCCAACCCCACCTCGGCCCTTTTGAAAGTTTAAATATCTTGAAAATGGCTGAGATCCCACCCTAAACCATGCATGTTCTTGATTACATGTCAAAATGCATTGATTTTTATATCAACAAGTTCCCATGTGTCATATCCACCCTTTTATTTAAAAATGTTCGAATATCTTGTGAATGGATGAGATCTCCATCCCTTAACCATAAGGTTTCTTATTTGTCATAACAAGATGAGTTGAATAATGAATAAGGTAAGGTATCATGGTCATCCCCACCCCTGCCAGTAAGGTATCATGTTCATCCCCACCCCTGCCAGTAAGGTATCAAAGTCATCCCCACCCCTGCCAGGAAGGAATGTTCAAACATCTTTTATATGTTTGAGATCCTTTCCTCTAAACCATACTTTTTTCTCATATAGGGGGAGTCCCAATGGGTATATAATTACAGGGATTTTGTTATGAAAACTTCTTAACAGCACTCTATTCCAGCCATTACTTGTTATAATAGATATGAGGGCTTTTATGCGAGATTATATATGATATAGAAGCCGGATAACGCCTCTGCTAAATGTCCATTATTCCGCATGTAAAAAAAAATCATGGACGTAATGTCATAGATGTTACCTCTCCAGTGAAGATAATTTTAAGTTTGCGATAGGAAGTACTTTATTTTTTTTTCAGCAGAGATTGTCTTGTCTCTCAAACCATGGCGTTCCTATGTAGTGCATGTTTCGAAAATATGGCAAATTTCCTTTGCATTTATTTCACCAACAGGATCATTTTAACAAAGTCTATGTACATGTACCTTCGATAAACTCATCTAATTTAAAGACAACTGTATTTAATTTATGCCCCCCTTCATATACACGGATTTTTGTAACAAGTCCTTTCGGATCGCCAACTCGTATACGATCCCAACCATTTATAAATAACTCGTTGGTATCCGTAAATAAGTCGTCTCAATTCACAGACTCTTTTAAGGATCTTTGAAAGGAAAGGCAAATTTTTTGACATGTCAAAAATCTTCTTACGATTGTCCATGGATTGATTTCCCGTAAATAATTCGTAGCAATCCGTAAGTATCGTAACCTGCTCGTAAAATACTCGCAACAACACGTAACCACCCGTAAACCTCTCGCAAGAATTCCTATCTGACTCGCAACAAATTTTGTTTACGATTTCTTGCGGTTAGTTTACGATTTTTTACGGTTTATAACGAGTGCTTACGTTTTGTTTACGATTTCATTCGGGGCGTGTCACGATGGCTTTACGCACCGTTTAGAGTTATCATGTGCTCTATACGTGTAGTAACAAATACATAAAGTATACATATCTAGTAGCAATGTACTCGTTACTACACGTATAGAGGGAAAAATATAAAAGCTTCAAAATCGCTAAAACTCGTAATTAACTAGTAAATATTCGTAAAAACACATAAACAGGTCGTAACTAACACGTTCAAGCTTCGATGAATAGTAACATTCCGTAATATACTATTAACAATCCGTAAAAAAGCTCGTAAAACGATCGTAGTTATCCGTGACAACTCGGAACAAATCGTGCAATTTTGCCGTAAATACACCGTAATAACTATTAATTATCAGTAATAAAGCGTAAATAACTCGTAAAAACTGTTAAATCAGTCATAAAAGTGGTCAATCATAAGGATCCACGAATTTGTGCGATCCGTAAGGACTCGTAAGAAAAATCCGTGTATGTGAAGGGGCATTAAGGTTACAACAACATGGTGTCTTTTTTTCTAAATATTTGATAAAATTATAACTGATTAATTGTCGTTTGGTTATTTGTGTTGTTGGGTTCCTGGCATATCGACATGTACCCGATATCTACTGGTTTCAAACACAGAAATGTAATTTTGATTGTTTTTTTGGAATTTTTTCGTATAAGGTATAACTATAATAATGATAGGCAATCCAGAAATATTTATGAATATTGTTTACTTGATTTCTTTTGGTTCTCGATGTATTTTTAGTGTAAACTTTTTCAGAAACGTGTAAAACTTGAAATAGTCAATATCTAATTTTTTGTCCATATCAAATTTAAGTGCACGGCTGGATAACATGATGTAAAATACTTAAAGTCTAGACTCTTTCATATTCATTTTGATATGTAAGGTTTCATGTTATTTCTGACACTTAATTAATCGCTAAAGAGGGACAATCGCCTTACCTCTTTTTACATAATTTAGAGTCAATGATTATCGGTTCTATTTTCACGTATAAACTTTACATTTGACCTTGAACATTATTTTACAAGTTACACAAAAACCTTTAAAGATATGAATAATATAAATAATGGAAAATGTTATGAACATTTGACAAGACAAATCAAATCAAATCAAATACTCCGCGAGACCCTAAGGGTCCAACCCCGTTAGGCCTGCCATTTGGGAAAGTTTAGATATCTTGACATGGCTGACATACTCACCCTTAACCAAATATGTTCTTGTCTGACATGTCAAGATGCATTGAATGGTTGATTGAGCAAGTCCCCAGGGGTCATTCCCTCCCTTTTCCTTTGAATATCTTGTAAATGGTTGAGTTCCTCACCCCTAAACCATATGTTTTCTTATTTGTCATATCAAGATGGACCGAATACTATATATATATAGAATAATACATGGCAAAATCCGTATCGCATGCTGTATCACCACGAGAAACCAATATCAGTCCCGAGGGCCGAAGATCCCGAGGGCTGATATTGGTCGAGTGGTGATACAGCGTGCGATACGGATTTTGCCATGTATTATTCTGTTTATCATATATTTAAATAGAATCAGATTCATGTGATATAAGTTTTTTTTAAATCGTCCGAAAATATAACACAGAAAAGAACATAAGGATTTTCCTGTATTTTCCAGCCGACTTGGGTTTTTTTTTTATAGACTTCCTTATTTGCTTAATATCCACATCGTAATGTCCCCTGCAACCTTAATTATTACATGCTCAGTATAGAGCTATGAAACTGGCAAATAATATACTTTAAGACCATGTATTTAAAAGCATTCACTAACAATACTGTCAACTGTTCCCTCCTGTAGAATACAACCCACCTTCCCAATATTTGTTGTTAAGTTTAATCATTATACTACAATCTGAGCTCATTTGTATACATAAATATGGACAACAATGTTACCAGGTATCATCTATTCAAAGACTATTAACAGACTAACAGGGGATTCCTATATACACAGTTATTGGATAAAAGTGAGTTCCCACTAAAAAACTTATCGTACCTATTTTATAAAAATCGCTGATAAAGTTACTAAGTAATATTTTTTTGAAAAATATCGATTTTAGTTGAAATGATAGGACATTTCTTGAGTGGGAACTCCCTTTTTTCCTATGCCAGGAAATACAGCAACTGGACGTCATAGGTAAAACGTTGACGTCATTTGATTTATGACGTCACGCCAGGTATGCGATACGGATTTAGCTATGCGATACGGGTTTAGCTATGCGATATGGGGTATGCGATACAGGGTAGGTGATACAGACTGGAAAAAAAGAACCTTTATTAGATATACAAAATTGCTGTATTTTGTACTAAATATATGATAAATATATATATAAGGTGAGTCACCAGGGCCAACCCCATCCCTACCATTAAGTATATATATAAGGTGAGTCACCGGGGCCAACCCCATCCCTGCCATTAAGTATATATATAAGGTGAGTCACCGGGGCCAACCCCATCCTTGCCATTAAGTATATATATAAGGTGAGTCACCGGGGCCAACCCCATCCCTGCCATTAAGTATATATATAAGGTGAGTCACCAGGGCCAACCCCATCCCTGCCATTAAGTATATATATAAGGTGAGTCTCCAGGGCCAACTCCATCCCTGCCATTAAGTATATATATAAGGTGAGTCACCAGGGCCAACCCCATCCCTGCCATTAAGTATATATATAAGGTGAGTCACCAGGGCCAACCCCATCCCTGCCATTAAGTATATATATAAGGTGAGTCACCTGGGCCAACCCCATCCCTGCCATTAAGTATATATATAAGGTGAGTCACCAGGGCCAACCCCATCCCTGCCATTAAGTATATATATAAGGTGAGTCACCAGGGCCAACCCCATCCCTGCCATTAAGTATATATATAAGGTGAGTCACCAGGGCCAACCCCATCTCTGCCATTAAGTATATATATAAGGTGAGTCACCAGGGCCACCCCATCCCTGCCATTAAGTATATATATAAGGTGAGTCACCAGGGCCACCCCATCCCTGCCATTAAGTATATATATAAGGTGAGTCACCAGGGCCAACCCCATCCCTGCCATTAAGTATATATATAAGGTGAGTCACCAGGGCCAACCCCATCCCTGCCATTAAGTATATATATAAGGTGAGTCACCAGGGCCAACCCCATCCCTGCCATTAAGTATATATATAAGGTGAGTCACCAGGGCCAACCCCATCCCTGCCATTAAGTATATATATAAGGTGAGTCACCAGGGCCAACCCCATCCCTGCCATTAAGTATATATATAAGGTGAGTCACCAGGGCCAACCCCATCCCTGCCATTAAGTATATATATAAGGTGAGTCACCAGGGCCAACCCCATCTCTGCCATTAAGTATATATATAAGGTGAGTCACCAGGGCCAACCCCATCTCTGCCATTAAGTATATATATAAGGTGAGTCACCAGGGCCAACCCCATCCCTGCCATTAGGTATATATATAAGGTGAGTCACCAGGGCCAACCCCATCCCTGCCATTAAGTATATATATAAGGTGAGTCACCAGGGCCAACCCTATCCCTGCCATTAAGTATATATATAAGGTGAGTCACCAGGGCCAACCCCATTCCTGCCATTAAGTATATATATAAGGTGAGTCACCAGGGCCAACCCCATCCCTGCCATTAAGTATATATATAAGGTGAGTCACCAGGGCCAACCCCATCCCTGCCATTAAGTATATATATAAGGTGAGTCACCAGGGCCAACCCCATCCCTGCCATTAAGTATATATATAAGGTGAGTCACCAGGGCCAACCCCATCTCTGCCATTAAGTATATATATAAGGTGAGTCACCAGGGCCAACCCCATCTCTGCCATTAAGTATATATATAAGGTGAGTCACCAGGGCCAACCCCATCCCTGCCATTAAGTATATATATAAGGTGAGTCACCAGGGTCAACCCCATCCCTGCCATTAAGTATATATATTAGGTGAGTCACCAGGGCCAACCCCATCTCTGCCATTAAGTATATATATAAGGTGAGTCACCAGGGCCAACCCCATCCCTGCCATTAAGTATATATATAAGGTGAGTCACCAGGGCCAACCCCATCTCTGCCATTAAGGAATGTTCAAACGTCTTTTAGTTGGTTGAGATTCCTTCTCCTGAACCATTATATTATACAGAGCGAGTCCCAATGGTTATATATTTATGGAGACTAAGTCCACTTCGTAATAACACCCTGTTCTAATCATTACTTGGTATAAGAGAGATTGAGATAATGAGTTTGTAAGCGAGAGTATATATATACTAGTAATCGAATGAAGCTACTGATAAATGTACATTATTCCGCATGTGCAGAAAGTCATAGAAGGGAAATTGTAGATGTTACCTTAATGGTAAATAATTGTTAGTTTGTGATAAGGTCAGTGTTCCAAGAACCACTTATAATATTATTATAGTTGATATGCAGATGATTTTATTTATTTCAGTAGAGATTTTTTATGCCTGCAAACTACGGTGTTATGGTCCAGTGATTTTGAACTATAGAGATAATTTCCTTTGCATTTGTTTCCCCAGCTAGATTATTTTAACAAAGTCTATGTTCCTTTGATAAACTCATTTATATAATTACAACTCAATTTACTTTAATGTTACGACAGTATGGTGTATTTTTTTCCCTAAATAATGGATAACTGATTAATTTTTGTTTGTTTATCTGTGCCGTTGTGTTGTTGTCATATCGAAATTTACCCCATATATCATATTTCAAACACCAAAATGTAATGTTGGTCTTTTTTTTTTTTTTTTTTTAATTTTCGAAGTTATGTATTATAATGAAAAAGAAAGGCAATTCAACGGCAGAAATCTTTATGAAATAATTATTAAATCTATTTCTTTTGATTTTGATGTACTTTATTGCAAAAGTTTACAGAAACGTGTAAAATTTGAAATCAATCTACTTTAAAACCGATCTCGCTTTGTTCCCGTTTCCTGATATTTTGCGTAGGAGTTCGACATATCAGACAACGGGAGCGATACGGGATCAGTTCTTAATTAATTTGCTTTGAAATAGTCAATATCTAAATTGTTGTCAATAGCAAATTAAAGTGCAAGGCTTGATAACATGTTCGCTTATGTATCATATTTGTAAAAATCCTATAAAATAATTAAAGTCTAGACTCATTTATATTCAACTTTAAATATAAGGTTTCATGATCTTTACGACTCTGACACTTAATAAAACGACAACATGGGGACACTGGCCATCATACTTCTTTTAAAATAATTTATACTTTAACTGGCCGAATGTAAATACCGTTACCAAAACAAATGTAACACACTTTTAGAACTGAAATTTGGATTTCCTGTTTTATATATTAGTTTTGTTTTTTCCCCATTAAAACCTGGTAAACTCACTGCCCTCGATTATGTTCTCAATATCCCAGATTGCCGACATCTATCAGATAGATTCGTTCAATTTGGTACATGTACTAGGGCCGTCTTAAACTTGCAGTGAGGTGTGGGCTTGTGTACATGCTAAAGGTTTAAGTTTGACTTTGAGGTAAAGAACAACACTCATTGCCTTCATTTGTCAAAAGAATGTAGCAATCTTTAGTCATGGATTTATACACCATATGTTTCTTTTCCATGACATTGACTCCCTCGTGCTGTGTGGGGATCGTGAAAGGCATAATGTGTATTTCGCTTTTCAAACATTTACTGGAAGTCGGGATATGTTTGTGAATCAAGTATGGATTAAATCTTTATCAAATAGCATTCTTTCGCATTAATCTACAGTTTACACTCTCAATAAAAGTACTGTTTTGTTGTTCTAGTTGGAACTTTTGTAATATTTCCGAACGTAAAAAGCAAATGCAACATTTTGAAAGACAGTCGTGATTATAACTGTTTGCACTTGTATAAATATTGTTAAAGGTATGAACTGACTACACTATTACATGAATTCAGTAGGTATAATTATAAATTAATTTGTAAATAAAATAATTTCTATATCACGATATCTATTGAAGTATAGCTAGAAGAGAAGATTCTAAGACGTATCGTGATCAATCAAAGCTTAAGTTTTAGAATGACGATTAGATTGTCTATAGAAATATACGTATCTTTTTCTTTTACGAATTTCGTGTTCATGACTGATCTTTTGTATTATCTGATTTATTTATTTAAAACCTTTCTAGACTTACGGCAAGTTAATACGAATGTCATTGAAACATCTTTGTTTGTTGCTTGTTATGTTTAACTTTATGTGTTTTGCATTAGTGTGTGATGGTTTTCTGTTGATGGTTTGTGAATATGCCATATTTCCTTCACCCCCTTACCTGCGCTCATTAATAATGTACCATATTTACAGATCTCACAAGTTTACTATTGCTTTAATTCTTCCTCGCCATGCTCGTCCAAATTTAAATCACTTCTTTCCAAAATTATTTAGTATAGATAAGGCAAAACTCTAATACAGATTTGTCTTCTCATAGTAACTTGTTCTTTTTCTTGCAACAATGTTTAATAACTTAATAGTCTCATATAATATAATAACGATATTCAAATTGATATTTTCATACAACAATATGTCCAACACATCATTATATGTAAATGACTTAAACTCTATATAATCCCATGTATTCATACATATGACAATAAACGGCGAACTGTATGTTGTAGTTACTGTGAGCACCTTCAATGAACTGACAGCTCAACTATTTCTTTTATAAAGTATAAAGAAAGTGACCCGCCCTTTAAACTGCCAAGGAATTTTACGTGCATGTATAATCATAAATCCAAATACGAAATAATGTGAAGCTGTCTTGCAACTGCTTTAACCAGTTTTGAACAATATATAGTATAACTTTAACACAAGAAACCCCCAAAGTTCCAACGAAAAGAATTTAAAGATTGTGCCTCATATCCTCAAATATCAACGGTATTTCAAACAATGCGTACTATATCATGCAGTTTACTTCATTTGAATATTGATTGACTGCCGCAGACGCAAGGAGATGACATTTAAAGGATAGTCCGACATACGTCAGAATACGATGTCTGTTTAGTAAAATATCTAACACGTGTTCAATAATACCATCAAAGTAAGAACATTTCCAGACATCTCTGAAAAATTCAAAGCCATAGGAAGAAAACCAAAATATGTCAAATTTGTAGATTTAGTTTCGCGTGTATTCTCAGGTTAATTATAGGGATGAAAAAGTGTAGATTCTTATAAAGATTATACAATCAAAGACAAACTAAAACGAGTCCCTTAGGCATTTTTTATATACCAGACTGAGTTTCAAATTAACATGCATAGCAGGATGTAGTTTGCTAACATTTAGTTGTTGTACTTCAGGTTTTCATTTTTGATTAGAGAATGGAAGGGAAACAAATTCCAACTTTTTTGTATAAAGTGAATCATTCTCACTCTGTCTACTAGATAACCAGCTGTCAAAATCATGTGTGACTCTACAAATTTGTTCTATGTCGTAATTCAATACGTACTTTAACAAGATCTTCAAGCTAATGGTGGCATACATTTTCCTCGTAATGAGAAAATAATAAGCTGAAAATGCAGTTCTAGATAGTTAGTGCAATTACAATTTTGTAAATTGGCCTATACAAATACAACGAGATTTATATTGTGTTATTTTTTTCAAATTTCATAGAAACGCAAACAAATATCATAAATTTAATTATTAGAAAATGGCAACAGTGGTTTAACTTGTATATTATGTTTAAAACAAAAACTTTAGTGAATTTTAAATCAAAGAAAATTTAAAGTATTATGTTTTCGCATAAATATTATTGACGATAATAAAAAACAATTTTCTGGATTCTTATACAATTCATATCATATTCAAGGTTCCTCTGGCGCAATTGATGACGTCAAAAATAGTATGATCTTGTATATTAATTTCATGTTTGTCGTATTTATTCGTCTGCTCGTGACGGTTACTTGGCGGTTACAGGAGCATTTTAATATACAAAAAAAAAAAAACAACAAAAGTCCACAAAACACAACATAGAAAACTATAGACTCAGCAACACGAACCCTAACACAACCCGGAGTGATCTGACAGGTGCTCTGGAAGGGTAAGCAGAACTGCCCCACGTGTGGCACACGTCGTGTTACTCATGTAAATACAACTTTGAAGATGTCAAATTCGAGGAATAGAGGACGGGATTGTTTTACGACAATTAGAACATACCCGTTGTCATCTGTGGATCAGATATTCCATAACGGTCGACCAACTCGAGATGGCCAATAATTGGAATCTTTGGTTTAATTGCTTCCATGTCAACAGCAACCCTCTGTCAGGGAAATCGTGATAGGAATTGCAAGCTTTTGAATATCTTATCAGCTAGGAGATATATACTCCTTTAAATGTTTCATAGACCAATAATTGTTAGCTTGTATTTATCTTTTGGCCATTGTTCTGTCTGTTCTTTTAAAATTTGCAGTTTAGATTTACCTTACATACATTCATTTTTATACTTGTGTATACGTACTGCCTGATAGCACCATATTGGTTTAATGATCTCGGTTTTCTGAATATTTTTAATTGTTTACGTTTAACATAATCTGACTTATTTTTTTCTAATTTATACGCAACATATGAAACAGTGAATTAATGCCTGAAATTGGGGAAATATATGTTTTACTACGTTATGTAAATACATAAAAACAAAACGATATCTGGTAAATGTCAATGAAACAGCAACAAATCAAAAATCAAATCAAAAACAGGTTTACTACCAAAGAAATGCAATAATAATGGGTAGACTTCAAGTCCCAGGCCATTGGTAAGCCACTAAGCGTCCAAAATCGATACAAGTTGTGAATGGAATCAAAAACAGGTATCCTAAGATTTTTACGCTTACTGGCGATATCCCTGTATGGAAACAGACATAAATTCATACGTGGCACGGTAATTTAAAATTCCCGAATGTCAAAAAATGCATTATTCAGCAATGAAAATCAGCTGAATTAAAATTTCCACGTCTTTATCAGCTCCTCATTTGGAATGAAAACATATAATGGTTAACCCTTCCGTAAAAGATACAAATTTATTAAAGATAACTTCAACAAAGAACAAATGTAAAAGATTATTTCATTGGTTTATAAAACATATGGCTTTAGATACGTTTAAATGAAAAGGGGAGGGGCAAATGGATACTCATGGTTACTTACGGATATCTTATACTGAATCTACAAACATTACGTATCATCGAAAAAAGGGAGAAAACTTCATTCATTCGGTTTATACAATGCCACTTTTGGAGCTATAAGAAAGCTTTTATGGCACTTAAATACGAAAATGATAAGTTTTCAGGCAAATTTATATGATAATACTTTCAGATTGCATGCCACTTGTTTCTGGAATAAATTTCATATGTACCTGTAAGCTGGACACTGAAAATGTAGGATGTCAAATTCATAAGATATTATTTAAAAGCAATCTTGTTGTTACATTTTTATACTTTAGGAAAACAACATGTATCATTGGAATAGCATGGAACATTGCTTAACGGTATCGTATCACGACTCATACTAGATCATTTCAATATGAACCGAAATAAAATGAAAATCGGCGCAATGTAAAATGGCAGAATGGAAAATAAATATGACTACAACTTTAGTTTTGTTTTATATTATATCTATTCCATAACATAGCATGCAGTTAGCCGATAATAGGACGAAATTTCTACGCATAATTATTAATTCATATATTTTGTTTAAAGGAAAGTATAACATTAGATCATTCTCAAACACCCCTTTGACATTCCAGAATAGTCAAAATTATACAAGTTCATCAGTCCATAAATGGAATTATAAAGTATAGTAAGTGCAGACGTTTCATTATAACTCAAAAAACATAAACAATAACTTTTAATGCATTTTTTTACAGAATCATTTATGTCCTTACATTTGTTGTATAAGTTTGTAAACATTTTACCAGCTGATGATATTGAAATCCCATATGCAACTTTTTGAATATTCTCTTTCGACTTTTTGCGTGAACCCCTGAGGGGTTCACGCTTATATATTGGTGAGTTTTGGAAGCTTCTATGGGCCATTTGATATCCTCGGAAACAAGATTCTCGGAACGTCTCGAAAATTTTCGATCATTTATACAGGTAGTTATCTGTGTCTTTGATACGGTCCCTCTATTGATATGTTACCACGTGACATTATATTACTATTTCGACAATCAAATTAAAGTTCATTTGTAGATCGGAAAGTACAAAAATAAAGAATAGATTGCAGTAAGAAAGTCATTTATGTATTCAAACCTTATTGACTTTGACAGAACATATTCGTTTTTATTTGAAAGTATTGAATATGAAGTGAGACGATACCTGTACGCGTTGTTTGTGTAGTATTTAATACAACGTGCTATTGTGCATTGTGACAATAAACAAGGGAATAATATACTGACATTGAATTATGTCCCAGAATAAACTGATCATTTCTGAACGTTTAGCCGCTGGGCAAATGTCGGAAAGCAAGAAGAAAATGAACAAAGCGATATTACTGTTAAAAATATTTATTTTAGGTCGGGGAACAGAAAGATTATTAAACAAAACGATATTCTGTCTAAAATAGTTATTTTCTTTAATAGATACTAACAGACCAAGGGAATATTCATTAAAATTATTAAAGTTTAAACTGAAAATTAATTCATCATTTATAGAATACAATTAATAATGTTATAATATCATCCCGCGGGTTTTAACAGTGAATACATTTATGAAAAATCATTTGCAACATATGAGTACCAATTATCAGGAATGAACACAAATAAATTAGTATCTAGTAATGTTTTAACTGTAGAGAATGAAAAAAATAGTTATAATAAACAAGAATTTTGAATCCTTCCATTTTACAATAATCATAATTACTACGTATGCGTTACTAATTTTATACCGTTTACGTATGGTTTTATATGTCTCTGTTTTTATTTTGTATAGAAATAAAATAGAAAGTTAGACTTGAAGAAAAATTGATTTGATAACAAATTTGTCACTAGTAAATACTTGACGTTTGTGTTTATTGATAGTACATTTTAAATTTCTGGAAAAGATTTATTAACAGCTAGGAATGTATGTTAATTAAATTTTTATTCTTTTTTTGTTTTTAATAGTTCAACCTTAAAACAAACAAAATTTAAAATCTGGTTTGACAACAATATCGGTTTGCATTGACACTAATTCCGGATTGAATGGGAATTAATATCAATGCGTATGCTTGCCATTTACTATTACTTGCACAATAAAACTACGTGCATGCGTAAAAATTGATTTCACTTGTGGTAGGTGATTTTTTTCATTACTCATCTAAATCTAGGACACGGCAGTAAGAGTTTGAAGCATGCTCATCATTGAGGTACTCTGACATCTAGTTATTTTTTTCTAATCCTTTTCTTTCTTTTTGAGTGATTGTCCTATTATAAACTTTGAAATTTTCGAAATACTAAGGATAACCCGAGGAATTGATTACCGTAGCTGTATGTGGCAAAATCTTTCGGAATTTTGGGGCCTCAATGCTCCTAAACTTTGTTCTATATTTGGTCTTTTTTTTACTTTTTTTATTCGATCGTCACTGGTTATTCTTTTGTAGTCGCGAAACGCGCGTCTGGCGTACAAAAACTTTAATCCTGACCACGTGTCTATGATGAGTTTTTTGGTTTTTACTAAATATAAACTTTTATATAAATTGGTTCTTTGAGTTCATGTTCGGGTATTCACAAGATTTTTTTCAAAACTAAGTTTTCCTGTCGAATGTTTGAATTGATTTAAGTTACTTCAGGAAATCCTTAAAATTTGAAATGTTTTATCTGACCAAAATAATTGTTAGTATATAAGAGGTCCTAATGAAGCTGGTGTGTTACTCTCAAGAACAAAATACGAAATCTTCTTATAATTTGTGTCACAGAGTTACACTTCACATGGAAATTGGACCTTCAATTTCTCTATACTACTTCTTCCATGAGTACAGACAGCTTCAATGAGTATAAGAATAATTTAAAGTGTCCAGGAAACAAAATATGAAGATATGAAAGATAAAATAAACGCATCCAAATAATAAAGCAAAATGGGTGCTGAACTTTATATCTTGATTGGTCTGTGCAATTTGCTGTAGTCATCCGGTTTGCAATAGGATTAGGTCTTTGTACATAATACGCGGAGAAAAAAATGCTGTACACTCCCAAGTAATAAATAAAATAGTCAAGCCTTAAAAGGTACTTTCAAATGGTAGATGTATACAATTTTCTGTTTAAAACTAAAATCCAACAGTGACTTGTGAAAGAACCTACACACAATAACATATTTTCAATAAAGGTGTTTTAATATCTTCATTACATCATTCTATTAACAGTCAATTATTTCAAAGCAAAAGCAAAAGATTATTTGGTGATCAGTCAGCGGTCTCGGGTTCACGTATTGCTTTTCTTTTTTTTTTTTTTAAAGGATGCAACTTGTTTTTTATTCTGGTATAAAAGAGTTCAACATATACTGGTTCATTTTTTCAAGGAACCATCTCGTACATGGCGTCTACAATAAGCTATTCCTCAGACTTGACGAACTATTTTTCTTGGTTCCAGATGGTACAATTAATAAAGCACAAAGAGTGTGAAATCACGATTTCCCATGAGAGATAATTTAAACCCAATAAAATCATAAGGTACATATCGTTATAGGTCAGATGATGTCTTTTTCAACTCGAGTTCAAATATCGATAAAATAAGATCGTATGCAATGGTAAATATATCTACTAGTCAACATAAGAAACGATACAAGGCCATATATCAAAAAGAAAACGATATACGAACATAAGACTTGAAACATAAACCTGTTCTGATTAATTTTTTATGACTTGGCATATATTTGAATACTAAATTCTCATCTCCAAACTTGAGTGCCGTTTTTGTCCTCATTTTCCGCAAAATATTGTTGACCCCTGTGTTCAATAACACTTTATCTTCTCACTTTCCAACTTTTTCAGATTTTTTAATCATATTCATTTGCTGTGCAAATGAATCTTTTTCATTAGATAATTTAACAGTTTTGACTGTATATTATGTTTTATGATAAATTTGAGTTCAAACTTGTGTATCGTTATTTTTGTTGACTAGTATCACAGGTACTTGTGGACAGGATACCCTTTGGGTGCCCCTGACTGGGAGTATCCCGAATGACCCCCCATGTAGTTTAATTTTGATTTATTTTTTATTAAACGTTTATTTAAATTGTTTTCACTTGGAATATATGTCGAAGCTACTGACAAACAGCATTTGAGATTTTTGCCGGTCGACTGATATGTATATAGAGAGAAGGTAAGTCACTCTGGTTTTGTTTACATGAGGTACCAGTTAGTAATTACCTTAAAAATAATATTAATAAACGACCTACCTTTCATGTCACTGACTTCTTTCCTTTCAATAATGAATTTGCTCTTTAGGGATACATATATTTATTAAATCGGAGCTCAAATAGTCCTGTAATTCATTGTTTTAATCTAATGATTCACAATTTTTATCGACATTTTGAAATGTTCAAAGCAGAAATGACGGAAGTGGTGACGAACTGACATCTGCCGTGTAATCGGCGCAGCAACGACAACTCCGGTCTTTCTTCCGAGGACTTCCGAATTGCAATAAAATAAATAAAAAAGACAAAGAATGACTAAAAAAAAGTACGGGAAAGCAGAAAGTAAACAAATAAAAAGACACAGTTACTAAAATAAGTACGGGAAAGCACAAAGTAAACAGATTATGGATGAAGATCAGAAATTAGCCTTTGAATTAGCCACGAGTGGTCATAATTTAGTTATATCTGGGCATGCAGGAACTGGGAAAACATTTTTAGTAAAGAAATTGGTACACTATATGAGATTTAAGCAGGGAAAAATGTCAGCACTGTTTGTTCTACCGGAATTGCAGCAACTCATTACGGAGACCTAAGGGCACAAACCTTACATAAATGGTCCGGGTAGAGGACGGAAGACACTTAAATGAAGAAATAATTCATTTTGTTAAAACAGATGAGAGGTTTACTGTGCCAAACACAATATTGAAACAGTTGAAACATTAATCATAGATGAATTATCTATGATCAGTGCTAAAATTTTCAATCGCTGTAAAAGTTTCTGAGAAGGAATAAATGACGTTTAAATAAACGTTTAATAAAAAATAAATCAAAATTAAACTACATGGGGGGTCATTCGGGATACTACTACTCAGGGGCACCCAAAGGGTATCCTGTCCACAAGTACCTGTGGACTAGTATATGTATTAAAACTAATTAACATTATCTAACAGTCAGGATTTGCTTGAGCAGTTATTTTCATAGCAATCATAATAATCAACCAACGATATATTACCTCACTGCTTGAAATGTTTAACAAAAGAAACGTTAGTGAGAAATTAAAATGTTAAATACAATAAAAGCCGGGAGATTACATCAACGAGTTACGCATATACTCTTTTAGTGATTATCGAAGAATGATGATGCAAATTATAAAACATATAATCAGATATAATAAATTACTGACTTTAAGAGCACTAAAATGACTTTGACAGAGTCAAAAATCTATGCAAAACAATTAAGGACTGCAACAACCGCAAAAAGGACAAAACCCATTTTAATTAAGCTCAAAAAACATATATAATCAAAACAGAGTGTAGTACTAAATCATAGATCTACGAGAATAGACGTGTTCATTGCACATCATGCAAGCATCCACAAGGTGCTATCATTGACAAAATGTAACAAATATTCCTATAAAATTGGTAGCAAAATGCATTCAATCAGTCTCAGAAATTGCTGCAGTTTATAATCAAAATAATACTTTTGTGTTTTTTGTTAGCTATTTTTGTGCTTTGTGCTTTGTATCGATCTGATGAGTTAAACCCTTTTCAACTGATTTTTATAGTTTGTTCTTATGTTGTGCTGTTACACCACTGTCCTAGGTTAGGGGAGGGTTGCCGCGCCCTCGAACATGTTTCACCCCGCCACATTCTAAAGGGTATTACAATTCTCTCACATTGCAATGCTCAATAACAGAAAATAATATCTTTTTTCAGTGAGAGAAAATCATCTATATAGCAAAAAGTAAAGTTAAAGGATACTACTTACCTCTTTTCTTTCTTCCTAAGAAGTTCCTGTATGAAGTCAGCTTCATATGAAGAAAGAAAGAAGTCGGCAAGAAGAGGAGCACATGGGAATACAACTGGTTTTTTTTTTAAAGCACGTCCTCCAAACGTAACAAATATGTAACTAAAAACTATATAGCTGCACAGTAATTTAGTTATATTTTTAGGTCTGGAGGGACTGTATAATACAAATTGCAGCAATATAAGAAAACAATGGCTACAAAATTTTGTTCGCATCAATTGAGAGTGCCAGCATGTCCTCTTTTTATTCAAAATATTTAATCGTAAACAAATATCAGTAGTTTTCATACCTCAGACTGACTCGTATAAGAAAATTATTTGTCTACATCAACCAAAACTGACCATATTTGCTCTTTTTTATGTAAATCTTAGAGTCGCATAGTAAATCAGTAATATTTTTATGTAAGAATGGATTGTATAATACAAATAATAGCAATATTGGACCACAATGACTACAAAATTTTGTTCGCATCAATTGAGAGTGCCAGCATGTCCGTCCTGTTTTTATTCAAAATATTGAATGGTAAACAAATATCAGTAGTTTTCATACCTCAGACTGACTCGTATAACAAAATTATTTGTCTACATCAACCAAAACTGACCATATTTGCTCTTTTCTATGTAAATCTAATAGTCGCATAGTAAATCAGTAATATTTTTATGTAAGAATCGATTGTATAATACAAATGATAGCAATATTGGACCATAATGACTACAAAATTTTGTTCGCATCAATTGAATGTGCCAGCATGTCCTCTTTTTATTCAAAATATTGAATCGTAAACAAATATCAGTAGTTTTCATACCTCAGACTGACTCGTATAACAGAATTATTTGTCCGCATCAACCAAAACTGACCATATTTGCTCTTTTCTATGTAAATCTTATAGTCGCATAGTAAATCAGTAATATTTTTATGTAAGAATGGATTGTATAATACAAATGATAGCAATATTGGACCACAATGACTACAAAATTTTGTTCGCATCAATTGAATGTGCCAGCATGTCCTCTTTTTATTCAAAATATTCAATCGTAAACAAATATCAGTAGTTTTCATACCTCAGACTGACTCGTTTAACAAAATTATTTGTCCGCATCAACCAAAACTGACCATATTTGCTCTTTTCTATGTAAATCTTATAGTTGCATAGTAAATCAGTAATATTTTTATGTAAGGGTGGATAGTATAACGCAAATGATAGCAATATTGGACCATAATGACTACAAAATTTTGTTTGCATCAATTGAAAGTGCCAACATGTCCTCCTTTTATTCAAAATATTGAATCGTAAAGAAATATCAGTAGTTTTCATATCTCAGACTGACTTGTATAACAAAATCATTTGTCCCCATCAACCAAAACTGACCATATTTGCACTATATCATGCAAATCTATATAGCTGCATAGTAAATCAGTTATATTTTTATGTAAGGGTGGATTGTATAATACAAATGATAGTAATATTGGACCACGATGACTACAAAATATTGTTCGCATCAATTGAAAGTGCCAGCATGTCCTCTTTTTATTCAAAATATTGAATAGTAAAGAAATATCAGTAGTTTTCATATCTCAGACTGACTCGTATAACAAACTTATTTATCCGCATCAACCAAAACTGATCATATTTGTTCTTTTTTATGTTAACCTTATAGTCGCATAGAAAACCAGTAATATTTTTATGTAAGGGTGGATTATATAATACAAATCATAGCAATATTGAACCATAATGACTACAAAATTTTGTTCGCATCAATTGAAAGTGCCAGCATGTCCTCTTTTTATTCAAAATATTGAATCATAAAGAAATATCAGCAGTTTTCATATCTCAGACTGACTTGTATAACAAAATTATTTGTCCGCATCAACCAAAACTGACCATATTTGCTCTTTTTTTATGTAATTCTTGTAGTCGCATAGTAGATCAGTAATATTTTTACATCAGGATGGATTGTATAATACAAATGATAGCAATATTGGAAAACAATGACTAAACAAATTTTGTTCGCATCAATTTAGAGTACCAGCATGTCCCTTTTTTATTCAAAATATTGAATTGTCAACAAATTTTAGTGTTTTCATACCTTAGCCTGACTCATATAACAAAATTATTTGTCAGCGTCAACCAAAACTGACCATATTTGCGCTTTATTATGGAAAGCTTGATAGTTGCATAATGAACTGTCACTAAAGTGAGTAGTTCGGAATGGTTTGTATTTAAAACAAAACTAGTTAACGGCATCATCCAACACTCACATGACTGATTCATGTAATTTATAATGAAAAGTATGAGAAGTTCTCATCTTGGAATACTGTGAAAGTACTTTTATTCGTGGGAAACCAATTTTCGTGGTTTTCATGGGTGACTATATCCACGAATTTAAGTGTCCAACGAAATAAAACAACCGTTATCCAAATCAAGACATGGAAAGATCCCCATGTAGGTTTGACTACTGATATGAGTTTGAGAATATATTGAATATCGCCAAATCTGATAATACTGTAATAATAGTAGTAACAGGGCAAACTCACTATGAACTACAACTGCAGGCAGGATTATACCAATTTAATCTTTAAAACCTAAACTGTACAACTTTTGATCTTTTAATTCTCATAAAAAAATATTGTTGATCAATGAATGTCAGGTTTCCGGTTTTGATATGCTATGATAAAGTGTTCATTTTATATCCCCTTAGTTCTCGTATGTATAAGAAATAATAATTTTTCATGCCGGGCTTGCTTTTGATAAGAATAATTTTACAATACAAGATACGTTGATAGCATTTGTTTATGTTACTGTTTTCTGTAGGTGACATGTTTAATTTATGGCCTAATTAACACCTTTGATGGTCTTTAATCTGGGTTAATTAGTGTGATCACTACGATTAACACGGGTCAATGTTTACTTTGCAATTTCCTTCAATCCAGACAATTTGTAACCTTCGTTTCTAATTGCTTCACTTTTTCAATTTTTTTTTTTAGAAAACTAAAATCCACGAATTTAAAAACCCACGAACATGTAAATGTTGCTCAAACCACGAAAATTGATACCCACGAATTAAAGTACTTTCACAGTAGTGAAAGGTTAATATATTATGGCGGTTGATCGATTTCGTTTGTAGCCTAACGTCCAGGTGCAAATATTTTATTCATGTTCAGAACGAGCATATTTTTCGGACGTCCCAGATATCATTTATAATCTTTATGGATAAGCCTGTCTAAATTGACGAGATGGTACAAATGTACATACTTATACAACACCCCTATATATACACTGTACAATTTCCGTTTGAACATTTGGCAAAACAGAATCTTAAATCATGTAAATCCAAGGCAAACAAGGTGAATTACGATTAAAAATCCATGTATAAAATGCATAGAGTAATTATATTTAGGAAGAGACTGTTAAAAACGGGGAACGAAGCAACGTAAACCATGATGTTTATATCCCATAAATATTATTCCGATGTGTTGGATAACCTTTCTATCCGCCTTGATATTTGTACATGTAACTTCTGAAAGGAAAATATAGAAAATCTGTTACTCAGTAAAGTTATTGGAACTGATTTCAGTAAAGTTATTGGAACTGATTTTTTGTAAATAATAAAAGTTAATATTTCGAATTAAAAGTGTTTTTGAATTGTTCTGGTTTGAAACACATATACGTAAAATATTAAGATAACAGTACTAGTCGTTCTAATAAAATAAATGTACAAATGAACACGAAGTTTATTTCTTAATTTACACAATCAGTTAACGCGAAAAGTAAACGCCCGTTTACTTTAAAGTGCACGTAAAAATAAACTTGTGAAATCTGAAGTAAACGCCCGTTTACTACTGACTAAACGGACACAGAGTAAACGCCCGTTTACTCGGGTAGACATTAGAAATTTCCATTTTGACCGCGTTAATGTAATTTTAGTAAACGGGTGTTTACTAGTAAACGCGAAAATTAAAGTTAACTAACGAAATATGTGCACGCGGCGTTAACTTGCGTTTACTTTATGTAATGCTTGGTCTGCACCCAACTGTACGTTGGCAATTCTTTTTTATGAAACAAAGCAGGACCAGCTCCTTCTTTGTGTCTTTTAGTTTGTAAACAGGCAGTCTGAGTTTTGTTTAGAGGGTTTGACTGCAAAACAGAATTCTAACCAAACTCTGCATGAAGTTTTCTTGTATGCACGTCGAAACAATTTCTAACTATCAATCTATGATGGCCTAGCTTGATGGTGAGGTCTTTATTTTTTCCCCATCATTCTTTATTTTCATAGTTTAGCACACCTTTATTCTCTATTCCTAATTTTAATCCATTTTTCTCTTTTTGGGGGGAGCATCATTCTTATTTTGTCTATCACTTTTAGACCTTTATAGTTTTTGAATAAAACGATTATCCTTTATTGCTAAATAACAATGGTTTAGTTTTTCATAGAAAGTAATTTGATTCAAAATCTGGATCAAGTCCATTTCAGGTTGGTGAAAATCTTCTATGATCTTATACAGTTATTTAAAGAAGCATTTTGACATATTCTCCTCTATGGGTCGTTCAGTTGAAAAAAGAGACGGACATTTAACCAATGAAATTGTTTAAGAGTATATTTCTAGCTTCCAAAAAAGTATTTAAACTTTGATTAAACTTATTTCGACTCTAATTATTAAATTGTTAAAAGATAATTATTATAAGAAAGATACAGACAACAGTAGATGTCTGATTTATTTTTGTTATAAAACGCGGATAAATGTATTAAACATTTAATGACGGTAACGCCGTTGTCTCTATTGGCATGTGCTAACTGTACAAGTACACAATATCTAATATTTTAAAGATTGCATCCACCACAGTTTCATTTAATAGCAATAAATTAACAACCAAAGGATGTAAAATAATCAAACCCTTTTAACACTTAAAACGTCGCATGGTTTGTTGTTTGAAAACTAAATGGCATCAGTAATATTAGTATCAGATTTTTTACATAAAGCCGGCAGATTGATTTTAGATCTAAACAATGTTTAATTCTGAAATTAACAATGAAGCGAACTTCAAGTAGAATTGGTATTGTCCTGAAGATTGTGTTGAGTAACAAATTATCAATGAAAACTTTTCCTTGCTAGGAGAATTAAATCAGCATGTCTTTTATTGTTCTTACATTACAAAGAATGTTCTCTTTAGTTAAACTCTTCACTACATGACAGAATATTGCAGAAAACCTTTATACATAAAGCCTGTTTCGATGGAGTTACAAAGCAGGGGTTAATAAAACGATAGCTAAATCTCAATTGATTTTTACTCTTAGATGAGTTTACAAGCTGAAAAATTACTATTTAAGAGGATTTTCTTCAGCTTGAATTCATCTTTAGCAACAGGTATTCAAAAACGTTCTTAGTGTCATTTATAGTTTTTAGATTACATAATTTACTGACAATATTTAAAACAACATTTCATTTTTTTTTTATTTTTTTACTTTGATATTTTTTCCTTTTTTATTTGATAGCCTATGATGATGTCGGATAGAATTATATTCATTACAATCTTGAGTCTTCCGGTGTGAATATCAAACTTGAAACCGTTACTACATGTATATCAGTTTATTTTTATGCATCAAATAGAATATCTGAATGACAAAGATGCTTTCCCTGCCGATATGCATGTTCCTTTCTTAGTATTATCTTTTTGTACCTTCTTACCTTGATTACAATACCTAAGGTAATATCAAGTTTTAGGTGGGCTTCATGTTCCTCAATTTTTAGTGTTTTCTGTAGTATTTTGTGAACTGACGTTTGCTTTTTATTTTTTGGGGTTTGTTTTAATCTATTTTTGTCAATCTTTCTTTTGAAGAATGTGTTGTCTTTTTTTTTTATCTACTTGGGATTTTTATTGCTCCTTTGTATCTTTTTCGCTTTTTTCATATTGTTTTTGAAATTTTTGGTATAAATTGTTTTAATAATCATTGAGTCCGGGGTTGCTTTAAAAAAAAATTAGAAGTTTCAGAATGATTTTTGATTGGAAAAACTGTATTCATAATTTCGGATTGAATAAAAAAAACTTTTATAGTTTACCTTAAGTTTTGGGTCGTTACCCATCCTGACCTGTCGATGTAAAGACAACCATTTTCTGGTTTTTCTATCTTATGAATCATACTTATCTTTCCATCATAGAACATCAATTTTTTGACAGACCTCTATTCGTCCCAATATAAAGAAATACAGGAAGTCAATTGGTAAAATAAGCAGATATTCAAATGAGTTTTATTCGGTACTTAATTGCCAAATATGTCTATCGCGAAAATATATACTAACCTTAAAGTTTACATATAACAGCAGCTATTGCTATTGCTATTTTGACCTTGTTTTAAAATTTATTTTTGCCTGTCAGAATTCTATGGTCCCCATCTTATTTCGAACCTTTTGACCCTCATACTGTCATTATAAAAAATATGACGATATCAACTTATTGACCTCTCACAAAGACTGTCGATTTCAATTACATTTTGTGATGAAACTTCATAAAACCTTTATGGAGAGATGTTTCCAGATCTATTTATTCATTGCTAACTGGATAATGGTTTAATTATTTCTTTGATACGGTTGACATTTCTGTTGTTATTTTGATGATTCAACTTATAGCTTTCAGAAGACATTTTATGAGGTTAAATACTTGAGTGCAACATATTCGAACGCCTCCACTTTCAACCCTTGATAATCTAATTTCATTAAAAATGTATTAAATGTTGTGTCTTGACATCTATAGATTCCTTTGTGAATCACATGTTGTGTATTGACTTGTATAGATGTCTTTGTGAATCAAATGTTGTGTACTGACCTCTATAGAGGTCATTGGTAATATGTGTGGTTGTGTTGCTATCATATTGACGTATATTCCACATCTTCATTATTCAGTTATGTATTTATTATTTTGTTTTGGGAAAAGTCTTGCTTTGTTTAAACACGCTTTTGTTCAGACAGATGTTTTCTGAAACTGACAACATCAAAATCTGTAAGTGTTTCATTAAAGAGATGTGTATTATTGTTTAAACGGACAGGTGGTGGTCCGATGAGAACCAGCTTAGATATTTCTCTCGTTTGCTCTCTTTATTTAAATGAAAATGACTTTATATTTGGGCTTACCGACCAGAATGAAAACTGTAACTATTATTCTACCACATTTTCTAGTATATTAATAATGTCCCTTTGCATTTATATTTTCTGTTTGTGTTCATCACAAATGTCCTATCGGAATGAAACACAGCATACCAGTTATTTTGCCAAATGTATATTAACTCAAAGCTAGAGTTCTGCGATTTGCGTCGGTTGGTCGGTTGAAAGCTTTGTTTTACAACCACTCTTGTCAATTGAGACCCATTTTAGGGATTTCTTTGATGGAGTGTTACTGTTAACGAATAAGCTACTAAACCACATGTTATTAGTAAAAATGTAAGCATGATATCGAAATGTTTGCAGTCGCAATCTCGACATAGTTGATCGTTGAGTAATGTCTGTGTCACCATTTATTTGTTCCTTTTGCATTGTCGAAAGTCCCGTCATATTTTCATTGTCATTTTTAGTAGCATTTTCATAATGTTAATATGATTGAAACTATCAACTGACCCCTTATACATGAATCAGTAGTTACCCTAGAACGACGAATTTTTTCAACTATTTTTAACATTTTGGGCTATAATATCTTGAAAACTGTAATAAACGGACCGAAACTGTTAACATCAATAGAAATAGCTATTAAAATACATAATTTACAACCATGAATTTCACGAACGAGTTCGTATGAAGCTAGTTTGTCATGTTAGTGGGTTTTTTTGTTTTTTGTTTTTTTTTTCTTATTGTACTATGGTTTTTTTATATGCGCAAGTCTGTTTTGTCTCTGTTTCTGTGTATATGACAGTTTAAAGCACAGTTTTATCGATGGTTTCCATTTGAATCAATGCACATTTTCTGCCGAATTACGTTAATACAAACTCTGTTCGATTAATGTGTGAACGTGCATCTGAACAATGAATATCAATCTTATTTTATTCTAATTTACTAGTGTAACTTTCTATTGCTAGTTGTCGGTCAAAGGAGAGAATAGTTACTCAATGCTAACTGATCAAATAACAAGGTCACATATATCGGAAATATGTCTTTATAATTCTAATCGGTTTTTTATTTATCAATATCCAATTGAATTATTTATTAGGGTTTTTTGCAATCAGATAAACAAATAGACACGGTCACACAAAAAAAAGATTTGAACAAAATAAAACACAAAAACAAACATGCAATTGTCAAAACACATCAGAGTATTTCTATTAAATTAAGATATCGGAATTCAATTACAAATATTATACAGCAATAGTGGTACAAAGTATCTAATGATTTAAAGTTATTCCGTAATTTTACCATTTAATACTATTTTTCATTACAGTTTAAAAGTATCATACTTAAAAACAGAAGTAATTTCTGTAGTTTCATTGCATTTTAAGAGATATTATAAGGATAATAGTGCTGTATATACCACGCCCTCTTATAAAACTAATGGTTTTATTCCGATATTATATAAAAACATTTTGAGGGAAGAGATAATGACGTAAATTGTATTTTCTTATGATTGTATTTTAAATTAGTATGTCAAGAGATAAATTTTATTTTAAAGATATTTGTTTTCACAAAAATGAAATTATGTTTAATACATGTGAGCTGCGTCGGATATAGAAATAGACTTATGAAAGTGCACGTACACATGTATATGTGTAAGACTTGATTGATATTTTAACATTTATATACGAGATAAAGGTTGAATTTTGATTTGTTTTGTAGATTTTCTTACAACAGCTCAATTTTCAAACTGTTACAGACTTCCCATAGAGATTTTGTCAACCCGAAATAGGTTAAAAGATGTATTGATATTCATTTGCATAAAGTCGATTTTCTATCCGACGCACCTCAAGTATTAACCCTAGGTTATTGTAAGCCTCATTCTTGTGAGAACTGCACAAATATCTGTATTATTCTAAACTAAACATTTTGATCAACAACAAAAAAATAAGAGATGATCATTGGATTTGTTCGTACTTGAGATTGTTTCATATTTTCTTTTATAGTCAATTAGGAGTTGCTTTTGTTTAAATTTTTTGATAGTTAAATGAATGTTGTAAGTATGTGTAACTTAAACATATATAGTCTTATCCAAGAACGATATAGAAATACTCTCAATATTTTGACAATGCACAAAATCAAGCTTTCTCAGACTGCTGAAAATGTCTTTATACAAAATCCATTGGCGATGTACTGATGAATACTTAAATCTGGGAAAATATGGTGACCCACTACTTATAAGTTAAAATTGGCTTTGAAGTAGCTTTAGGTATAACTGCGAGTTCTGTTAGATATTTACTTCTTTCATTTGTCATTTTGTCAGTGTCACTGGCAGGTTTTCTGTTATTGTCATTTCTATAAGTAGTGAGATTTTTTACATTTTTACCTATTATATCTGTTTGTTTTGCTCACACATTGTTGTCAATATAATGGTATTCTATGCGACTGTTATACAAGTGAGAGGTTAAGCTAGCTATAAAACCAGGTTTAATACACCATTTTCTACATAAGGAAATGGCTGGACAAAGTCAGTATTTTGCCATTTGATAAGGGACTATCCGTTTTGAATTTTCCTTGGATGTCGGTATTTTTGTTATATTACTTTTTTCTACGTATTGTGCTTTGTGTCGATATGATGAGTACCCTTTCAACTTTTTTTTTACAGTTTTTTCTGATGTTGTGCTGTTACGACATTATCCATGATTGTTGGTGGGAGGATTGAGCGCTAACATAAATGTTTAATCCTGCCACCATCTGTATGTGCCTGTCGCAGGCTAGAAATCTGTATCTCAGTAGTTATTGTCTGTGATAATTGTGTGTTGTTTAGTGGTATTAGATTAAATAAGGCCGTTGGTTTTTTTTTTTTTTTTGGGGGTTGTTAATTGTTTCACATTTTGTTTTACCAATGACCTTTACAGTTTACTATACGGCATATGTTTCACTCGTTGTTAAAGACTGTGTGTATAAAAATAAGAAGATGTGGTATGATGGCCAATGAGACAACTCCCTACAAGAGACCAAATGACACAGAAATTAACAACTATAGGTCACCGTGTGTGGTTCCCTACAAAACATGTAGTTTACCTCCTTGTCATTTGGTCTTATGTTGATAGCTGTATCATTTGCAATCGTAAAATATCTCCTTAATTTTACAAAAAGTCATATGTATACCCAGTACCCTAATATATATATGTGTGTGTGTTAATAAAATTCACTGGAATTTTCACAAGGGTTTTGGATATCACAAACCATCATTTTTCATTCTGATAGCTAATTCAATAGTGTTTGAAATTAGTTATACATTGAAGTTCTCAATCTACAGTAATATATATAAAATACCATTGTATATATGCAATTATACAATTGGACGACGTTTCTCTAAAACCAATTTTCAATAGTGTAGGAGATGTAAATTTTATTTTTTTTTTAATGTTAAAGTTGCTGTTCTCTGATGAATGTATATATCTATAAAAGTGTACGTTTGCATAATAGGTCACGTGGAAACAAAAAACGGTTTAAAAACTATATAAGATAAAGTTTTCTACGTGCTTTAATTAGATCTTATTAAAACTTTGAGTATCAAGCTTTTGTCTACATCTTGTATGGGATTTATAAATGATTAACAAAGAAATATAGGGTAGAAAAAGCAGACATTCAATTCAGGTCTATAATGAGTTATTGATTAAAATGATTCATGATTAATTAGCTACAAATGATGAACTGTCTTTTAATCATGGCAGTGACGACTAAATACTTTATAAACATCGAAATACTTGAAAAAGTGAAAGAAAACATTTATTTTGGTTAATCTATAGACCTTTTGGGAATTATTTTTATTAAGATCGTAAACTATAGTTTTAGGAAGTATATCTTTGATCATACTTTACACTCGCCTATGTCCTGGGTTCGGCTCTTTAATCAAAATTTCCTAATTATTGTGAAAAATATTCGATTCCCTTTGGTCGTTTTAGTAATGAATACGTAATAAAACTATGACAATGTCAATTTGATTGTTCAAGTACCGCTTCAAAAATTGTCAGATTTCCATCACATAGTAATAACTGTTTAACAACAAAGAAGACCGTAAGGTCTTTCATCTGGCATAGGCAAGGGAAATTTAACAAATGTAAAGAAGGGGATTACCGCCGTATTATTACGCACGCATATTATATTCCCCCACACTCCCTATTTTTTTCGCCTTTGTCATATTCATGTTTCCAAGTTAGTGTTTCCTATAATACCAGTTTTCTGATACAGACAATATAAAGTAATGGGGAGTCCCTCCATCCATTCGCCCCCCCCCCCCTTTCCCGTTCGTCCTGTGATCCCGCATTAGTATCCAAAACACCCCTGAACGACTTGCCATAATTTTGTGAAATTAAGACAGAATCTTACAATACTCACATGCTGTTTATTTGCACCTCCTATTGCATTTCTTCACCAAAAGACTTGGATATACTTTGGGATGCATTATTGATATCCACACAATACAGTACGCATTTGTATCTGCTTCTCCTATACCCCTAATCTAAATCTAATGAAACGTTCTCAGAGTCCTCAACATATAATGCCGTTGTGTCCTTTTTTTTCAAATGAAATGAATATCAAATCTAATTTTCACAGTGATGTTGTTTATAGAGCTCGTAAGTTTATACATGATCCATGTAAACTTATTAATCTTTTGAATATTATCTTTATTGGTACTAAAAACATAACCAAATATCTATTGTTTTACGGTTATTAACCTTTAATGCCATATGTTCTGTCGATACTTAAATTTTGGCATTGCACAAGGTCGTGCTTTTCTCAGATTGTTCATGGCATTTGATGTGTACTCATTTTCTATTAGTCTGGGTAAACGTGAATTATTCTTTGGTTGAAATTTGCGTCGAATTAACTTTCAGAAACCACGATATCTCTTGGATCGGTCCATTTTTTTATCTTATTTTATTTTTGGGTGTTATTTTTAGTTGTGCTTCGTGCAAATGAACCAAGTCCTTTCCAATTGATTTTTAGTTTAATTTTATGCCGTGCTGTTACATCCATGCCCAAGATTAAAAAGGGGGGGGTAAATGCTCACATACACGGTTAACCCCGCCATCAAGTAAGAAAGCCTGTTATTCAGTGGTTGTATTTTTGCTGTTCTATATATTTTCTTCACCACATCTAAATATTTTTATACTAAATTCTCTACCTTCTGTCGTCATATGATACCTTTAACATTTCTATTTCTATTCACCTCTGTTCTATTCAGCATTTTGATATTACGAATTGTTGCGTATATGTTAAACACCAAATAAATGTAAATGTAACATGTATACATATTGGAATAAGACGGCAAAACGGAAGTTGGAAGAAAGATTGTCAATGAGAGACCTATAGATAAACAGAGTTAACTAATATAAAAACTTAATTAATCTTTATTATGTTACCATTAACAGGATGATTGATAACTTTTAAAGTTTCAAAATAACGCTTGAAAAGTTCATGTTTGAAAGGAATGTGCTATTACAATGATTTACTCGAAGAAAGGTTATACTTCTGTAGGTTACTAGAAACAGAAGATATTTTTTTGATGAATGATCGAAAAACACGAGATCGCTTATACATTTAAAAATCTATAAGATCTAATTAAAATCTAAACAATCAATAACCACCCACGTCTTATTCTATGGACGCAGTTGTTGTTAATCGTCTTCCATATTAAAATACGATTATTCTCTGAACTTTTGAACCAAAGAAGACACTGTCCAACCATTTTTAAGACTAAAGCTACTGGCGAGAATTATTAATAAAATTGAGAATGGAAATGGGGAATGTGTCAAAGAGACAACAACCCGACCACAGAACAGACAACAACAGAAGGTCACCAATAGGTCTTCAATGCAGCGAGAAATTCCCGCACCCGGAGGCGTCCTTATGCTGGCCCCTAAACAAATATATATACTAGTTTAGTGATAATGGACATCATACTAAACTCCAAATTATACACAACAAACTAAAAGTAAAAATAATACAAGACTAACAAAGGCCAGAGGCTCCTGACTTGGGACAGGCGCAAAAATGCGGCGGGGTTAAACATGTTTATGAGATCTCAACCCTTCCCCTAAACCTCTAGCCAATGTAGAAAAGTAAACGCATAATAATACGCACATTAAAAGTCAATTAAAGAGAAGTCCGAGTCCGATGTCAGAAGATGTAACAAAAGAAAATAAACAAAATGACAATAATACATAAATAACAACAGACTACTAGTAGTTAACTGACATGCCAGCTCCAGACCTCAATTGAACTGATTGAAAGATTATGTCTTCATCATATGAATATCAGGCACAATCCCTCCCATTAGGGGTTTAGTATCATACCATCATAAAATATATGAGAAGAGCATAACCCGTGTCATGCCAACAACTGGTTTTTAAATAAATGTGTTTAGTTCCGATGCAAAGACCCTATAAGTGAATCAATATTAAAGCCAAAATATGCAATCTTTAATGACCTGACAACAGTATCGTAACTATATCCCTTCTTAATAAGTCTATTTAAAGGTTTTGTTAGCTTCTGAGGTGAATACTGACATTTTGTGCTTTATAAAGAATATTACCATAAAAGATTGGATGTGAAATACCTGAACGTATAAGAAGTCTGCATGTTGAGCTATATTTACGAATGATGTCCTTGTACCGATGATAAAATTTAGTAAATGTTTTGACTAGTTTGTGATATCGAAAACCCTGGTGTAATAATTTTCAGTAATACATAAATTTCTTTCGTTAAAATCTGAAACGTTGTTACATACACGAGCGAATCGTACAAGTTGAGATATATAAACACCGTAAGATGGTGACAAGGAACGTCACCATCTAAAAATGGATAATTAACGATGGAAATGAAAATTATCTCTTTTATCATAAATTTTGTATTAAGCTTTCCGTTAATGAAAAAATATCAAGATCGAGGAAAGGGCAGTGGTCATTGTTAGTATTAGCTTTATTTAAAGTAAGTTCAACAGGATAAATTTCTTTAGTATACATACTGAAGTCGTCATTATTGAGAGCCAATATATCATCCAAATATCTAAAAGTATTATTAAATTTTTGTATCAGATGTAGTTCCGATGGGTCTTTGCTGATTTTAGTCATAAATTGTAACTCATAGCAATACAAAAACAGGTCCGCAATAAGTGGTGCACAGAAAGTCCCCATTGGAATTCCGATAACCTGACGATTATTAAGAGCACTTAACAGAAACTGATGAATTGTTGAAATAATTATACTAACATTTTGCTCCTTCTTTCAAATTTCTTATAAATGATCATGACTGTGACTTCATTTGCATTTCTTAAATAAAATGAAACGATCCAGTCCATAATTTTACATTTATTTTCATCTGCTGATCACCCATACTGATATATGTTGTATTTTAAGCATGCTAAGTACATGTACCATTCATTTATTTTCTGTAATATATGTACACCTACGAGGACGCGGTAAATTAGTCTACAATCATCCCGACAACTCGGAGTCGAAGGGGTCGACTTGACTTGCACATCAAATCTTAATAACAAACAGCCATGTAACTGTTTAAAATACTAAGTTTTTATGATAGTACTAAGTTGACTGCAAGCAATATATCTGAACAGTAGTTACTGAATTAACAACAAGAAAATATATGAAAATATCTTTAACTCTCAACATGACGACGTGTTTAGGTTCAGATTTTTCAGATGATGTTTAGATAAAAATGGTTGTGAAAGACTTAAATTCTTTTACTTGTGTATATTTAGACAAATCTTGATTGTTTATTGCTATTCTCTCTGAAGCTCTGGTTGTTCATAACAGTACAAGAACAAATCAGGATGGGTGATCCAGTACAGATCAATTTCTTTAAAAGAAAAGAGATTGAATGTAAACTAAATCACCTTTTTTTTTTATTTTACCAGTTGTTATCCCTTAATATTTTTAACAGTGGCAATAAATGATATTTATTATCATAGTTATAGATTAGTTTCTAAACTGTACGAGTTTTATCTCGTCAAATACATGATACGTAAAACATACTATCTAATATGATCATTTCGCATTAACTCAAAATGACTAAGTATTCCACAAAATTCCAATAGTTGATATATTAAGTCTTTCTGAGGCATTTGTATGTTCCTTGTACACATTGCTGTAAATGGAAATACATGTACCATGCACATTGCTGTGACAGTCTTTTTTTATACTTATTTCATGTAACAGAAATATAGTACATTTACAACAACTTATTCATAACTTCAGGTTAGCCAAGTTGTACTTGAAGCAAGTTAAGTTTGATGACTTCAGGAGATTGATATCTTTCTGGTTTTGAAGGGTTTTTTATTTTTATTGTTGTAAAAAACCCATTCTATATGATATTTATTTTGAGTTTCGAAAAAAAATCATCCAGAAATAATTACAATTTTAAGTGTACTTGTCTCATCACCCATATATCATTTCTTTTTCGATTAGAAAGAATTCAATCACCGTCAAAAATATTTCATTATTCAAACGAAACTCTTATTAAATAATGATTGTTTGTTCTTCCTATATATCTGATTTTTTTTTTTAATTTTGACTAGTTTATGAACTTCTTTTTTGTGAGCGGAGTCAACTTGACATGTACACAAAACTTTGAACATACAAAATGTGCGGTTCTTAATTTAATCTTCAAACATCGATGGTATCGTGGAAACCTATTTACTACAGTGAGGGTTCGTGGCACTGGTTCGATTTTAAAAACAAAGATTTTAGATTGATACTTACTGCTTCGCTAATTCAAGCAAAAACTAATGCATGTTTATATAAACAAAGAATTGAACAAGCGATGATCTCTTCTCAGCTGGTATTAACTGCAAGTTCCAGGTTACAACATTACATAATTGCAATATATAGACCGACTGATGAAGTTACTCAATTAATAAAAACTACTTGACGTCTTAATTTTAAAGAAAGTGATCAAATTAATTTGTGACGATATATTTATTATGTGGAAATATGCAGACTCTGCATTATCTCATAAAATAAAATAAAATAAACACGATACAAGTTAATAAAAATTTGGCATTACGGACAATTCAAGCAAAAACTATTTGATACGTGTTCAGAGTAATGATTTCGCGTAAGTTTTATTGTTACCCATATGGACTTTTTCTTTCAAAGCTACACTAGTCTAGTATACAGCATGTTTTATTGATAAAATATCTATATATGTTATCGTCCTGAATAGTCATGTTTTGTTTTTTTAAGTGCCTTTATTTAGAACACTGATCAAGATTAAAAGGGGTTTGATGTCTAAAAATGGTTTAAAACGACCGCAAGTTCATGTGTCTGTCCAAAGTCGGGAACCTCGACAACGATTTATTTTATATACTGTGTAATGAATTTGGGCTTGATGGGTAATGTTTGATTGTTTCTTGTCGATTAAGAAACTGACATATTGAATAGAAATTGGTATATTGTTTATGTCTTTATTTTAGCATGTAAATTGTTTTTGTTTTTGTTTTTTTGTTTTTTGTTTTTTGTTTTAATTAATTATGTACTCTACATCTTGTATTCATATGTAATATTTGAAGTTAAGCATCAAATTTTATTTTTCAAGTGTTTTCTGCACATTAGGTCCTTACTTGAATATAACTTTCAAAATAAAATTTAGTGTACAGTAACTGGTGTTATGATTAAGACCAACGATAGTAGTCGAAATAGTGCGTAGTAGTATTTTATCCTAGTTTATCCACCCTCATTTAAAGTCTTTATTTACTATTTATTTACTATATACGATAAGAACTATCATGGTAAAACTGTCAGCCCTCAATTCCTGTAATTTGTGAACTTATAACTTACGTCAAACCATATAAACTATTGTCAAACAACTAGAGATCTTTTATAAGCTTATCATAAAATGCCCCTTGGGAAATTACCTCCTTATTTTATGGAATCAAACATGAATGCCAGCTTCTTTACGATAATATTGTAGGGAAGATGAAGCAAATATTTAAGCCAAGTGTTATGTATATAGTTAATCAGATCATCCCACTAAATGTAAATGTTTGTGACGTCATGTTCAGCGAAAAACATTTAGTTTCTTTTTCACTTTTGATTTAAAAAAAAAGATATTTCTTAACTAACATTAATATTCAACCTCTACAAGGATGAATGCCTCTTGAAGTTTTAAAGTATAAAAGATTTTTTTTAATGTTATCAAACAATGACATACTTTTTTGTAGTTGTTGTACTTCACAATAAATAGTACAAACAAGGGAAATTAATTTGGGGTTTTCGTTTTGTTGAAAACTCGAGGATATAAATTGTATTTTCAATGGTTATCGAACCAAGTGGTAAATATCCATAATCGATTTAAACGAATACATTGATTTCGTTAACCAGAACATGATAGTTAAATACGGATCTTTCGTGAGCTGTAACATAGTGAAAGAGACATTACATTTATGTTAATATACAAAAGGACAGAGATAATATACATCAACAAATATCGTAATTTAGTAGAACCAACTATATGATTTGAATTGACACGTCTATATAACAAGGAAACAAGATTACTCTTCATTTACACATATTTTTACATTCAAATCTACTTTCATTACCTATCTAATTTTGTATTGGTAATATTTTCATACAAAAGAGGTACCGGATTTTAAATTTGCAAATAACTGAAGTCAGTTGTACATGTAGTACCATACAGAAAGATTGGTAGCTATTAAAGTTCACAAGCGACTATCACATGTATATTCAGGACGAGAACATTTCAATGCGGTACAAATATGAACCCTTCTTTGTACTAGACCGACATGCTGAGTCTAACTTTAACGTGCTACTCCACCAGGTAATAACAGTCCGTAGGAAGACACGTCAAACTCTAATTATGATTAATGTTTTAAATTCTGAGTATTTCCGATGAGCTTATACAATTACATGAGTGGCGGATCATGTCAGAATAAGGATGGTTTTATAGGGATACATTTAACATCGATATACTATCAACACGTACATATATATATATATATACTTTTTAAAAGTATCGGTATACTTTTATCAAAACTTAGTATCAGTTTACTTAAACAAAGCATAGATATACATTTAACTAGTAATAGTGTATATATTAGACCCATCGGTATACTTTTATACACCTATTTGTCATAATGTAGGCATCCTCGGCAGCATGTTGAAAATACATTTTTTATGAAAATTTTCATGTATGCTAATTCACCAATTAAATCCATATGCGATGTGTTGTCTTTCTAAAAAATAACAAAAGGAAAAAAAATATATACGGAGGCATGTAGGACGAAATCTTCAAGGTCATCCTCATTTTGATGTGGAAGGAGATAATCCGTCATTAAAAGACAATCTAATGTAAAATAATCCGCATCTTTGGTGTACTTCATACATGTCTAAGTGTTTGAGACTAGAACAGAATGTGTCCGTTTCAGTGTAAAATTCTTCAACGATTAGTTTGATAGATATACCGCAATGTATGTTCGACCAATTGATATTATCTATACATGTAATGTGTGCCCCATTTATATTCACATCAAATGCAGTTCCTATGTATCTACAATTCTCATTTATACTTATTTTATGTTTTTCTGACATTTGTCAATGATTTTTTTTAATAGAAAAATACAGGATATGGGGTATCCATCCATGACACAAAATCAGTAAAAAACAAAAACACAAAAAAAGCAAAGGGAATAGCGCTTTTATTGCTTTCTTCATCTTAAAATCAGTGAGGCCTTCAAAACGGAGCAAAAAATACTCTCACCTCACTGCAAGTTTAAGACGGTCCCTAGTATCGGTTTGAGCGTAATAATTCCCTTTTGTATAGAAGCCTTTTGATATATTTCCAGCTATTTAGGTTAAATCATTGTTGTCATAGTTAAACGGTATTACATTGATCTCACCAGGAGTTTAGTCACTCCCCTACGAATATTTTATAAAAGAGAATATTTGATTTTATTCGTTTACAAAATAACTTGAATTCTTTTTGTGTATAACGTAACAGCATGTGTTGTAAATTCACTGTTAACATAATTGTGTATAACTGTATAACAAATTGTATTGACTTAAGTTTTTAAACTACTTTTTCAATCTTTATTTACACAAACTCAATGACAGTTAGTATTAATATATCTAAAGTCGTCATCAACCGCCGAAATCGTGGTCACCATTATTAAGATAAGTATCACGTTGAATTAGCAATCAACAAAATTAACATACAGTGTAAATCGCTCCCAAACTCTTAGGACACGATAAAAGAGAGACGAAAGATACCAAAGGAAAATTCAAACTCATAAGTCGAAAATAAACTGACAACGCCATGGCAAAAAAAAAAGAAGAAAAAGACCGAAAGACAAACAACAGTATACAAAATATAACATAGAAAACTAAAGACTGAGCAACACGAACCCTACCAAAATCCGGGGGTTATCTCAGGTGCTCCGGAAGAGTAAGCTGATCCTGCTCCCATGTGGCACCCGTCGTGATACTTATGTCAGTACAAACCCGGGGAAAAGTCTAATTCGATAGGTCACATTCGGAGAAAAGGAGGACGGGATTGTGGTTATGACGATTGAAACATGTACTTCCTTTAATAACGTACATGTTTTACTTTCATGAACACTAATTATATATTGCACCCTTGCTATTGGTTATATATTCTTTATTCCCATAAAAGATATTTTTCAAGACCCAATATATTGACGTAAACCATGAATATTATACTATTGGTAAAAAAATAAATGATGAAGACTTTCATACAAAAAAAAATTGGAATAGTATGTGAAGGATGGATTCAATTCATTCTCTTAAGACTCATAGTCTTTCAGGATCCCCTTTTAAATTAACCGATAAACAAAGCTGTGACAAAATATGGACTACGGTGCAATTGAAAAAGCAGGACAAAAGGGATACGTACAATCATTTTTGTTTTATCTACTGCTGGTACGAAAGTTTATTCGAATGGTTCTTGTTTACAATTATGTTTAATTAGCATTTTCTCTACATTTCAATAAAGTTGTATATGAATGTTTTGCTAAACTTTTTCAGCTAAAACTTCAATATCAAGATTTATTTTACACAAGATGTAAGACACTAACACATTCCTTCGATGATGATACTAGACTAAGCAATGAATGTATCTTTCACATTGACAAAAAATATTCTGCGAACAAAATTATCAATTTAAAACTACGGCTCAGATAATTCAATAAGTAAATATTCAAATGCCCGGTTGTTTTTTTGTTTATCTTGCAGAACTGTGCACTGGAGGCATTCTCGCAACACCGATTTCATCCTTGGAAATTTAATCAAGAGAATACCTGAAATGCAAACAGTAACACTTTGAACAACAGATAAGAAAAATAAAAATAAAACATATTTCGCTGTTGAAATAAATACATTTGAAGTTAAATCTGTTTTAGTTTTTCTTCTGAAAACACCCAATCTACAGAAGTAAACAAAATGTCTCTCGGCTTTCGATTGCGGGAGGATAAATGTTTACTACTTTTTCGTTTAAAAAATAATATATCCCTCCCTAAAATAAAAATGATAATTTAAAAAATCTTCCATTAGTCATTGACAGTCTGGACTCCATTAGCGTTTGCCAAAACAAAAATATTACTAGAGGTACAAGAAAATAGCGTAATACTATGTATACTAACACTGGACCTATTGTATTTGATATTTCTGAACTTCGTCTATAAATTGTGACAGTCATGATATTTGGTAAATGAAACCTTTAATTAGATTTCTGCGAATCAAATGGTTTTATCTTATTTCTTATACAATATTGCATTTCGGATAAACTGTAACTAGATACGCGAAATTATTGGAGGCCATCTGCAAAACATGCGCTTTAATTGCACATTACATATATACACATTCTCTTACCAAGCCAAAAGATAAATAAACAGTAGGTCAGATATATAAAAGGAGCAATGAAGTAGAGAAAACATCGTTTCTGTTTACGCTTAATTTAGAGAGATTCTATCAAGCTTCAAATAAAACTTAATGGCTATCCTTCGGATTTAAATGAAAAATACGACATAACTGCATGTTTCATAACGCTTAATGTACTTCAATGACTGCGTAGCTTCCATATAAACTGTGATTGTGGAAACTTAAACAAGATTTATAACATTACTACATGACACTTTACCGCTCCGATTTTACAATACAATATAATGTCATGGAGATTTACTATAAAAAACGGAAACTCTTTTTTCTTCTGTTATATAATATATAATGGCGTGTCCGTGACGGAAACTCAAGTGACAATTAACAAATATTTCAACAAGTATACAAAAAGCTTGTTACATTTTGTCTATCAGTTTTATCATTCATCTGCGAAACAATGCAGGTTTTCTGGTACTTGAAACAGATAGAAGACATTATTTAATGAGTAATCCAGAAGTGATTCGAGACAATCAATTTTGAAAAGCTACTGAATTTTTTATAAAAAAAAAATATTGAAAAATTGCTTAAATACATGTACACGTCATTTTGACTTTGTCGGAAAATTATCTCATTGGCAATCCTACCACATCTTCTTATTTCATATTGAGATCAAATTTAACTACGTTTTAATCATTTTATGACGGGGTGCCATTGTTAAATTATTATTTTTCACTTATCTATGAAAAGACGTACGGACTTATTTTCCGTACGCACAACGCATCTTTCTTGAATAAACTCTATCAGTTACGCTTAAGGAACAAAAGTTTGGAAAGTACAAAAACAAATAAATATTGGAGAGCAAAGACACAAAAATGCATGGACGGAATAGGCAAAAGCGTCTTTGATCAACTTTTCTTGAAAAAGTTTTCGCTTACGTTTTAGTACAATTTCCTAATTTTTTAACTGAAAATTTTACAAAATATGTAGCATTGTATGACTTACTAATATAATTCCAGGACGAAAGCATTGGTACAGTAATGGGGCAATGTATTGAATAAATAAAATGTCACCAGTAGATAAACTCATCATAGATATCAGGATTAAAATTTTGTATACCAGACGTGAATTTCGTCTTCAAAAGACTCATCAGTGACACTCGAAAAAAAAAGTGAAAAAGGCCAAATAAAGTACGAAGTTGAAGAACAGCGAGGACCCAAAATTCCGATAGTAGACCTACAAGTTGCTTTTCGTTTAATATATAACACAATTCAAAATATTAAATGTGACTCCAACTCGATTCTGTTATCAGTTTTATACTTCAAAACATTCAATTGTTTTATCGGAGATCATCAACAGCAACACTGATTAAATGTCTTTTACATCATACGTTATCTTTAGGAATATTTAAGCTTCTCTTTACAGTTACTTATTACAATTCTGTCAGTGAAACAATTAATTCGAAAAACATTTGTTTTTTTTTTTCGTTTCAGGTTTGTAGCTATTGTTCATCCGATAAAAGCACAGATTTTATGTAACAGACGTAAAAATATTATAGCTGTCAGTGTTATATGGATGATATCGTGTGCCTGTGGGTTACCAACAGTGCTATACAACGAAGTAAAGTTGATGATACCTCACGCTGACATATCGTTTTGTATAACAATCTTTCCTAATCATCAGTTAGATAATATAATCTTCAAGTTTTTGGAGTTTACATTCTATTATTTCATCCCAGTGTGTATACAAATAGTTCTATATGCTATCATTGGGAGACGCCTGTACGCCAGCACGGATGAACTTCATACCAAATTTCAAATGAGAAAAGAACTGAATAGAAAAACTGACCGAGCTGCAGAAACTATAAAAGCTCGAAAAGGTGTTGTGAAAATGCTGGTAGCCAGTGTTATTGTTTATACATTATGTTATGCCCCTCCACAAATTTTGTTATTTTATAACACACTCTCCAAGACTAGATTTCACGAGACATGGTCCTTTCAAGTATTTGTCAATATCATTGCATATGTAAACTCAGCTGCAAATCCAGTACTGTACAGTATATTCAGTCAAAATTTCCGTCGCAATTTTAAGCGTTGTTTATTCTGCATGTGCATTAAATATAAACATGAACCATATATTAGAGCTAGATTTAACTCTCTTGACTCTCGTGGAATCTCGAGAAAAGTAAGCACTACGAGAACTACAATATCAAGACTTTGAATCAATCGTAGATTTATTATATCGATGAAACGGGCTGTGATTTGTTGATCCTGATCGCGTGTTGTTTAACAGTACGTATATCTATGTGTGTGCTTTTTTCATTTGGGTTTCATCCATGCTTTATTTCGAGCAAGTGGCTACAGAATGGTTTGACTCATGTTTTATCCTCATACGATTATATTTCAAGTATACTTATATATATGTCATTTTATGATGTCGTTTCCCAGTTCTTTCATTAGAAAAGAATCTTGATATATTTTTGTAAATCTAATTTTTTTCTTCATAAAGATCGTCTAAATTGTTGCTAACTATAACTGTTAGTATCATTTAATTTGAAGTGACAGTAAATTAAATGTAAGTAAAAAATAATTGCAACTTACATATTATGTCTTTGTTTGGATGGGGATGTTGAGTAACTGTTTTACTGTTTTTCCACCCCGTAGCTATATCGTTTAATACTACTTTGAGTATTTAAAAACAAATTTACAATTTTTCAAGAAAATAAAGGTTCTATGTTCCAAGGGTTCTAATCTTGACATAAACTGATTTGAAATTTTCCGTTTTAAAATTTTGTGCCATACAATATATTCGTATTTTCCCATAGCTTTCCATTTTATTTGCAATTGGCGTTCCTGGTGACGGTTGAGCCCGAAAAGCGCAAATCAAACTCATTAAATTCTACGGCATCTACGATTTTAAACTTCAAATGTTTTCAATTAAATTATTAGATTAAAGCAACACCTGGAATATGTTAAATTCAAATAATGTGTATAAAATATGATGTTTTTTTTACAAATGCTTAAAAGAAAATAAGAAGAAAAATATCAAAAAGTGAACAGATATACGCACTAATATTTAAGATTTACAAAAGATATTTGACGGTTGCTCGAAAATCATTTCCATCATGTCACAGGTTTTTTTTTTTTTTTTTATCTTAAATAAATGTAAGTATCACAAAATCAAATCATGTACATAATACGTGATATTTGTAAATGTATTTCTTTGTATATAAATGTATTCAATTTATGAATATTCATCGACCTTTTCTACGGGTCTTTATGTTTTTCGTTTTGTGCTATTGATAATAATTCAACAAAAAATGTAAACAAATGTATTTGTTCTGCGTTCATTAAAAAGTTCATTTCATGTGAAATATGATTTGTAATTTATTTAAAAATATATTTATCAAATGGTTTTATCTACTAAAATACGGACTAGGTAGCAAGCATTTTTGGTTTCATGTATGCTTTTTATTTATAAACAGCTTATGACTTTCCCGGTTTCCACCATTTTATACTTAAGGAAATGGCTGTACCAAGTCACAAATATGACAGTTGTTTTCCATTCGTTGGATGTGTTGGAGCTTTTGATTTTGCCATTTGATAAGGGACTTTACGTTTTGAAGTTTCCTTGGAGTTCGGTATTTTTGTTATTTTGCTATGGATTATTGTTTAGAGCAATGTTGCTTTCTTTCAGCTTCTAATGGGATGTTTTTTCACACCTCATAAGCATGAACACAAAGTATTCATCCACCTTGTTGACTCTCCAAACATATGGCTTGCCTTATTTCAAGACAGTATACCGAAGTTCGTGTATGTACAAACAGACAAACATTTGCGGGAAAACGGTCGGATTGGACGAGCTCGAAACGAAGTAAGACAAGGGCTAACGATAGGGTTTTTATCTCCTTCTATGCAATATCTATCTAACATGGTATTCCAAAATGATATTTATGGGAAAGATTCTTGTCTTCTCGTTAATGAACAATACCAATATATAATCATTACAGATATATTATCAAGTTTAGACGATTACCAAAATTTGCGTTCTGACATGTTTCAGAAATACATTGATAGTGAAATGCTGGCTTAAAGGAATCAATTGAGGCAAGAGTTGTATGTGGTGACATTAATGTCTTTTAGAAAGATTTACGGACGCATTCACTCATTTGCTAATAGTTGCGAAAAAAGTTTCACAGATGGTAACGGATATATTCCATTTGTCATCATCTTGATCCTGTCTTCTTTTCTTCGTTTATGGCTATCACCGAAAGCGTATTCCTATCAATTTGTTTATTTGTTATAAATATAACGAAGGCTTTGTACTTATGGAATAGGAACTGTTCCTCTTCTCAGTGCCCATGAGTGAACCCTCGTTTTGATATTGTTAAGAGTCGGTTTTTCTGTAGTAGTATTTTTGGAACTAATGCTTGACTTTTCGTCTTTATTCTCATTCGAGTGGCTTTGATTTGTAATACCTTAGAACAATGCGACAAAAATTTGTACTTAACATCATGTGTAAGGTTACATAACCATTCGGTAAATATCTCATAAAAAGTGCGAGGCTTACGATTTTGTACACCAGACGTAAACAGGAAGTCGCTAAATGTAAAACGAGATAACAGGGATATTATGCTCACATAAAGCTTGCTACCAAATTTTAGAGGCTCTGATTTGTTGTTCATGAGAAAAATGCGATGAAAATGAAATGACAGACAGCCTGAGGTAAATAAAAAAAGTTAAATAACAAAAATGCCGAACTCCAAGGAAAATTCAAAACGGAAAGTCCTTTATCAAATGACAAAATCAAAAACACATCAAATGAATGAAAAACAACTGTCATATTCCTGCCTTGGTACAGGAATTTCCTTGTGTAGAAAACGGTGAATTATACCTGGTTTTATAGCTATCTATACCTCTCACTTGTATGACAGTCGTATAGAATTCCATTACCTATATTGACAATAATGTGTGACTAAATCAAACAGACATAATGGGTAAAAATTTCCAAAAATTGGGGTACAGCAGTCAACAATGTGTTATTATATTAATCACTATAAAACAGATAAAAAATTTCAAAAAAGAAAAACAAAAATGGCATATAGACACTCTATGGACAAAGTACATGAGCAAAAATGAAAGACAACAATACAAAAATGACCATAGCATAATGACACAATGGCGGGATGTATAAATACCTAGCCACGCCAAAAGTATATTACCAAAGATGGACTAAACAGTAAACGTTAAAAATATTCAATGACAAATAAAAAGAACACCATAACACGTTATTAAGATTATAAACAACGTCAATATACACCTTCCATTGGAGCGGGGTGTGAACCTGTTTTTCCTGAAACTAAGACAAAACCTTATGGATTCTTAATTTAGTATTTGTATAAAAGAAAACACTGTAAATAAGAGACAGCAGTACTTTACCGATGTTCAAAAATGTTTATGCATTTTGAATTTACAAACAAAAAATTACATA
The DNA here is from genome assembly GCA_017311375.1 of Mytilus coruscus. Classification (NCBI taxonomy): domain Eukaryota; kingdom Metazoa; phylum Mollusca; class Bivalvia; order Mytilida; family Mytilidae; genus Mytilus; species Mytilus coruscus. Next base: position 40,346,637 of record CM029601.1, on the reverse strand, counting down.
AGGCAATCGCATGAGCTCGTAATGAAGCAAAAGCGACAGATACAGCAGGGTATTTTTAAAAATAGCCTCCTGCTATGCATTCATCACCCGCACTGCGAACTCCAGCGGATTTAAAAAAAACATCATAACAGGGAAAAAGAAATGTGTAGGTATTAAAACGTTTAAACCCGCTGCATTTGTTTGCACCTGTCCTAAGTCAGGAACCTGATGTTGAGTGGTTGTCCTTTATTTTTGTGGTTCATAAGTGTTTCTCGTTTCTCGTTTTTAATATAGATTAGACCGTTGGTTTTCCTGTTTGAATGGTTTTACACTAGTCATTTTTGGAACCCTTTACAGCTTGCTGTTCGGTGTGAGCCAAGGCTCCGTGTTGAAGGCCGTACTTTGACCTATAATGGTTTACTTTTACAAATTGTGACTTGGATGGAGAGTCTCATTGGCACTCATACCACATCTTCTTATATCTAGGTACCTTCAATTTAAGACAAAGAATATAAGTGTATAGCGGTTCCAATGTTTTGATATTTCAAAATTTCAGTTCATATAATAGAAGACATTCAGGTTTCCGGAATTCACATCTGACAGCACTTTTAGCAGCACGATTCAAATGTCACATCCAATAGTATTGATCAAAGCAAAAACAATTATGAGGTAACGGTAATTTACCGATGATCAAATATCGTAAAAACCCATCAAAGAAACAAGATTTGATACGCAAGACGCGCAATTTTGTCGACATCAGACTCATCAGTGGCGCTCGATTCAAAACAGTTGAAAGGCAAAATCAAATACGTAAATCAATTTTGAAAATATATATTAATTGAGAAAACTCCGGGATTTACATTTTATGAAAATATAGGATCCATGACGGCTTTAAGGGAATACTATACAGTAGCAGGGGCATATATTTACACATATCCAAATTTAGCGCATTGTTTTTCGCAATTTCTGCTTATGTTAGGCATAAAAAAAATTCAAAGCTCAACATCGGTATCTAATCGGTACATGAATTTGGAAGTAGTTCAAAAGGAAAATGAACATACCGGTACTGTGTGTTTTAAGAACGCAAAATGTAATGTTGGGTCATAAATTTCGAGGCAAATGAAAACCATTTATTTTTCTATCATAAAAAAGTTCAAATTTATTACATAAGATGTTATAGCGCTTCGACTTAGATTAGGAATAGCTTTACGACGATGTTGTATTAAGCAAAACAGAGGCGGAAGATACCAAGATGACATTTAAATCTCATATGTCGAAGAAAAACTGACAACAACAGACAAAAAGAAAAACAAAACAACAACGACAAAAAACCGTACGGTGACCTATAGTTGTTAATTTCTATGTCATTTGGTCTCTTGTGGAGAGTTGTCTCATTTGCAATCATACCACATCTTCTTATCTTTTTATAACATTGACATTTACTTTTAGGAACTCGTGTTTCAATAGCTGTTTTGTAAGCAGCAACCCTTTATGACGGAAATCATGATAGGACACGGAAACTCAGCCTATGATCAACTTGGAGATATATTCGTTGCGACCAAATTAATCTTAATATAACTGGTAATCTCCATCATTTGAGTTTCAGTTTTTAGCGTTAAAAGTATTATATATAAATTGTAAAAACAAATCAACGATATGTTTGGTTTGTATGCATTTGTATGCATTTGTAGTTGCATTGAAATAGTCCAAAGTTTTTTTTATAACCGATAGTTATATGATTTCACGAGAAATAATTTCATGTTTTACCATCATTTTGGTAACTAACGAAATGACCTAAGAAGTAAGGACAACTCAGCAAAAAAAGAAAAACAGATAAAAATTTGTCTTTCTGTTTGAAAGTAGTTTTAATTTTTCGGTAAAGTAATTATCTATTAGAATGAAATTTGGTTTAAACCTCAAACATGCAAACATCAAATGGAAATATCTCAAAAAGAAAGTCAGGTAGGTATATTGCATTGTCTTTTCATATATTGATAGTGTATATGATATTGACCTTCTCTTATTATTTTAATAAACTCATTTTAGATACCAGGATTAAAATTTTGTACGCCTGACGCGCGTTTCGTCTTCTAAAAATCATCAGTGAATTCAAAACGTTAAAAAGGCGAAAAAAATACAAAGTTGAAGAGCATTTAGGACCCTAGTGAGTCAAATTATAAGACACTCTAACAATCAATCGATGCGTGACGGCGATCGTAAAATTAAAATGACAGAGCCAGTCCTTCTATACCAGACTAGTTTTCAAATTACAGTTATATTTCTCTTTGTCAAATAGCAATTATGAGAATAAGCTCTGATATCAATTTCAAGCTATTAAACTAAGGGTTCCAAGTGGTGAAGTAGGAGTCATCATTTCGAAAATTTGATGGACGCACTCACGAGTTGGTTGACCGTAATTGAATATATATTTTTCTAATGATATGTTCCAATTGTCGTTACCATAATCCCGTCCGCTACTCGTATATGACATTACCACATTAGAATTATCACTGAGTTTGTACCTACATGAGCAACACGATGGGTGCCGCCTGTGGAGCAGAATATGCTTACCCTCCGGAGCACATGAGATCACATCCGGTTATAATGGGGTTCGTGTTGCTCAGTCTTTAGTTTTTTATGTTGTGTTTAGAATACTGTTACTTGTCTTTTGGTCCTTTTCTATTTTTTGTTTGCAACGGCGTTGTCAGTTTGTTATCGACATATGTATTTGAATATCTTCCGTCTCTCTTTTCAAGAAGTTTATGGATATGTTACAGAACTCAGAAAAAGATCATTCATTAAATATTTGAAAGGCAAATTAGAAGATTTTTGAAGATTACTCTTTTCTTGTTCTTGTTTTTTTTTTTTTTTTTTTATTTATATTCTATTTCATTTTACAATACAAACAAGTTCGACACCAACTGGTATCTTAATATTCTTGAAGATGAATCAACCTTTAATGATAATATGTACACGAGTATTCAAATTAGAATGTCGAATATCAAATGTCAAGATGATACTGGTGCAAAATTTTAGCGACCGTTTTGAAGATATTAAAACGCAAACATGAAATCTTTTCTGATGTTCAGTTGTATAAGAAGAGACAAAAACGTCAAACTTGCATATGTAGTCATCATGGAAAAAGATCTTAATACTTTTTACGCCGAGAAAAGGTACATGTGCAGGTTAATGGTGCTCTGATAAGAGTAATTAGTAATCTTATTTGTTCTTGGCATTAATAGAATACACAGTGTAAATTAAGTTTCGCAGGAAGATATTGATCCCGAAACGGAAAGTAAAATTTGTCGTAAATTGACGTAATTGCCTACACAAATGAACGTTGTTTTATTCACCTTCTCATAATCCAATTATTCTAGTCTGTTTTCCCTATCCTTGATCTCTGTTTGGGACAGCACTGACTGTATAATAAAGCAGAAAGGTCAAGGCAATGTATAATATTTCTGTTTTTCTCGTTACTATTTTGTGATAAAAAAACATGCCAAGATACATTTTTTTTTGGCTTGTATAGTAATATGTCAGAAAGCTGTAAAAACAAAATTAGTGATAACAGTGTTGTTTTTTTTTTTTTTTTTTTTTTTTTTATCAAATTTAATTTTTAAAGAGATGCTTGGACACAAAATTACCTTTGGAAAATTGTAGACAGACATTTTAACATCACATCTTGTTAACTAAAAGAGGAAGAAGCTATCTATGGGTCAATTTGTAAAATGAAATTTCCGCATTTTAGCAAAATCCGGAAAAATCGAAGATTTGCTGGAATGAAATCCCATTTTTTTTTTTCAAATTCAGCACTTAGAAAACTCCATAGTATTACATCTTCAATTTATAGTCCGCTGCGCTTTCAAGCAGCATAAATTGCTTAGCTTAGTCAAATCCTTAAAACAGCAACATGCCCATTATCATAGCAGACAAAATGTTCACTAGGCGAAATCATAGCGTTTCTCATGCAGATCACTTTGGTGCTCATTAGGGCTTTTCACCAATCTTTTTAAATGCGTTCGTAATGTTTATATGATATATCCCAAGAATGAAATAATAGTGATTATAAACTCATCATAGATACCACGCTTTAAAAGAGGGACGAAAGATACCAGAGGGACAGTCAAACTCATAGATCGAAAACAAACTGACAACGCCATGGCCAAAAATAAAAAGACAAACAGACAAACAATAGTACAGATGACACAACATAGAAAACTAAAGACTAAGCAACACGAACCCCACCAAAAACTGGGGGTGATCTCAGGTGCTCCGGAAGGGTAAGCGGATCCTGCTCCACATGTGGCACCCGTCGTGTTGCTTATGTTATTACAAATCCGGTAAATAGTCCAATTCGGTAAGTCACATTCGTGAAAAGGGAAGGGTATTGTAGTTACGACATAAGGAACATATCCGATATCATCTGTGAAACGGTTATTCCATAACGGTCAACCAACTCGTGATGGCGTCCGTAAAATTTACGAAGGGATGATTTCAACTTCACCATTTGGAACTCTTGGTTTAATAGCTTCCTTGTGAGCAGCAATCCTCTATCAAGGAAATCATGATAGGAAACACAAGCCCGAGAATATCGTATCAATTGGGAGATATATACTCCGTATGCAGGCGCTGCTGGAATGTTGCTACATAGAAAACATGCCCATTATTAATTTTGTACGCCAGACGCGCGTTTCGTCTACAAAAGACTCATCAGTGACAATCGAATCAACAAATTAAAAGGCCCAAATTAATTATGAAGTTGAAGAGCATTGCGGACCCAAAATTCCTAATATTAGGGTCTTTCCAACGTATGTAGATAAATGTTTACAACTAACTACATGTATATGTACTATTAGAAAAGTAATGGTTATACCACACATGTAACGTTTAACAGAAAGAAATAAGACGCAAACTAACTGAGAGTGTGTTAAAACACGATGCCAATCGATTTTTTTTTTGTGTCATTCCAACCGGTTCTAGCTCTTCCGAGATAGTCATGGTTTTGTAGTTTAAAAGAATACATTTTCAAAAGGATACTTCTTAGCAACAAGGGACATGTCAAAAGTCTCTTTTGATCAGTGCGTTTTCTAAATTACATATAATGACTGCGTTATATTTAAACGTTATTTATATGTTAAGATTATTTCTTCCTTTCACTTTCCCGTTATTGATCTGTCGTATTTCCCAACATTTCTAAAACGGAAAATAATAGTAGTAAGGAATCATACATGCACAAATTTCGATGTGTTCTCTTTTCCGAACTTGCCGTGTAGAAGGTTCCTGTCTATGTGTTGTCATTCTTGTGACTGTTTCCAGTACATTAAACAAATTATATTTTAACGACAGTAAAATAAAATGAGATCCTTTAATACAAAACCTTCAATACCATAATATTTAGTTTTATCAGAGGAGATGATTAAAAAAAAAATACGTACTCAAAGAATGCACTGTAGGGAGATCATGCCATGTGAATGCATTAACTAGTAGCTGACTCTGGTGTTTTATATCTAGTGAGGTGACACATTTTACTTAATCTAATGTAGTTGTATTGTCAGTCGTGTTGGGTGTGTTATCATTTCTAAAATATGTGCTTGTTAAAATGACTATGGAAAATCTAGGAATTTGGATTTTGCAATTATATCTGTTGTTACGGCCAGAAATCACCTTTAAATTGTAGCAAACAAAAGACACAAATCAATAATAAAATTTAACAAGATTTTTTTACACAAGTTTACAAGAAATATTACACAAATAGAAATGACAACTTAACTGTTAAAATATATGGCCGATTTTTGTCTTTTCTTTATCCAGAATTCTTCTCTTATCTGTAACAGAAAATGTTCACAATTTAGTATGATGTAGTTAACGTAAATAAAGTGTCAATCCAACAACTCCAGAGAACTTCTGAGAATCCAAGAATATTAATGTCGTATCTGTTCAATTTCGGTTTCGGTATATATAGCTGTCACGGAAATCTGTAGAACACTGTAGAAGGGAAACTCATAGAAAACTGTAGAACAGAAACTTCTAAAATACAGTAGAAGTTAAAATTACGCATCGTAGATAATGATCATTCTGGAATCATTATGTAAGTCAAATAGAAAGTTCTAATTTTTCCATCAGTATCTATGAATGTTCCAGTGATTTCTAAACTGCGCAGTTATAACATTATTTTGTAAACAACTATAAGTATTATGAAAACATATTATACATGTTATAAGGCCACACAAAAAAATAAGGCCAAGATAGATATATATAATACTTACAATATTATAACACCTCCCCCCTTAAAAAAAAGTTTGAGTGTAACAAAAACTTTTCATGAACAATATATACAAAAATACATAATATGCATACAGTGTTTTAATAAGATCTAGATAAAGCATCTGCTATTGCATTATCTTTACCTTTAAAAAGTTTTTCATTTTATGTATGAAGATAAGAGGTTTATGATCAGTATAAACCAGAATAGGATGCACAGTGGGATTTAAATATACATCAAAATGTTGAAGTGCAGACAACAGTGCAAAACACTCTTTTTAATAGTTAAATAATTTTTCTGATGTTTATCTAATTTCGTAGAAACATATGATATAGGTTTCTCAACATTATCATCTGTTTCTTGATATAAAACGTCTCCAACTCCTACGTCACTTGCATCAAAGGCAAGTTTGAATTGTTTTTCAAAGTCTGGAGTGACCAGAACTGGACTGTTACTTAAAAGTGATTTACTATTTTCAAAAGCATTTTGACAATTACCACTACAGATGAATTTAGAATCTTTCCGTAAAAGATGAGTCAATGGTTGAACAACAGTAGCAACATTTGAACAGAACTTCCTTTAAAATCAAATCATGCCTAAATATCTCATAAGTTGTTTTTTATTTGTAGGAGGAGAAAATTTGGTAATTGCATCCACTTAAGCCATAATAGGTTTCACTTGACCTTGGCCAACTGTATGAACTAAATAATCAACAGTGGCCTCACAAAATTCACTTTTACCAAGATTAACAGTCAAATTTGATTGTGGCAATCTATCAAAAGTATCATATAAACGTTTTAAAAGCTCTTCCCAGCTATCACTACATACAATAAGATCATCAATATAAGCATAACAACAGTCTAAATCTTTTATACATGTAACATTATTGATAATTCTTTGAAATGTAGCTGGAGCACTTTTCATACCAAACGGCATGACAGTATATTGAAATAAGCCGCCTGGTGTGACAAAAGCCGATATTTCACGAGCTCTCTGTGTCAAGGGTACCTGCCAGTAACCTTTCAATAAATAAAATTTGCTCACAAATTTTGCTTGTCCAATGTTATCCATGCAGTCGTCTATCCTTGGAATCGGATAGGAATCAGATTTTGAAACAAAATTAATTTTTCTGAAATCAGTCACGAAACGAGAAGGTTTTATCTGGTTTGGGCACAAGGAGACAAGTAGAGCTCCATTCACTGTTATTCGGCTCAATAATATCATTGTCAAGCATATATTTCATTTCTTGTCTCATAAATTTAAGTTTTACTGGATTGAGCCGGTAAGGATGTTGCTTAATTGGAGAAGCACCACCTACATCGACATCATGACAAACAACAGTGGTTTTGTTTGGCACATCTGGAAAAAGATTTTAAAAGAAAATACAAAAGTTTTTAAATTTTCTCTACAATCAAATGTCAGATGTGCAAGTTTTGAGTCTAAATTTGAAACCGTTTCACAGATGATATCGGATATGTTCCTTATGTCGTAACTACAATACCCTTCTCTTTTCACGAATGTGACTTACCGAATTAGACTATTTACCGGATTTGTAATAACATAAGCAACACGACGGGTGCCACATGTGGAGCAGGATCTGCTTACCCTTCCGGAGCACCTGAGATCACCCCCAGTTTTTGGTGGAGTTCGTGTTGCTTAGTCTTTAGTTTTCTATGTTGTGTCATCTGTACTATTATTTGTCTGTTTGTCTATTTATTTTTGGCCATGGCGTTGTCAGTTTGTTTTCGATCTATGAGTTTGACTGTCCCTCTGGTATCTTTCGTCCCTCTTTTTTGACAAAATTTCTGAATTTTTCAATCTTACTGTTTGTTCCATAGTCTTTGAATCAAAAGATGGTTCAATTATATCTGGTTTGTTATTATCATTCTCCAAGTTAACCATACTAAAGTGGCAACTGGTTTACTCTCACCTTCATTAGTACGTTCAAAATATGGTTTTAACATTTTAATATGACACACTCTATTTTGTTTGCGCCGACCTGGAGTTTTTACAGTATAATCATTGATTTTACTCTCTGTTGTATTAGGACCACAATATTTAGCCTGTAAAGGATGTCCAGGGACTGGCAAAAATACAAGTACCTTATCACCAGGCTCAAAAACCCTGTCCCTGGCATCTTTATCATACCATATTTTCATCTTATTCTGAACAGTTTTTAAGTTTTTCTGAGCAATTTGACAAGCAGTATACAACTTTTCTTTAAATCTAGATACATAGTCTAGAAGATTCACGTCAGTGTTTTCAGTAAGCCATTTTTGCTTAACCAATTTCAAAGGTCCCCTTACAGTATGACCAAACACCAACTCAAAGGGGCTAAAACCTAGGGATTCTTGATCAGCCTCTCGGAAAAAGTAGAAAGTGAACGCCATCATCTCAGTCTCTGTCAAATTGAAGACAAAAAGTTCTAATCATGTTCTTTAATGTTTGATGAAAACGTTCTAAGGCACCTTGAGATTCTGGATGATAAGCACTTGACCTATACTGAGCAATCCCTAACTGGCAAACGACTTGCTGAAATGAACCCTGGTCGGACTGTATAGACGTAGGAAGTCTTACTAACGTAAAAAATTTGATAAAAGCTTTGACAACAATTGGTGTCTTGATATTCCTTAACGGAATAGCCTCAGGAAAGCGAGTGGATGTACACATGATCGTCAATAAATACGCATTTCCAGTCTTGGTCTTTGGTAAATGTCCTACGCAGTCAATTAGTACTCTGCTGAACGGTTCTTCAAAGGCTGGAATTGGCAGAAGTGGTGCTAGTAGTATTTTTTGGTTAGGCTTGCCAACAATCTGGCATATATGGCATGATTTGCAGTATTGTGTGACATCATCTTTAAGTCTGGGCCAATAGAAATGCTGCAAGATCTTCCTTATACCTAAATGTCCAGCCAAGGGGGTGTCATGGGCAAGACCAATAATTTCTTGCCTTTAAACTTTAGACACTACCACTTGGTATACCACTCTCCATTCCTCCTCTGGGATAGCATCAGGGGGCCTCCATTTTCGCATTAAAATGCCGTCTTGATGGTAGTAACATTCGGCCACTTTGTCTGCTTCTTCCTGTGGTCGAACCCTCTTGCGGAGCTGAAAAACCTCGGGGTCTTTATTTTGTTCTTCCACAAACTTTCTTTTGTCAAATGAATGGCTTTTCACGTCTGGCCATGGCATAATAACATGCTTCTTATCATGGTCTTTTCTGAGCCACAGGACCTATCAATGTCGGCAAGGAAAGTGTTAGAAAGATTCATATAATCATGCTGGTCGTCTTGTAAATTCTCATTTTGTTGTTTTCTTGCCATCGCCCTAGTAACAACACAAGCTGGATACAGTTCAGCATCATCTTCAGGTGATTTAACATCCACATCCGGTTCACTGGTAACAATTGGTTCAGCAAACACTTTGTTCCTAGCTAGATCATTTCCTAGCAATAATGAAACACCCTCAACAAGGAGATTAGGACGAACACCAACAACAACTGGTCCAGTTATCAAATCTGACTTCAGATAAATACGATGGAGGGAACATCTAAACAACCTAATTCCACAGCCTGTAACAAAACGGAGGCACCAACAGAAGTCTCCTCGAACAAAGGCAGCATACCTTCTAATAACAAAGTCTGAGAAGCTCCAGTGTCCCGTAAAATCTTAATGGGCTGAGGAGTAGTATTATCAACAATAGAAACAAACCCATCAGACATAAAGGGTTTATAATCCTCCATGTAATCACAAAAACTGGACTTAAAAGCCTGACTCTCAAAACATTCCAACTTATTGGTAACAAGGAGTGTCGTACAAGCACTGGACTTGGGTTTATTATCTCTTTCATTCTTCTTCTGGAGTCTAAAACAATCAGCCATCAGGTGACCATTTTTCTTACAATAAGCACAAGTCAGTGACTTCTTCTCAAAAGTATCAAATTTTGGACTTGACATATTATAACTAGACTGACTCTTATTCTGTGCAACCGGCTTACTATCAGTACGCTCAGTACTTTGATTTTTGTAATTTCCGCTTGAAGTATTAACATTTTGACCTTTGAAACTATTCTTATGTGAAAGGGTATAGTTATCGGAAACATCTGCTGCATCTTGTAATGTCTCAATAGTTTTGTCATCTAAATGAGCACACTGCTTGAACTATTCTAATAACCTCAATTGTCTTATATTATCAAAATTGTTATCTATTTTTTTTTTTGACGTAAGCCATTTATCAAATTGATTTTTTTTTCTCTAGCAAATTCAACATAGGTTTGTGAATCAAACTTTTTATAAGACCTAAATTTGAAGAAAGTGCTCAGTAAATTTCAGCAGCCTTGCCCTCAAAAACACTTTGCAGCATTGTAATCCAATAAGGCTTTGGCCATTCCCAATTTTGAGCAATTTTCTCAAACTGTGGAAAATATTTATCAACTGTTTTTTTTTCAGGAAATCTGGGAACCAAACGTATATTTTTTGCTGTATCAAAATGTTCTGATTTTGACTATACTTTAGTGTTGCTTTCTTCTTCGACCAGTTTAATTTTTATTTTCTCCAACCTCTCTAACCTTTCCCTCATTTCAAGTTCTGCCTGTTTTGATTTAAATTCATCTTCTCTTTCCGTCATTTTGATATCAAGTTCTTCCTGTCTTTCTTCTTTTTCCAATTGTTTTATTTTAACTTCGTTTTCTAATTGTTTTTCCAATTGTTTTAATTTGAATTTCTGTTCTAATTCAAGTTGTTTTAATTTGATAGCATCAACATTTTAGACCTTAAGTTCAAGAGCCTATTCACCAAAAATGTCTGCGTCAACTAAATCGTCAATTACCAATTTTTTATAATTTGTTTTCTCATAGATATTTTAGATGTAAAATCAATTTTAGATGTTTAGCAAGCAACACTAATTCCTCTTTCTTTAAGTTATCAAACCCTTCCAGGTATTGCGTTTTAAAAAAATACTTGCATCAAATGCCATATTGCTGAATTTTGTTGGCTAATTCTAATTGAATAAAAATACTGAAAAAAACTTTAATCTGATATGAACGTTATCCCGGACGAGCCCCCAATTTCTGTTACGGCCAGAAGTCAACTTTAAATTGTAGCCAACAAAAGTCACAAATCAATAATAAAATTTTACAAGATTTATTATATACAAGTTTACAAGAAATATTACACAAATAGAAATGACAACTTAACTGTTAAAATATATGTCCGATCTTTGTCATTTCTTTATCCGGAATTCTTCTCTTATCTGTAACGGAATATGTTCACAATCTAATATGAATAAAGTGTCAATCCAACAACTCCAGAGAACTTCTTAGAATCCAAGAATTTTATGTCTTATCTGTTCATTTTCGATTTCGGTATATATAGCTGTCACGGAAACCTCTAAAACACTGTAGAAGGGAAACTCCTAGAAAACTGTAGAACAGAAACTTCTAGAATACGGTAGAAGTTAAAATTACGCATCGTAGATTATGATCATTCTGGAATCATTATGTAAGTCAAATAGAAAGTTCTAATCATTCCATCAGTGTGATTGTTCTAGTGATTTCTTAACTGCACAGTTATAACATTATTTTGTAAACAAATATAAGTATTATGTAAACATATTATACCTGGTATAAGGACACACAGAACAAATTAGGCCAAGATAAATAAATATAATACTTACAATATCATAACACTGTTCATTTCTTCGCCAAACAAACCTCAATCTTTAAAAATAAATTTTCTTCTCTTCCTCTCTAGACTTAATTTTAGCTTTTATAATTGATCTTTCATATAATATTTTTTTCCAGTTACGTTACGTATTAAAATAATTCTAAGGCTAATGCAAACAAGTAGGTTAAAAAAAGACAAGTTGAACATATCCCAGGAGATCCTTGACGCATACATTCCGTTAGGGTTAACCAAATCATAAAAGCGCCTGTAAAACATCCTTACTTGTGCTTGACTTGACTATTCTTTTTCTTTTTTTATAAAACAAAGACCAAATTTTTTAATGTTATAATAATTAAGAATTATATTAATGTATCATTATATTCCGTTTTTCATATGATGTCACACCAATCAAATGTTGTACAATAATAACTGAATATGGAAAAGAACCTTACTGATTTGACAAATCACTTAAGATTCGAAATAAACAATTCGAGATTCCATATCTCAAATCATAAATTCAAAATTCGCAAAAGAAGACATAGCAGACTGTCCACTGATTTGCTCATAAGATAGTCTTTACGTCTTTGATCTTTGACAGTCTTTAGTTTTCTATGTTGTGTTTTGTGAACCCCACCAAACACTGGGGGTGATCTCAGGTGCCCCGGAAGGGTAAGCAGATCCTGCTCCAATTGTGGCACCCGTCGTGTTACTCATGTAAGTACAAACCCGGTGATAAGTCTTATTCGGTAGTTAATGTCTGGCCACCATAATGTTGGAATATCATTTTCTGTCTTCCATTGATTTGACTGTCGGGACACATGGCATGGAGCATTGTCTTCCTGGAAGATAAAGGGGTCGACAAATGTCTAGCAACCAAAGGCCACAATTATCGTCTAAAATATTTATAAATCCCTCACTGTTTAAGTTTCCTTTAATTGGTGTTAGAGTTCCCACTCCATGGTATGAATTGCACCCCCAAAACATGACAGAAAATCTAGCTTTGTAGGTTTTCCCTTGGTACAGTCCATTACCTTCTGGTCGTACTCGTTCATCAATTTTACGCCAAACATAAACTTTGTTGTTGTTTTCAATCTCTGTTTTTGTCTCATCACTAAACATCACTGAATTTTTGAAATACTAAGTCCTTTCTACCTCAGGAATAGATAACCTTAGCTGTATTTGACAAAACTTTCAGGAATTTTTGGTCCTATGATCTTCAACTTCGTACTTCATTTGGCCTATTTTACTTTTTTTGATTCGTGCGTCACTGATGAGTGTTTTGTAGACGAAAAGCGCGACTGGCGCATACAAAATTTCAATCCTGGTATCTATGATGAGTTTATTTACTTTTTTTCAATTTCCCGCACTGTCCAACGAAGTTTTTCGCGACAAAATCGTTTCCTTTCGTCGCAATTTACTTGGGGAATCGTTATTTTCTTCGAAACTGTGTGCCTCTTGTAATCATAAAACATTAGATGCCGCCTGACTGTCCTAAAACTAACAGGGTTCAGTGTCCATTAAATGCATCAGTGATTTCACCTAGAGTTTTCACCGGTCCGTACGCAACAGTCGTTGAAGCGTTCAATTATCCCTGGGATCAATCTTTTTCTTCCGGCCACTTCTCCCAATGTTTCCTCTGATCCACATTCGAGCCTCCTCATGGGATTTTTGATTATGTGATTATTTGGCCGTTTTCATAGTGATTATTTGATTACCAGACCAAATATTTCATGATTACTTGATTATTTGATAATCTCGGACTGTATTTTTGATTATTTGATTATCTTGTTTGAAAAAATAATTAATGATTATGTGATTATATCGGCAAAAAAAATTGTGATTATGTGATTACTTGGACACCCCATGAGGGGCCTCACAGTCGCAAATCCTCTATAAGAATTTGTTGATGGTTCTCGCGTTCCTTTCCAGCAATGTCCCTATCGTATGCCCAGAATGGCCTTGTTCTGACAATCCTATAATAATTGTTTTCTCCTCTGTCCCGTGGGTCGCCATGTTTAAAACAGTCGAATTATTTGTTTATTAACGCTAATGCAACATAAATAACGTAATCAACCAAATATTTGCGCTTGGGGGTACTGCCAGTAACGACGTTTAGTATATAAAGAGAGATAACTCTAAGAAAAGCATCGGTAAAAATTGAAGTGGAAAATTTCCCAATTATGCATCGGCCATTTTGGGAACTCACTTTTGTCCAATGAGTGTACATACGACTCTTATTAATAGTTTTATATTCATTGCATCACCGAGGGTAAAGACTATGCCAATTAAAAGATGTATAAATACATTCAAGTAAATTAGCAAACCATAAAATGGTTTAAATCATGTTAAAGACCATTTTCTGTTTCTATTCCTTATGAATGTTACTTTGATTGCCTGTAAATTTATTGTATATCAATTGACACCAATAAATCATTGAACTTTGTAAAATGTTGACTTCCTTTAGCAATTTATATACATCCTATTGATTAACAAAAGTTTTGCCCTGAACCAGTATGTTGTGTTTAACTTTCTTTTATGAGTAGCCTTGTAGTAAAATCGTATATGTCGCTTGTATTTCCGTAAAGCGATAGCATTGGAACTATTCGAATTCAATTTCTCAAATCAAGATAAATAACCGAAGAAAGAGTGAGTCGGAAATTTGATATGAGCATACTTTTATTCTAATTGTACAAAAGGGAATTATATGGAATTCATAGAGGAAGCGTCTTACCGAAGCTTATGTAACAAATCAATTGAATGTCAATGTAATGAAATAGCTTTTTCTACTTTATGATATTGAATATCTAATTCAAGAAATGTCATCCATATTAAGTTTGAAACGTTATTCTTATTCTTTTCAATATGAACGCTCACAGAAAAAGTATTCTGTGTGTATAAAAGTCGTGACACATACCCTTAAGTAAATTGATATGTTTTATTTTGAGATTAGGTCGATGATAAAAAAAGGCAAAAAACCAAGAAAGACAAAATAAGAATTTCAACTCGCTGTATGCAATCAAGGTTATTTGAGCTGACACACCATATTCCTGGTATGATAAACTATGTACAGAAATGGCCGAACTACTACACAAAAACATATCTTTAGATGTGAAACCAAAGAAATAAAACAAAAAGTCGGAAAAAAACACTCCAAAGAGTACTCATGAAGTCTCGTCTTGAAATCTAATAAAATCGGTGGATTTTTGATAGGCCAGTACGTATTGAAAGATTTCTATCACGCCTGTAGCCTTGATGTTGAAAATTAGCGAAAGCTCCCCAGTTTATATATCATTTTGATTGTTAGTTATTATCGACATTACAATAAAAGTTAGGATGAGAAATATCGTCTCATAATAATGTATTCGAGAAATCTATATGGACAGATAAGATGCTAATACCGACTGTAAAAAATGAAAGTATTAAAAAGTCCATGTCGTCTTTTACCATGTAAAGGTTACTTTTGTACTAATGCAAAAAAAAAAAACAAAACAAAAACAAAAACAGAAAAACAAAGTTAACAAAAGGAGGCAGAAGATCCCAAAGGGAAATTCATAACATAAGTTAACAGAACATGACAACGCCATGGCACAAATAGCAACAAATAGATAAACGGAAGGGAAAAATGCATATTTTTGCCGCTTTTTAAAATACAGTCTAAACATTTGTAGACCCTTTACACATTTTCTTAATTAGCTTTATCTGTGGAAGTATTGAAGCTTATATTATTTTCCGATATTCCGGTGCAAATCAAAGAGTTCTAAATGCATACAATTTTCATTAAAATCCAAAAATATTACACAATTACTTGTATAAGGAAAGCTAACGGTCAAAGAATTTGGACAAGTATACACAACACGTCATACGGCATCAAAACCACAAAGTCTCAACAGGACAGTTAAAAATCGGTCAAATCAATGTTGAATATCGATCCTAGAACGCACGAAATTAATAAAGTGTTATTTTTATTTACTACCACACGGTCGATATATGTACTACTGCTGGTGGACTGTTTATAGCCCCCAAGGGTATCATGCACTTAGTAATCAGTGATTCGCTATTTACATGATTTTTAACAAACTGTTCTTAAATTCTCCGTTGATAAACTTGATAAAATTGTTAAAAAACTAAGGTTCAAAGTTGACTTTATATGATTTTATCTATGTTTAGATCTCTTCTGGTCATATAGCTCTTCACGTGTGCATGTCATATATTCTATAAGCAACTGTCATACACGTTGGAGGTTCGGCCAGCTATAAAACCAGGTTTAACCCACCATTTTCTTCTAAAAATATCTGCAAGTCAGGAATATGACAGTGGTTTTTCGCTCGTTATGTAGATTGATAAAGTTTGATTTTGTCAGTTTTTATGGACTTTCCCTTTTTTTAATTTCCATTGGAGTTTGGATTTTTTGTTATACTTGTTTGCTTTCAAATGTTAGGATTTGAACGTTCCTGATGAAGGTTTAAAAAAACCGCTTTGAACGCATAAAATTTATAAAGTATTATTTTAGTTAACATATAAGAATTTATCATTTTAATTACCTCATTACCAAACCTACGCTTACTTTGCGAATAATAACCTCGTTTACATACCGTGCGTCATTAGTGGCAACGAAAGTAGCTATAAAGTACTCAGTTTGCTTAAACAGTTAAAATCTTCCTAACATTCTTATGTTGACAATTGTGCCACAGATGCAACGTAGTCAGTACTGTAGAAAAAAGTTTTCCACAAAATCATCCGAAAGGACTAGATTCCGAAAAAAAACGAAGAAAGGAACATTACAGTTGTGTTTCAAACAGTAAAAACAATTTAATATAAAAACACACGACGCAATTATACAACGATAAACATGACATTTTACATTGTTGAACCTTGATGAAAGCATTGATAGAATAACTGCTGAAAATGACTATTTTCACGACGCTTTTTTCAACTCGTTTTCCTCATTTATATTGCAACCATATAAATCTTGGTACGAAGTACATTTGTTTTATATTATTAAATACTATATGTAAAATCACTATTCACAATTAACATCCATTATTCTGCATTTCTTGACAATAATTTACTGAAAGATTTGTATAATTTGTCAAATTTTTTTCATGAGTACAGTGGAAAGTAATGAATTATTAAGAAGTCGCCATCAGATCATCACCATCCATAAACTGAAAATTTTAAAAATAAAAGAAAGAGTGAAACATTCATCCTTACAAAATGTTTATAACAATGGGTTGCATGTTAAATTAGTGTATGTTTTGTATTTCTATTACACTGTACTAAAACTTACAGAAACAAATACAAAACATATATCTGATTTAATAGCATATATCTGTTACACTATTATTCCGACAACAAATAAGATGGAATCATACGAATAAAGGCAAGAGTCACAGTTGCAAGATAAGGAACTTTGTTATCATTACAGCCATGCATAATTGAAAGAAATCTACAATCACGACATTTATGTACAATTTCATGTTTCACTGTCATTATGCAAAAAAAGGAAACTCAATGTAAACAAATAAAGACTAGTAAGGTAGGAGAGGAACGTGAGCTTTTCTTTTATATTTTTTTCTACGACTTTCGTTCTCATTTTCATCAATCTTCTTTTGAAACCAATATAATAACACCATTATTTTTTCCTGCTATAGCTTTTAAAACAATTTAATCTCAATTAATTGTGGCTCAACAGGAAATCCCATTTCAGTCTCGTCTACTCACGTGAGAGATGTCATTTACCAATGATTAATTAGCTGGGTATGATCACCTGCTATGACTATTCATTCGTTGTGATTTATATCTTAGGCTAGGGACCATGTCTTATTGACAGGTTAATTAAACACATCTTTTTAACAAATAACATTGTAAAAGGCATAGTTAACCTATCGATATATTTTTTTTTTTTCTTTTATATAAATTCAAGGACATGTTACAATTTTAAAGAATCAACCACTTTTGTGTCTAATGCAGCAAACGGTTTGGTTTTCTAGATATGACAATAATTTTTGTCTGTGTATTCGTTTATTTACAACTATGTTATAGAATCTGAGCATAATTAAAATAGCTTTTTAAACCGTATATCAGTCTATTTTGTCGTCAGGTTTTATTTGTAGTTTATGCCATAGTTGGGACAGTGAACATGCGCTTCACTTCGTTCATTTTTCGCGTTAAATGGCCTTGCCTTGATATGAACAGTGACATGTTCGAGTATGTGAAATTTCGCGATAAAATTTATACCACAAAATAGAGAAAATAGACATATGCGAATATTTTCCGATATAAGGTGCAAGTTTTTCTCCTTTGTGTGATTTTTAGTAAATTGGTTGAGAAAAAAATTGTATAATGCACTTGTATTTCTCTTGATACAAAATAAATTGGTACAATGAATTAGTAAACAGGTTTATCAATTCGACACAAAAGGTCAAGTACAAAATGTAACTGTGTCAATGATCGATATAAATAAGGAAAAATGAGCAAAAATTCGGAAAGCAAATTGCTGTACCGTAAACACGTGTGACTGATTTAAACCATGAAATTTTATACTTTTATACACTGTACTTTAAAAGAATATTATAATGTTATTACTTATTATATTTGATTACTTTTTACTGAGTATTTCCCTGGAAATTCAGTAACTAATAACGCTGTAATCCGAGTAAATTGTTAAAACAGCAGATGTGCAAAAGAAGTGATTTAGTTTAAAAAAAAAAAAAAAGGAAAGAAAAAGAAATAATTTGTCAATATGCATTTTTTCCAATTTTTATTGAATGCATGTTCATAAAGTGAACAAATTAACAATAAATACAATAGGTAGGTCCTGCAATAGCGTCTGTCAGGGATGAAGGTCGAGGGAATTTTGACAACCACGGGAAAATGAGGGTATATAGGAAAGGGAAAGAAATCTAGCCTTGCAACAGACCACCTACAGATCCCTCAAAGCGTTGTTGCAAGGATTCCTAACGTGCAGACAGTGTGGCACTTTCTCTATACAAGGCATTTGATTCAATGTCCCTATTCTGACCGGACGTCACTACGTACTTGTACACCCCACACAGCCAAACGGACGCCCCACTTTGGCAATGGTTTTACTGCCGATCAAAAGAAGACTAAGAGTGACCATATTTCTACTCCCCAGTCATGCTTGGGGGCGGGTTTGAATTTGTAAAATTACCATGTGCCGGATAGACTTATGGGACCCCCCCACCCAAAAAAAAAAAAATAACACCTGTAAAAAGTTTTCGACGTACCACCACGTGTACGTCACCATATCTAACCTTTCTTAAAAACAATGAGATTCCAAAATAAATTTGTTAAGGCAGCACTCTCTTTCGGATTTTTTTTCTCTTTTGTTTCTCATCAGCTGGGGATATTTTTCAATTATATTAAATAAATAACTTTTCATACATCTATTGAGGAGAGCTGACACAATTAATGTATTAAAAATCAGTAATCACACAGGAATTTAGTCTGAACTAGAAATTACTTCTTTAAATAGGGAAGGCTTTAATGATAGAAGTTTAATAAATTGAAACTTGATAAGATGTTATTTTCATTTAATGGAGAAAACAAATGTTTTAAAAAAAAATCCAAACTAAAAAACGGGGGAAGTCTATAGAAAACAAAGGAACAACTTGAAAAAAATGTCATATTGAATTAGCACTGGTTATTTACCTTCAAGATTTTTACCTTTGACTCTGATACTGTACTACTGTTGAAATTGCAAAAAAACATTCATCTGAACAGTTAACAATATTGTAAAATACAGATGAATATATCAAATCCCCAAGAAATATCTTTCATAAGAGAACATATAACAAAGAAATGACAGAGGATTACGTCATATTTGTAGGCAAGTTTATTCTATTATATTTCTGTTCATTAATATGAAATGTTATCTTCCTACAGTCATGTTGCATTTATGTAAACATTGAAATGTTTTGAATTATAAAGTGAAACCATCATTCTTCTGGCAAAATACAAACAAGTAAATCATACCAATCACTAATATATAGCATTTTATTTGACACTAAAACAAGTTATTTGTAAATATTTGAAATAATTGTAGGTGCATAATAATCTAAATCAAGTTATCTTCAAAATTTATCTTAGAATAATAATGGCATATGCAATGAATTTAACATACATTAAACAGTCTTCAATGACAAGTAGACGAATAACGCTCTGAAACAAATAGTATGAAATATCTCGTATATTGATTTTAAATGATAGTTTCACAGTACAAGCAGAGTTTAGACATTAATCACAACTGACCATCAAATAATAATCAAAGTGATTTTTTTTAAATCAATATATCGAATTTTTTAGTCGAATATGCTGCAAATGTATCTCTGACAAGTCCACACGTAGTCTGCAGTTTAAGTGAAATGATAGTCATCTTAATTATACATTGCAATTTTAATAGTTATTATAAATATATTCCAATTTAATGAAGAAAAAGAAAAACGGAAATGCATGTATACATGTATATCAAATTACATTGATTTAATGAAAAGGTAACTGCACATGTTTAGCCACTATCTTTTTGCATTGATCTCGCGCTGGGCTAACATTTTTTGAATTGCAAAGTAGATGGCATTACCAGATATGGCAGAGTAAAAAAAAAAATGAATATGACACCTTTTAAATTTTGTCGGTAAAATTGAAAGTGGTTTTGTGTATTATACCTTTTTCTTATACAAAAACTAATTTCATTTTCAACCGACTCACTTTTTAAACCGTAGTAGAATTCTACAGTAGGGTAATAAAAACGTATCGCAACATTTATTTTTATTTCTATTAATTTATGATTTTATTTTGAAAGAAAGGTCGCAGTAAAATAATAAATTGCAACAATAAGGTTGAAAGTTTATTAGAAGAGTAAAAAACATACCAAAAGAACGAAATATGTAGCTAAATTTTATAATCATTTCCTTTATTTTCGTCATAAAACATCCGTCTTTTTTCCATTCTGTAAGTCTACCATTTGTAAACCGTAAACAATAAGTTTAACTTGAGACATAAGTCCAAAGTTTTATACAAAAATAAGTATTGGAACTCTAACTAGACCTGAAATATGCGGAAATGAAATACATATTAACGCGTTCACGGAGTTCAGATAACAGAAAGCAACACTCATGGTAATTCTAACCTTTTTGAAGTTATTACTTCTTCCATAGTGCACAGAATAACCCTAAAATGAAACATCTGAGGGAACTAAATGATTTCTATAATGAAATTTCAATAAACAAATATGATACACAAAACAAACGACAATGCCTGAACAGGCTCCTGACTTGTGACAAGCACACACATAATGTGTACTTAGGTCTTTGCTAATATCTAAATATTACTTACAAGACCTAAATATAAGTCTATTTGGACAGTTTTTGCAGTTTTGCACTCAATTCAAAAGTTTGAAGATGATCTCATGCAAGACAAAATTTAGAATATAAATACCGCTGTCTGACAGAATTATGTTTTATAAACATCTGAAGTAGTGTTGTTCCGATGATCGGAATAAGTCGGAAATCAGTTGGTTGGGCTTGGCGATGTCGATAATCGATTGGAATTTTGTTCAATCGATTGTCGTTATAGTTTCCGGACTTTTAGCATATCAACTTCCGGTCCGTTTCAGGTTTGCATTTTACATGCGCAGTCAAACAAATTGTAAAGAACAATATCAGTAGATGACAATAAACAATGTCAAACATCCTATAATCAAAGACATAAGCAATTTCTTTCTGTACAAACGTGGTAAAAGCATTGACTTTAAAGATTGGTCATATGTTATTTAAATTAAAATAGAAAACTTTTTATGAAATACTTTCTTTCACTTCCGGTACTTTTTACTCGAGAACGACAAATCATTCTGATTTTCGACAAAATAAATTTGTTGCTACATTAGAACGTGGTGCAAATTGCCTTTTATTTATGTTTCATCCATTTGTTGCGTTAAAAACGTCATATTCCTTTTCAAATTGCTTGTCAAACATCGTTTATTTTTGTAAATTTTCCCGGTTTGTCCGCCATTGAAACATATACGAATCACGGATAAAATACGGACCAACTATGAAAGAATTCCGTATTCTTACAATTATAAGTACAGACGCACGAATGACACAGCTGACAGAAGAATAAAGATCACAAAAGTGAAAAATACGCATTCCACATGAATTAACAGACATTGGTTGGATCCCCTTAGTTAAATGTATATATTTCAATGCAAATGCATTGTTTTATTTATTGATTAATTTTAAATTGCTTAAATGTAAATACTTTATATATATCTTTTTTTTAATGAGAAGCATTCAAATTTTGATGCAGCTATGTATTTGAAATTATAATGTGAGTGATACCATTGAAATTAAGAAATTTTAGTGTCATTGTTGGTAATAAATGTTGTAATCATCAGACAAAATATGTTCAATCTGAATCTATATTCTAATTGATTCACTGTTTTAATTGCTTAATAAAATATGAAAAGGAAACTAAAGATCAAACATGAACATTTAAGACTCTGCAATGATATGGAATATATGCATTAGACATGTACAATGTGGCTGAATGCATGATTTCATATACAAAAAGAGCAAGGTATAATGATGCGATTATAACCGATAGTCGGTTGGTTGCTGTCAACCGATAGAAATAGATAACCGATTGGTAATTTCAACCGATTATCCAACACTAATCTGAAGTATGTTGTTCCGTAGATTTAATTTTTTTTAGTCTTTCAAATTCATGGTGCTAAAAAAGTAGCCTTCTTCTTTCAAAATTTAAATGAAGTTATAGAAGAGATAAGAAAATCATGTAAAGATAAGCTCTTAGGTAGCCAACGTAGAATGAATTCTACAGTTGAAGCCAGGACAGAACTATATTTTGTTATTTTCTTTTCGAATGGAAGTCAAGGTTTATTATGGAGTAAGAAAAAGAGTTGTTATTACACATTTGATCGATCTCATCTCTTTCCGTAGTTCGGTTGTTTTCTTTCTTTATTTGTCCCTTCATTTCATTTCATTTCATTGTCATCAGATGTATCGAATGCTTTCATGTTTTCACAGGCATAATGATAATATTGTACGAGACTGTAGCTGATCGAAACGTTTCTCATAGCGTAGTATCCAATAACTGTTAGCATTTTTCAAGCAAATTATACAAAATACATAAAACTACCAAACAGTCAAAAAAAAAAATACCGAACTCCAAGGAAAATTCAAAACGGATAGTCCCTTATTAAATGGCAAATCGAAAGCTCAAACACATCAAACAAATGAAAAACAACTGTCATATTCCTGACTTGGTACAGGCATTTCCTTATGTAGAAAATGGTGGATAACACCTGGTTTTATAGCTAGCTAAACCGCTCACTTCTGTGACAGTCATATAGAATCCATTATGTTGACAACAATGTGTAAGCAAAACAGACATAATAGGTAAAAATGTCAAAAATTGGGGAACAGCAGTCAACATTGCAGCATAATCTTAATCACTATAAAAATAACTATTTCAACAACAAAAAATGGCATATAGACACTCTATAGACAAAGTACATACGCAGAAATTAAAGACAAGAATACAAAAATTACCATAGCACAATAACACAATGGCGGGGTGTATACATACCTAGCCACGACAAAAGTATATACCGAAAATGAACTTAACAGTAAAGGTTAAAAATATACAAAGACAAATGAAAAGAACACTTCAGAGTGGCAATCGTCTTTTTGAGCGCCATTTGAAGGAGTCATATTCAGTAACAAGAGTTCAAGTCAGATAAAAATGCATGACAAACTTAAAAATGTTCATACTGACCAAATTGCGATGACCACTTTTACCACTTTGATGTTCTTTTCTCAACATTAATGCTTGTTGCAGGCCAAGACCACAATTAATGATCCCGCTTTTCGTTGTCCACGAATATAGTTCCTTTTAATTAAAATGTATTTTTTCTTAATTTTTATTCTTTCCCTTCCTCACTCATTTCTTAAATTTTTTCGGATGGAAATGAAAGAAGAGAGGTGAAATAAACTTTTGGATGTTGTATTTTAACTGATTTTGATATGGAAAGAGTGATTAGGCTAAGTGCAAATAGGTGATATTTACAGTTTTTGGAACATCTCTTGACTTGTCCATAGGGGTATGGATGTGTATTGGCTAAATTTGTAAGATACTGGGGAGCAATTTTTCTGAATGTTGGATATATGTTTGGACTAGTACTGTACCTTACACACACAAAATGTTTGACAAAAAGAATCGGTGCATTTTTTTTAATGAAACAAAACGTTATAAAGAACCAATAGAGAATTTAATTGTGGTCTGTGGCCTAAGCGGTGAATTCAGGAAATATTTAATTTGTACTTTGACAACTTCCCTGAATGATCTATTGGTATTAATTTCTCAAACTACATGAGAATAAATGATTTCCACTTTTATTTTAAAGAAATTTTGTAAAAAAAGTGACATTTCAGCCTACATGCCCAAAATTGAACTTTTTCAGTTGTTTCAATATTTTTACAAAAGTAGCATGCTTACTTTCTCTCTGATAGGTTTTTCTGATTTTCTATTTGTGTTTGTGGTATCTAATGTAGTTCTTTAACTCATTTTTGAACACTGAACATACAAAAAAGTAGATAAAATCAGAATAAGAGTGCAAAATGTGCTGCTTTAATGGTCTTAGTCTAACGGTCAGTATGAAGCAAGTGAAAAATGAGGTTCTATGCATATACAAGTTGAATTCCTTTTAGCAGATTTCACTGAATCTGTATCAAAAGCACTTATTACTGGTTGTTTGACCTTGTCTGTTTCACAGACTACATTTATTTTCTTTTGTTTGATAGCTAGTTGTTAAAATATTGGCCTTTTGAGGCTGAAATTTCATGCCGGTTTTAAAAAGTAAAGTAAATAACTTTGCATCAGATCATACTGTCTACATATATAGTTGAAAGTGACAGTCTTGTTACATCCAGGCTCCATGTTTTATCATATCTGAGCAAAGATTTGAGCAAAAAGAAGCATATCTCCATCTCCCATATCATTTATATGCTTTTTAATATGCAAATGTGGGGAACGACCTAAATTGACAACCTGTTTTTTTAAGCTTGACATTGCTGAAGACCACTTTATTCACATGTGTTATGCTATTTGAAACTTATATTTCCATTAAAAGTACATTAATAACATGTAAAAGGTTTTTTTATAACTTAACAACTTCAGAAAATTATGGTAAGTGAAAAATATTACATTTCATATAAGGCCTCACTTCATTTGAAAACCTCTATTTTTTGGCACAGGCTCATATAAAATTTACTTCTGGCCATTTTTTATAAATCTGATACATGAAGTATGCTATCTGTTGCTTTAAATAGGTGATAACTTATACATAGATATAAGAAGATGTAGTATGAGTGCCAATGAGACAACTCTCCATCCAAGTCAAAATTTATAAATGTAAACCATTATAGGTCAAAGTACGGTCTTCAACACGGAGCCTAGGCTCACACCGAACAGTAAGCTATAAAGGGCCCCAAAAATTACTAGTGTAAAACCATTCAAACGGGAAAACCAACGGTCTAATCTATATAAAAACGAGAAACGAGAAACACTTATGAACCACATCAACAAACGACAACTACTGAACATCAGATTCCTGACTTAGGACAGGTGAAAACAAATGCAGCGGGTTTAAACGTTTTAATGGTACCAAACCTTCACCCTTTTTCTGAAACAATAGTGAAACATCACAACATAGAAAGACACACTATAAAATATCAACTGAAATAGCTTAACTCAATCAAAGGACATAGTAACACCATTGAACATACACTGAACAAATAAATTTGACCTATGATACAATGTAAATTCAAAATAAATAAACTAAGGGAAGAATAATAAAAGTAACATGTTATATAGGTATGAAATGTTAAACAATTAAAGAAAAACAATATGCTCGAACAAAAATATCAGCCATTTGCAATAACTTTAAACACAGGTAAATAAAATAATTGTGTTGTTAGGTATACGTATACAGTTACAATAGAGAAAGGAAATATTTTAACAAAATAAATAATTTTGATGTTCATAGTACGAAGTGGAAATTTATATTTGTACCAAACACTTATCAAAGCTGGTATATAGACCAGATATAACCCTGAATAACATTAAATAACAAAAAAAGCATTACAATTAGTATCAACAGGTCAAATAAACAAGAAAGTACGATTTGAGAGTACTCGCAATTACTGACAGCTAGTTAAAAGCCAAAACAATTAATAATAAAAAATCATGCATCAGAGACTAAAATCAACTAAAACACATCCCAGGGATTTAGTATTTTAACGTCATGGACAGTCAAAGAAGACATGACTAGTGCAATGCCAAAAATAAATGTATCGATAGACAGTAGGATAGTTAGGAGTTTAACCTCTGTATAGATCAAAATGAACGTGGGTGTGTGTTTAAATAGAGACATTAAAAAGTGTAAGTTTTGGTACATTTTGGTTTTTAGAAGCCCAAACTTAATAGTTGAAATTGTTCTAATTCAACGCCACAATTCAGCACCCAAAGTTCAGATAAAAAAAAATGCCACATTTTTTATAATTGGTATCATATGGCTTTGAAACTTTGTTAACTGTTTCATAATACACTTAGCTTAAATCATGCCAAGTTTTATTAGAATTGGTCAAGTTTTAGACCCCTAATAGGCCCAAGACCACAATTAATGATCCCGTTTTTCGTTGTCCACGAATATAGTTCCTTTTAATTAGAGTGTATTTTTTCTTAATTTTTTTTCTTTCCCTTCCTCACTCATTTCTTAAATTTTTCGGATGGAAATGAAAGAAGAGAGGTGAAATAAACTTTTGGATGATGTATTTTAACTGATTTTGATATGGAAAGAGTGATTAGGCCAGGTGCAAAAAGGTGATATTTACAGTTTTCGGAACATCTCTTGACTTGTCCATAGGGGTATGGATGTGTATTGGCTAAATTTGTAAGATACTTGAGAGCAATTTTTCTGAATGTTAGATATATGTTTGGACTAGTTCTGTACTTTACACACACAAAATGTTTGACAAAAAGAATCGGTGCATTTTTTTAATGAAACAAAACGTTATAAAGAACTAATTGAGAATTTAATTGTGGTCTATTGCCTGCATAACTTTAATGAAACAGTCAAATGGAAGTATTCATCTATTTTTATTCATGTATCATGTATGATACATTTCTATAGATTATTGTATCAGCTGAGATATGCAATTGCCAGATGTTCAATAAGAGCACTCAAGAATGGGAGGTTGAAGATTAGAAAGGTGAATTTATAGTATTTTGGTCAATATGTGCAATTGATTTAAGGTAGGTTGCAATAGTAGTATTTTCTTCAATTGTTCTTTCAGTATCGTAAACTTGGATATGTTTGTTTTCCTCGTTGTGAAGCTGGCACATTTTTGTTTGTGTGGTTAACTTTAAGGGTTAAGAATTTGATTCAATTTTCCATAATTTTGGAAACCCAAAAAACAACGATGTGATGCAGTTTCAACGAAGAAACAATCCCTTTTCCACACAATTAAATGATGTGGAAGTTCATTTCGTTACAAACATTTAATAACTTAATAGTTTTAACATCTTTAATCTATGATATGTTGCTCTTTAAAAAGGTTTAATCAATTATTAAAAAAACACCTTGTCCAATATAATTGCCCATTGATTTTTTCGTTAGATATTATAGTGGTATTTCTCAATTTAGGCGCATTATGGATATTGACACACTTGTCACAAAGTTTAAGAGAAAGGCGAAGGATACCAAAGGGACATTCAAACTTATAAGTCGAAAATAAACTGACAACGCCATGGAAAAAAAAAGACAAACAGATAAACAACAGTGCACAAAACATAACATAGAAACCCAAAGACTGAGCAACACGAACTCCACCAAAAACTGGGGGTGATCTTAGGTGCTCTGGAAGGGTAAGCACATCCTGCTCCACATGTGACACCCGTAGTGTTGCTCATTTTAGTACAAACCCGGTGACAAGTCTAATTCACATTCGGGGAATAGGGGACGGGATTGTAGTTACGACAATTGGAACATATCGCACGCATACACTGAAAAACAAAATGTAAATCATGTATGCTTGTATTGATACATAAACATAAACAAAATAACAATAAAGTAGTTAATATATTAGTTTCTTTTTTCAATTGTTCCAGATTATGAAATAATATAACAAGATGTCTTCTTATTCTCACCATAAACTTTGTACGAGTGGGATGTCTTATTTGAAAATAACTGTGTGTCACAAAGTATTAGATCAAATGTTTATATGATTAACACTGAGACGACATTTACTGCTACTTCACAAGATGACTTCATTAATTTTATTTAAAGCAATCATTTTTGTATAACATAATATATTTTCTTACAGTTTTATTAATTTGATTGACGATGAATGTCAGTTTATGTTGAAATAATTCCTTAACTTGACAATATAAGCATCACAGTAAAATTTGTCGTAATGTAGTTTATGGAAATATAGTTCAATACTTTTAGATCATATTTCACCACTTTTCAAGTCAATATATTCAAACTTTATCTTTTGTCCAAAAGATTTTAATAACATTTTTAATTACGTTTGATTTTAAAAGCTAAATTTAGTTGCAATAAAAACTGTAAAATGATTATTTTTTTGGTTTTTAATCCTCCAATCAGGAACTATTAATAGTATAAGCCTATGGATGTCAATTGTTTTCAGACTGTACTGAACAAAACTCATTTACAAGTAGCTTATATCAACGGTACTGTTACCTTTCAGTTTTAAAGTGTAATGTCCTCTCGCAAAATTAAGGCAGTTTGAAACAGAAATTAAATCTCATTTGTTAGAAAATGAGTAACAATTCTGGTATACTACACCAGTGTATTGTTTTCAAAGTGCATGGATTCAAAATTGTTTAACCATTTGTATAATTTAACTTTATTCAGCAAATGATGACGCTGTCGTATTAGGATTTCTTACAGACTAAACAACTTGTAATTGTTTTTAATTTGCCATTAGGCACGTCTTCCACCATAACTGATCATACACAAATATATACAAAACGGTCACTTTATATTTCAACAGATAAAGTTAAATTCTACTTTTAAAATGACAAAATGAGAAATTAAAATGTGTCACGGACATTCATTTCATACAAAATGCATAACAAGCATAAACTATTGTTAAATTGTTCAAAAAATGTAAAAAAGTGAAACAAAACATCAGTAATTAGATTTTTACAGATGTGTTGTTAATCATGGATGCAATTTAGGTACCCTTCATTGGAAGATCTTGGATCGTTTCGGGTTCGGTTCAAACCCATTTTTCTAGTGATTCTTTATAGATTCAAAATTAAATGTGTGGAACTTTATAGGTAATAAGGATAAATCTACAAAAAAAAGCATAGAATGGAAACTTATGTCTGTTTCTTAAATAAAAGTAGACGAAAAAACTATCAAAATAGGTGCAATTTGGGTACCCTCACTTTATATATAGTGAAGACTTCAATCGTCTTCTCTAATCAGCTTTTTTAAATATGTCTGATTTAACAGCCAGCTCTTTGTCAAAATATCTTATTCTTAAATCTATGTTCTTTTCAATCAATGATACATAGATATTGAAGTATTTTGTAAAAACTTAGGTGTCGACAATACATTTCTAAAATTCGCGGTTGATTTGATAATTCTAAAATTATTTCAAAATTGAAAAAAAAAACGCTGTAATGTGAACATGATCACTGTTTTGACTTATGTGATTTGGTGCGCAATAATTGATCATAAATATAAGACTACGGCAATAGTAATGTACCGATGTTTAAATCTTATAAATCGGTTACAAATCAATGCAACAAACACAAAATGAGAGAATTGCAAGAATACAAAAAGAAGCAAAATCAGATGTATCTGATAAAAATAAAAATCTATACTTTGTCAAAATATCACATTCGGTATATTACTGATCAGTCAACTACAATGCGAAAAAAAGTTGAGACAAAAACACATCGTATAAGCCAACCAAGTCGTGATGGTGACCGTTAAACTTATGTAATGTCAATTTCACTTAATAACCCTGTTTGGAGCAGATTTTGTATAAGGAACATGCCTCTGTTAATGCATTCCGTATAGTGAACGAGCGTAAGGTATTTTAATTGAGATATGTAAACGAAATACGATGGTCAGAGAGTATGTTACTGAGATGATTTCAGCTTCCCAATTGTGAAATTTCCATTTCTATGTAGCAACATTCCAGCAGCGCCTGCATATGGAGAATATATCTCCCAATTGATACGATATTCCCGGGCTTGTATTTCTATCATGATTTCCTTGATAGAGGATTGCTGCTCACAAGGAAGCTATTAAACAAGAGTTCCAAATGGTGAAGTCGAAATCATCCCTTCGTAAATTTTACGGACGCCATCACGAGTTGGTTGACCGTTATGGAATAACCGTTTCACAGATGATATCGGATATGTTCCTTATGTCGTAACTACAATACCCTTCCCTTTTCACGAATGTGACCTACCGAATTAGACTATTTACCGTGTTTGTACTAACATAAGCAACACGACGGGTGCCACATGTGGAGCAGGATCTGCTTACCCTTCCGGAGCACCTGAGATCACCCCCAGTTTTTGGTGGGGTTCGTGTTGCTTAGTCTGTAGTTTTCTATGTTGTGTCTTCTGTGTTATTGTTTGTCTGTTTGTCTTTTTATTTTTAGCCATGGCGTTGTCAGTTTGTTTTCGATCTATGAGTTTGACTGTCCCTCTGGTATCGTTCGTCCCTCTTTTACTGCTGAGCAATGGGGAGTTGATAATAGGAAAGTTGAAATCATCACGTCTGTCATAGACTGTAGTTTGAAGTTATCGATCTGTGTCAATTTCGAAGAAAGTTTTTCAGCTCTTTGATCGAGTTGTTGTCTCTTTGACACATTTCCTGTTTCCATTCTCAATTCTATTAAGTTTATCTTCAGGAATTAAGTTTGATTACCTGAAGAAAATAATATTTTGATTTTCTCTACTTGTACAGTAAAACATTTTCGTATAATTTTTCAATTGATTTTAGCAAATATCCTCTTCTCGAACAAATTTTCGTTTGTATTGCTTGATAGTTTCAAATGTATAAAGAAGAATGGAAAAATACCTTAAGAACAATTTTAATACAATAAAAAGGGTTACTGAGGTCATATACTTTATGTTAATTGAATATCAAGAGTAAATGATACTAAATCAACAATGTTCGAAAGGGAATTATGAAAATAGAAATAAACAAAACACGTAGTACAAACTGGCAAAATACATTAAAGGTATACTGTTGTAAAATATAAAATTTATGTGTATGAACTTAAAGAATAGGACACAAAGCCACGCTTGCGTAGCTTTTCTCCTGCTATTTCGTACCGGATAATAAGCATATTTTCTGACAATGTACATATGTTGTTTTTTCCTGCAATTTAACCATGACGGTTTAACGTTCAGTTTTTAATTCTCAACCGTTGTCGTTGATTTTTTATATAAATGTGCTTAATCTCGGACCGCGAAGTAGACATCAGAATGAACTGTGAAGTACATGACCAATCGCTCAACATATATGAAGGATAACTGAAGGCTTCATTTGTACACTTCATGTATACAAATAAAACAAACATTTATTTGTTGCCTGTTATTTAACATTTTTTACTGATTGCATGATAAAAAGACATATACGAATTACAAACACTTAAAACTAAAGCTTTGATAAACAAGAACATGACATATATTCCATCAAAATTGATAAACTTTATTTTGAGTGCTGTAGGTTCTTTCAACGTGATTATGAAAGATTTTATTGTCTATTAGAAAATAAACTCTGAACTAAAAAAAATGTATAAGGTATAACATCTGGAAGTTTTAGACCTAATTGGCTTCCGATTAGAA
Source organism: Mytilus coruscus (assembly GCA_017311375.1). Classification (NCBI taxonomy): domain Eukaryota; kingdom Metazoa; phylum Mollusca; class Bivalvia; order Mytilida; family Mytilidae; genus Mytilus; species Mytilus coruscus. Next base: position 40,314,796 of record CM029601.1, on the reverse strand, counting down.
TGAAATAATGACAAGGACTGACATTTACACCATAACGTTAAATTTGCCTTGGGTTTGAAAATAGGACGTTAATCTAAATAACCGAACATGGCTTTGGGTCTTTCATATATACGGCAGAAATTTACTAGCGGGAGTGTTTTTATAACATCGAAAGGATCAACTTGATAAAATAGTGAATTTATGTTTCTTTTTTGTTTGCTGTGTTTGTTTCAACCAGATTAAATAAGAGCCGTGTTTTGAACACACCAAATATGCCTTTGCAGCAATTAACACATGCTGAAATATGGATAGGTTGGTAGGATAAGCGGTAAAATCTTAAACTATAGTAATTACTGTAAATTCTCCGTTGACAAATTAAGAAATATTTAAAAAAGACCCTCAGGTAATTATACGATACATTTAATGTCTCGTTTGGGCATAGCTTCTAACGTTTCTATGTATTTATATATCCCTGGGCTGATATGCGTAATACCACTTAAGTTAAGATATCCAATCATAGTACTAATTTATCGTAGCTCATGTAGAAAAATCCGTCCGTTCGGAACAAATCTTAACTTAAGTAGTATAATGCATATCAACCCTGGCCTTTAAATGTTTTGGTGTGAGCGTTCCTGATAAATCAGGTAAATCCAAAACAGCGCTTTGGACGCACTACATAATATAAAACGTTATTTTCATCTACAGCTAATTGAAAATATGGATTTGGTACATGTAGGAACAGAAAAATTACACGTACTTAATTTAATTCGCAAGTGATTGATTTCTAAAATAAACTATTTAAAAGTTTATCAAAATGCGGAGAACGCAGAACAACCAGAATTTCAGATTCAAATTCCGTGACTTGGAGAAGTTCTTTTCACAAAATTAATAGAATTGAAATTATATGAGGGAATTTGAGAATAAATTGCTCATGGCTTACTAATCTGTTTTCTGAAATTCTTGGATCAATATTGGGGGAAACATGTTTATACTGATTCGTCCATTTTTGAAAATGGTATGCATCTTACCTCAGACGAAATGCTAGAAATTTTCGTTGGAATAGTAGTTGTATAATATTAATATCTACCTCGTAGTCATTTTTCTGGTATTTGCATGATCAAACGATATATTTGTCTGTAAAGTTTTAGTTTATAAATTTAATTGTGCTTACACTAAGGTTGCACCTTCCTCATGCAAATGACATTTTCATCAACACCAAATTGTGTGGGTTTAGGGATGCTTAATCTTTTATTCTAATGATATTCTATGGACCTTATTTGTCTTTCCGTCTTTTTGCCATTGCATTTTATACGTTTTGCCCTCCCCTTACTCGAATACACTTTGGTACCAAGTATTTGTATTTATATACTATTATTTTTTGTATGAATCTAATGCGGTTTTTAAGCGTTTTTTAATGTTACGTGTAAGATGATTTTATTTCAATGGCACTTGCATCAAAAAGAGGTTTTTAATCAGAATTCTGTGCGAAGGAAAATTGCATTTGCATCAGAATGTCTATTATATATATCCATTGCTAGTTAAATGTGTACAATTGCATAAGACTATAATACGACCTGTCACGCTGGCATGGCAAATTGGTACTTATTTAAATCGTTTGAAAAGTTAGTGAAAATTATCTCATTTCCAGTCTTTTTCTGGGAATATATTTTGTATAAATCTTCATCAACTTCGACACTTTTAACACTATTCCTCTATCTCAAATAGAGAATGAGTTACCAAATGTGCAAACATGAAAAGTGCAACATTTCATTCAGAAGTGAAAGATGTTGACGAGGTCAATGTTGTAATATTTCAAATTCAACACAAGCACGAATAATTCAATGTTCCTATAATTATGCCATCAGTAGGGTAATACCAAAATTTGTTTGAATTTTGATAAAATTAACATTTTACCTGCTTCAGTTTGTTTTGTCGTTCTGTTATTTTGTCACGTTCAGAAAATTTAATTAATTAATTCTAAATTTGATTTTCTGATATTATTCATATTTTCTAACATTTTATTACACAAAAAATACATAACACTTGTATTATAACAGAATCGTGTTTGCCACAATTAACTCTGTGTTTTCAAAGATATCTTTAGTGGAGTGACATTAACCATAAACAAATTTTGTATTGCACCCACCTAACACACGGTCACATTATGTATCATTCAAAAGCTTATTATCTGTACTTTCTGTTTCTCCTGGTTGTAAGAAAATCGTACGGTGCAATTTCTGTCAAATTAACATCAACGGTCCAGGACAGAGAATTTCTATTTTTTTTTTCAAGATGTCAGCCTTATTGCATATTATGTCATCTAATTAAAAAAATAATGTGGAAATATAAGGAAAACTTAAAGAAGAAAGATTTACAATCACGCATCAAACGCAATTTGAAATATTTTTTGCTTTTTTAAGAAACAACACCTTTTTTTTTAGAAGTTCAAGTGAAAATGATAAAATTGAGCGTAAACCAAAACATTTGTTTTATGAATCAACCGTTTATCACATAAAACCAACTAAAATCCTTTTTTTTAATTATAAGGATGTTTAATACTAATTCAACAGCTAATTAAACAACTTATATAGTTGTCGAAAATACCGCCACATACGAAAGGATAGTTTTTAGCCATTCTGCCTTAAAACCTAGTATGTAGTAAATATTAGGTTGTAAAAACATATTCTTAAACATATAAAAACATTTAAGGGAAATAATTCACGCGAGCATCGTGCTTTTTGTGGGATTTTAGGGGGCGAAACTTGGATATTTAAGTATGAATTGTAACTGCAAGCTGGACAGATAAAGTAAGCCCTCCAAGAAGGCTAAAATATAAGAAGTATGAAGACAAAAATTACTAAGTAAAAAACATTGCCCGAAGCTATTTTCTGGATTTACCTTCAGGACGCTCAAACCAAAATACTTGAAACCCATGGAGGCGTAAATACGCTGCAATGTTGGTGTTACGCCACCAATTCAAACAATTAGCACCAACACCATCTTTGTAAGAGAAGCCAAACTCTGGCAAACCAGGATAGTACTTTTGATATTGCTGTTTACTTAAACTGCATGTAACAAATAGATGTATATACATAAAACGTTTGCGGAAAGAGAAATATACATGTGGACACTTCGAGCCCAAATTTACTTGCTATGGTTTTGCATTTAAATTCTATGGAAGATGTGCTAAATAATATTCTCATAAAAGCTATATAGAAAACTAGGGTGTCTATTTAGTAGTGTGTGACTTCCGGAAGGAAATCTGTTACTCATTCACTGTGATAGGGATATTAAAAGGTCATACATGTGCAAACAGAATATATATATATATATATATATATGGTTAAAATTAAGTTATTTCTGGGCCTTTTATAGCTTACTATGCGGTATGGGTTTTGCTCATTGTGACCTATAATTGTTTACTTCTACGTCATTTAATCTGTGTTGGAGAGTTGTGTCATTGACAATTATTCCACATCCCCTTATTTTTATATAAAGGTAAATTTCTATACAGCTTTGACATTTGCAAATTGTGGTTTAATTTACCTTGATTTTGATTGATTGATTGATTGGAGTGTAACGCTACTTTCAGCAGTAATGGGCTATTACGTTGTTTAGTTTTAATGGTGGAGGAAGCTGGAGTGCCCGGAGAAAACCACCGACCTTCGGTAGGAAAACTGACAATCCTAGTTAATCAAGATTGGAGTCGAGCGCACCCGCACGAGCGGGTTTCGAACTCACAACCTCAGTGTTGATTGGCTAGTAATTACAGTAGTTGAACTACAAAGATCACTCGGCAACCGAGGCCCCTATCTTGATTTTTTATTGGTCGTATGTAACCTTAACCGACTTACTTTGTTGAATTTATTTTTGGGCGTTAAATTCTTAATTTTCATATCGAGTAAGATCGGAGCTCATTGTATTCGCGATATTTTTCTACTCATAAAATTGGCGTACACAAATTGCATGTCAAAATAATTCGTTTGAAGTATTACTTTTTTTTTTTGTAAATTTATATTAAAAAGAAAAAAGAAAATCCCTTAAACTTTATCAAAAGCATGAGAAGAATCGCTATTTTTCACATTATAATGCCAAATGCTATATAATTTTATTTTGATTTCCTAATGGTAAGAAAATCTCATTACTGCAATAAGTGACTTTAGAGAAAAGGATACCAAGGAAACTATCTCAAACCATGAGTCGACAAAACTAAGATAACACCAAGACCAAAGCAAAAAGATCGAGCAGACAAACAACAGTTCAAAAACACTACATCGAAATGTAAAACCCACCACTACCAAAGACTGAAGGATGATCTCATGTGCTAATGAGGAATATATAATCTTTCATAATATCAATTTTCAGTCACATTTTATAACACAACTACTAATAATGTCCTCGCATACACTACAACCTGCATTTGTGTTATAAAAGTTCATGGTGACAACAATACTCATTTGAATATTGAACCTATGTATTCATTTGAATACTGAACAAGATTAAACTTATTATCATTATTTCTAGTTATTTGCAACTGCAAAAGATTCAATAGAAGGTTGTTTCCTGAACAATGAACATAATTGCATTTTAAAATGGTAAAACAAGTTCCTTGCCCTAAAACTGATAAATATATTACATTTTGGGTATAAATACAGATCCCCCAAGAAATATATAGCTGTTAGACAATATTTTTTAGAAGAGTTTTTAAGAAATGCAATTTCGGTAAATATTGCGCAATCAACCTTTTAGTTTGTATTCGTTTTGATATTTTTGAATTCGGTTCAATCAGGTTCATATGATATTGAACGTTTATCATTCTAGAAACAGAAAATAGCATTTGGTTTAATTCTTGCAAATTTCAGAAATGTTCAAACTTGACTTTTGACCTTGATTTAATGGAAAATGTACAGTACTATTATTTTACGACCGGGCAAAGCTAAAAAAGTACAGATGACAAGCTTTCGAATGACATATTATATAGCCGTGTGTTAGATTGGTGCATTAAAGTCCTTACCTAAGAGTCTTTTTTTAAAACATCACTCGCCTATATTATACTATATAGAAATAATCAAGTAACTGGTTTTTCTTTTAAGTTAAATTCTATTGAATAATATACTTCATCTACATTATAAGTAATTTTCACATGTCATTTTTCATTTATTTTATTTATGTCTATATTCATTTTTTTTTTATTTGCTGCAATTGTTACAGATTCATCTTGTTCGTGGAAGGGGATAACTAAGGTTCACTTTATGTTATATATTATTCACAAAGATTTCTGGCAGCACCAATTCGGATGGGAAATGATTGTGTGTGATTTTTTTTTATTTTTGATTTTATTGTTTGGGGTATTGTTACCGAAATATATGACTTTAAGTCAAATAAAACAATTCATACTTCATTTGATAACATCAATAACAATGTTTACCCTCACCCATTGCTTAGAATAATCGTCATGTCAATAATTGTGTGAAGTAATTTTTTTTTTTTCAAATGAACCCTTCTTTTAATAATCATCTTATAAGGTAACAATGTCTCTTTACTTTTTGTCTATTTTTCACTATCATTTCCTTTTTGAATTTTTGTGAACATTTAAAAGCTCTCATTTTTGGTGTATCCAATTTTACACGAATGTCAATACAAGTTCACTTGGCGATAAGAGAAGAAACATTAACTACCCACTAATAGCCCTTTTTTATTTAAAACTAATTGATGAATATTGATATTTGAAAAATATCTCGTCTGAGGAATTTTAATAAATGGTAAAGGGTATTTTGAAAAGGTATGTATAATTTATCATACGATTCGAAAAAGAGAGTCATCAAAGATCCCAGGGTTGCAACTCAGTACCCTTTTCTATGAAAAGAATAATATCCCGCATAGCAAACTGCTGCTGTAAAGATATTAAACGTACTCTTTGCCTGTATGTTTATCCTGACTTTCATACGCAAACCTCATCTCTGATTTGCTTTACAATTCTGCAATATCTTCTTCTCTTTTTTTGTATCAAATTTTCCTTCTGTCTCCTCTTCTTATCTCTTTATAATTGCTCAATATCCCATCTTCTTATTTCGTACTTTCCTCACATTTTCGTGTAGAGAATTCATAAATCTTTTGAATACAGTAAGGTATATAAACCTCATAATCCTTAAAACAAAAATATAGCCATCATATACCTTCTGCAGAGGCAAACACATATATATATCCGTCAAAAAGTCTTACATCGTGTAATGACTAAACTTAGAGGTCGCCTCATATCTCTTCTGATGTCTGTCCTGACCTTCATATGCAAGCCTCATCTCTGCAATATCTTCTTCTCAGTTTTTATATCAAATTTTACTTCTCTCTCGTCTTCTCAACTTTTCTATAATTGCTGCATATTCTTTCATCTTATTTCTTATGCAAAGTTTTTTCCCATAAACAATACTTTCCAAACACTTTCGAGTATAGAAATAACAAATGTATCAATACATCAAGGTATGTTACCCTTATTATCCTGTAAACTTCAATTTAATGAATCCGAGAAAATTTGTTATGTGTATGGAACTTTTGAATTAAACAATGACAAAACAATTTCAATAAACCAAGTATGTTGACGTTCGATACATAATTTTGGTTTCCATCGTGTAAAATGACAACACCATGCAGGATGTATCGAACACAAGAAAAAACAACCTGACTCAAGCAGCTAAATGCATATTTCATTCGTTAATGCAAGAAAATGATACAAATATTGCAAGTACAACAAAGTATGGCTTTAGATTGAACAATTAAAAATATCAAAAGAAAACAAAAATATAGCCATCATGTACCTTCTGCAGAGGCACACATATATATATATATTTATATTCAATCACGCAGTAAATGTGTATTTATGAATGATTTTAAGTCAAAAGAAAGCAATAGTAAAAAAGTAACTACCAGTAATTTAAAAGTTGGCTTTTTGGTCGCTCGTAATCGGTTGTCCTCAAATATAGTTCCTTTCTTGTTTTTTATTTGGAAAATCGTATTGTATTATTTTCGTGATAATCCAATGGCTTCAAATTATTAAGTGCTTTATTTCTTTGATAGTGAAATTTGATATTATGTTTATATTTTTCATGTGGTATTGTAAGACTATATCGTGTCAAATTATATGAAAGGCAACTCTGTCTATTTTAAATTCATGACATTTCTTTGCGAAAAAAATAAAACCTCCTATAAAACCTATGTTAAAATAAAAAGGTTCTTGCTTCTGTGTGCTTTATGACTTAATTTGATGTCTACACTGTTGAGCACAGGCAAACACACGCATTATCATATGTTCACATATTGGTTATATGTGAACTTCGCACATTAAATATTTGTAAAAATAATCAGAATGTCTACTTCGAACCCAGAGCTAAATCCAAAATTTTAACGTTATCGGGGACGTAACCCCGTAGAAATTCGTGTCATTTTGGCAATTAAATACATGTAGATTGGTTTATTGACTGTAAAGTTTAGTTTCCGAAAACTCGTTAGTTTCTTATTTACTGAATAATGCATGCAAATAATGACTGCAATCCAGTTAAAGAAATTTTGCAATCACTTGTCATTAACAAATAACCTTTTCTATCAAACAAATTAATATCCCATAGCCAACTGTTGTCGTAAAGTTATTAAACGTACTCTTGGTCCGTCAAAACGTCTCACATCGTTTAATGACTAAACTAAAAAATCGCCACACATCTCTTCTGGTGTCTATCCTGACCTTCATACGCAAGCCTCATCTCAGCAATATCTTCTTGTGTCGTTTCGTATCAAATTTTCCTTCTTTTTCCTCTTTTCATACCTTTTTTAATTGCTCAATTTCTTTCTTCTTATAAACTTTCCGGTTTGCTGTCAATCTTCGTTTGCAAAGTGCAAAGTTGTTTCCCACAATAATATTTTCCAAACTCTTTCGAGTACAGAATAAATAAATGTTATCAATACATCAAGGTATATTACCCAAATTATCGTTTAATCATCAAATTATTCAATCTGAAATAAAAATGTTATGTGTATGAAGAGCAACTCTGTCATTTCGTTGCGAAAGAATTAAACCTCATAGAAATCATATCAGTCAGGATTTTACTTCGTCAAAATTATCTCCCTATTGCACCAACATTTTTTTTAATCGCGAAAATAGAAGCCATTGTAGTGATGACGCGCTTTCAATTTAGCGCTTGAAAACCGATAAATTTATGCTTTACATGACAGTTTTATTTGAAGAGAAGTGTGTCTTCTAGCCATTAAGCATCATTGAACGTACTTTAAGGCTTTTTCAAGTTAAACTATTGTCTGATCGTTTGTCAGGATTTATTTTCGAAAGTTAACAAAAAATGTTAAAAAATTCTTGTTAAATATTTCATGGAAGGGCAGACTAAAATTTTTCAGATGTTGAAGACGAATTATCCTTGTTAATACATATTTTTTTTTGAAATTATGCATTTTTAACATCCACTTGTAAAGTCTGTCGTCAAGGGTTTTCAGTAAAAATTCAAGGGGGTGTTAGTGCACGGTGTATCCGACTGTTTTTTTTTTTTTTTGGGGGGGGGCATTTTATGAATAAAATAATTGAAATTAATAACTTTGAATTGAAAAATGACTAAACGAAAATAAAATATGATACAAGTTAGAAATACACCTCAAATTTTAACATTTTTAGTAGCACGAAGCATTTTCTTATTTTGTTATTCAAACATACCTACTCTGTTGTTATGACTCATTAGAAAGGTATTTCACATGAACCAAATACTTAATTTCTTGATACTGTGAATTTTAGTGTTATTATATCAATACGTAGCCCAAATATATAAAAATCATGGAATCTGAAACCAGATGATGTATCAAATATTTTTGCTTTATACGTTTTCAAGACAAAACAGTCAACTCAAAAACGCCTGAACATAAAAAGTTGTACTCGACTTTCTCTTCTCGAAGAGATTATTGCCCTTTTTTAGGGTTTTTCCAAAAATGATGTTGCTGGGGGTATTGATGCAAATTAACGCTTTGAAAAGATCAATCTTTTATCTTTCTGTGGAATTTTTTTCGCCGACATTTAGCCTTTTGCACAAAAAGATCCAAATGTATTTGTACATACCATAATCGACTGTGTTGTAAAATTTGTCGTTACTTGAAAAATTAAAAAAATATCTCGAAGCTCTATACTATACTTTAACTTAACACACGTATGTAAGATGTAAAAAATCCTAAATTATGCATCTACATTTAACTTTTAAAGCGCATAGAAACAGATGTTAACAATTCAAATATACCAACTTGACCATTTATACCTTCTCTAATAAAGATTTCCAATTCTTTTGTTTGATTTCAACTGGATATCAGTCTGCTATGTTCAAAAGAATAAAGATCTGGTCTCCGACTGCTTTATGTCTTTATTTGATGTCTACGCTGTTCAGCACATTTTAACACGCGTATAATCATCTTCTTCTCATTTTGGTTATATGTGAAGTCTACCTCTCCAGAAAACCCGTTATTTTCTTAGCTGCAGAATGATGCATGCACATAATGACTGCGAAATGCAGTTAAAGAACTTTTACAATCACTTGTCATTAAAAATACCCTTTTCTATTAAACAATTAATATCCCACTTAGCACACTGTTGTCGTACAGTTAATAAACATACTCTTGATCCTTTAAAAAGTCTTACATCGTATAATGAATAAACTAAGAGGTCGCCACAAATATCTTCTGATGTTTATCCCGACCTTCATACACAGGCCTTATCTCTGCAATATCTTCTCTCTTTTCGTATCACATTTTCCTTCTTTCTCCTCTTCTCATCTGTTTTCCAAATGTTTAACATTCTTTTTTCTTATTTCTTTTGCAAAGTTTTTTCCCATAAATAATACTTTCAAAACACTTTCGAGTAATGAATTAATTAATGTATCAATACATCGAGGTGTATTACCCTAATAATCCTGTACATATCAAAATATTGAATTGCGAAAATTTGCTATGTGTATGAAACTTTTGAAATAAATAATAACAAAAAAATTTAAATAAACCATGACATTTATTATGACGTTCGGTATATAGTTCTGGTTTCCATCGTGGAAAATGCCAATACCATGCAGGATGTATCGAAAACAAGAAAAAAACATGATTTTAACAGTTTAATGCATATTTCATTCGTTGATTCAAGAGCTTCATACAAATATTGCAAGTTGAACAAAGTATGAATTTAGATTCGACAATAAAAAGAAATTAAAAGAAAACAAAAATATAGCCTACATTTACTTTCTGCAGAGTCACACACATATAGATATATATTTTTATTCAACCACGCAGTATATGTGTCTTTCTGTATGATTTCATATGTAACCTAAGATAAACAAATCAAATGAAACCAATCGTAAAAAAAAGTAACTACCAGTAATTTCAAATTTGGCTCTTTGGTCCCTCCGTAATCGGTTGTCCTCAAATATAGTTCCTTCCGTGTTTTATATTTGTAAAATCGTATTGTTATATTTTCATAGGAATGCAATGGCTTCGTGTTATAAGTTGCGTTATTTCTTTGATAGTGAAATGTGATGAAATGTATATTTTAGGTGGTATTATAGGACTATTTTGTGACAAAGTTTTACGAAATGCAACCCTGTCTATTTTAAATTCAGACATTTAGTTGCGAAAGAATACAACCTCATAGAAACCCTATGGTAAAAGAATAAAGTTCTAGCTTCCGAGTGCTTTATGCCTTAATTTGATGTCTACGTTGGTTTCTTATTTACTGAAAGATGCAGGCACATAATGACTGCGAGATGCAGTTAAAGAAATTTTGCACTCACTTGTCATAAAAATAATACCCTTTTCTTTTAAACAGATAATATACCACATGTCCAACTGTTGGATGCGAGAAAACTTTTTATGTTTATGGAACTTTTGAAATAAATAATAACAAAACACTTTAAATAAATCAAGACATTTATGGTGACGTTCGATATATAACCGATCGTGCAAAATGACAATACCATAAAAGATGTATCGCAAACAAGAGAAAAAAGATTGACGGTAGCAGCTAAATGAATATTTCATTCTTTGATTTTAGGGCTTAATACAAATAGATCAACCCTTACAAAGTTTTTGTTTTGATTTGACAATAAAAAGAAATCAAACGAAACCAAAAATATAGCCATCAATTAACTTCTACAGAGGCACACATATAATTATATATATATTTTTATTGTCAACATCGCAGAAAATGTGTATTTTATGTATGATATCATATATAGATATAAGTAGATGTGTTATGAGTGCCAATGAGACAACTCTCCATCCAAAATTTATAAAAGTAAACCATTATAGGTCAAAGTACGGTCTTCAACACGGAGCCTTGGCTCACACCGAACAGTGAGCTATAAAGGACCCCAAAATTACTAGTGTAAAACCACTCAAACGGGAAAACCAACGGTCTAATCTATATAAAAAACGAGAAACGAGAAACACTTATGAACCACATCAACAAACGACAACTACTGAACATCAGATTCCTGACTTAGGACAGGTGCAAACAAATGCAGCGGGTTTAAACGTTTTAATGGTACCAAACCTTCACCCTTTTCTGAAACAATAGTGTAACATCACAACATAGAAAGACACACTATAAAATATCAACTGAAATAGCTTAACTCAATCAAAGGACATATTAACACCACTGAACATACACTGAACAAATAAATTTGACCTATGATACAATGTAAATACAAAATAAATAAACTAAGGGAAGAATAATAAAAGTAACATGTTATATCGGTATGAAATGTTAAACAATTTAAGAAAAACAATATACTCGAACAAAAATATCAGCCATTTGCAATAACTTTAAACACAGGTAAATGAAAATAATTTTGTTGTTAGGTATACGTGTACAGTTACAATAGAGAAAGGAAATATTTTAACAAAATAAATAATTTTGATGTTCATAGTACGAAGTGGAAATTTATATTAGTACCAAACACTTATCAAAGCTGGTATATAGACCAGATATAACCCTGAATAACATTAAATAACAAAAAAGCATTACAATTAGTATCAACAGGTCAAATAAACAAGAAAGTACGATTTGAGAGTACTCGCAGTTACTGACAGCTAGTTAAAAGCCAAAACAATTAATAATAAAAAATCATGCATCAGAGACTAAAATCAACTAAAACACATCCAAGGGATTTAGTATTTTAACGTCATGGACAGTCAAAGAAGACATGACTTGTGCAATGCCAAAAATAAATGTATCGACAGACAGTAGGATAGTTAGGAGTTTAACCTCTTTATAGATCAAAATGAACGTGGGTGTGTCTTTAAACATCCCGTTTGAAAAGAATACAAATTTAGTTATGTTTAAATTTGCTGATGACAAAATCGATATTAGTGCCAATGTAAACTATATTCAAAGATCTAATTACAACATTGGTAAGATAACCTGAACTAATAAGTTTATTTAAAGGTTTGATGAGTTTACACGGATCACATAGTGATTTCCGCGCTTTAAGTACAATATTACCGTAAATTTAGGATGTGAAATACCGTTTTAATCAGTTTTCTACAGGTACAGCCAAATTTACTAATCAAATCTTTGTATCTATGAAAGAACTTAGCAAAAGTTTTACGTAATTTATGGTAACGAAATCCTGACTTAATAATTTACCAGTGATGCATTGATTACGTTCGTTAAAATCTATGACATCACTACACACACGGGCATAACGAACGAGTTGGGATATATACACACCGTATGATGGAGCCAAAGGAACATCGCCGTCTAAAAAAGGAAAATTAACAATAGGGAATGAAAAATCGTCTCTTTTGTCGTAAATTTTCGTATGGAGTTTTCCTTTAGAGATTGAAATGTCCAAGTCCAGAAAAGGACAACTACTGCTGTTTATGTTAGATTTAGTTAAAGTAAGTTTTGTTGGGTAAATTTCGGTAGTATATTTAGAGAACTCTGGATTATTTAACGAAAAAATATCATCTAAATAACGGAAGGTATTGTTGAATGTATCAACCAAATGTAACAATCACGTGTATTTACTGAGTTTGGTCATAAACTGAGATTCATAGCAATACAGGAATAAATCTGCTATTAAAGGGGCGCAGTTAGTGCCCATAGGAATACCTACTACTTGTCGATACACTTTATCGCCGAAACGTACATATATGTTGTCCAGGAGAAAATTTAAAGCTTCAATCATATCTTCACATTTCCAGTAAGTGTATCTAGCATACTTTCTTTTTCGTTACAGAAAAAGGCTTTAAACGAGTTACAGCAAATAAATTTGTAATGAGATTTTTCAAAAGACCATTTAATTAAATATGAAAACTTTTTCTTGATAAGATTGTGTGGAAGTGTAGTATAGAGAGTAGAAAAATCATAACTGTCAACAGAATTAAAAGGACCATCAAAAGCACGTATTTTATCTAAAACCTCTAAAGAATTTTTAACACTCCAAAAATAATTAATACCATTATTTTCATAAGCTTTATTACAAAAGTTAATAACAAGTTCTTTGATAGTAGTAAGGGAGGTAGTTAGAAGAACTGATAGATTGGTAGTAGAACACTTACTAGATGCGGAGATGAAACGGAATTTAAATGGTTTTTTGTGCAATTTAGTAACACTGACCTGCTACAAAAACAAACGCCAACATACATAGAAACGTACTATGTAATAATAACTGCCATATTCCTGACTTTAAGAAAAAATGTTGAGTTGAACCTGGTTTTATTGCTAGCCAAACCTCCTGCTTATATGGCAATGTTAAAAATACCACTAAAATGACATATTACGTGACAGGACTACAGTACAAATAAGCGAACACCTAAAAATAATTTACGACAGAACACAAATACAGCACAGTAGAATAATGAACTGTGAGTCACACAAAAGTATCAACACCATTAAAAGTGACGTCATAGATAAATATCTAAAAAATAGAATATAAAATTGGGATTAAGTTTGTAATGGTGTTTTTTTTTTATGTATTTTCTAACCATTACAAGAAAATTAATATAGAATTGTGTTAGTAATGATATAATGATATGTATTTTATAACCATGTCGGTTTTTCTTCTAAATCAAACTGTGTAAAAAACAAATAAATCCTGTGCATATAGTTGCTTTAAACTAAAAATCATATAAATGAACTAGGTGATTAATATTTTTAATTTTACATACATATAGAAAATAAAAAAAAATTAAAACCACAAACGATAAGACATAAAAGAACATCCAACCAGAATTACAAATGAAACATCATTACTAAATACATGAATGTTGGATGTACAAATACCGAGACACGTCTAATAGCATGTGAATTTACATTCAGCAAAACAGTCATATTCGGGAATAGGTCACATTCGGTACTTAGACTAGACACAATCAAACCACAATGAAAGACGTGGTAAAAATGTCTTTAGTTAGTTTAGATACAGACACATCGTATAGGGCAACCAATTCGTGATGATGTCCATAAAATTAACGGAGTGTCATTTTTAATCTTTCCTCCTCATAACTCTGTTGGAGCAGTTTCTGCGTAAAGAGCACACTCCTGTATATGAAGTTTTAAAATTTGGCTCTTAAGACGCCTGTAAACGCGTTTTGTGTTCTTGAGACTCATCAGTTAAGCTCGAATCTAAACAGTTTGAAGGCCAAATCAATAATGAAATTGTAGAGCATTGCCAACTAAATTTTCCAAAGGGATGTGCTAAATGTGGCTACGGCCAGATATGTCCTGCGTTGCGTCAACATAAGACATACCAGACTAAAACTTTTTTTTTTCTCTTTTTGAATTAAAATTAAAACCAAGTAATCGAATCTCCAAATAATATTGTAGTTTATATTCGAAAAGTCAAAGAACTATAACAACACCGATTAACATATACTGATTGAATGTTTCAATAATAATGAGGATACACGAGATTTGATAAAAGAAGCATTTAAAATATATCAAACTGCAATAAGTCGTATAGTTTCTATTTCAATAATATTTTACTGGAATTTTGAATTAAAGGTATAGGGCGTAGAAAAGTGTCCATACATTTCTAATTATGTAATATGAAGAGATAAAAACAAATGAAATTCTAATTAAAAACCAATTGTTCAGAGAACAATTGAAGGTCTTTCCACAAAAAACAAGTATTTTGATATGAAAATAGTAAAAATTTCGTGTAAAATGTCATTAACAGCGTCAAATGATAGCTTCTAGTACGCTGATTCCAAAAATATATGGTTTCTATACAATATTTTTTTTAAAGGGAGATAATTTGTTACTTCCGGTTTGAAAAATATTACTTCCTGTATTATTTAACTGTATAATTGACACTGATTCCAAAAATATATGGTTCTATATACTTTTACATTCAAAAAGTACAAAAAAATGGCTACTTCCGGTTTACAAAGGGTTACTTCCGGTTCATTTTTCAAGGTCAAGGCTTGAAAAAAGTCCCATGGCTTTATCATGCATACATATGAGGTAAAAGCAAAGGTCAAAATCTAGAACATCAAATTAACCTATGACCTTGAGCTCAATTTCAAGGTCATAAACCAAGGACCTCAAATCAAAAGACCCCAGGTCTTAATTATATTTGGTTGATGAGTTATATCACCATATGCATATTTTTAAATACAAGAGGGGAGAAAACTCTAAATTAATGTTAGCGTAGCCTTCATACCAATATGTATGTGTTACGACATGTCGCAACTAACAATTAAGTGAAAATATGTTGTCGATATCTTATATGGTGTTTGAAAAGAGGTGAAAATAAGCCAAAATCCAATTTTAGAAATGACCTTATTTTTCATTTACCTGTATATATTATGAAAACCGGTTTTTTCTAAAGTGATTATTTTCTAAGGGTTACATATTTCGCGGTGGTGTATTGCCATGGCTTTATTTGGACTTGTTTGTTTGCTTTTTGGCCTTTAATGTTTGTCCCTAATATTTTATTAACTATGTATTTACTTTCAGGTATCACAGATCGAATTTATTCGTTCATAGTGTGTTAATTTACGTTTTTGATTGAGTTAAGCCTTCCAATTGATGTTTTATCGTGTGTTTTTCTATGTTGTGATGTTATACTATTGTTTCAGAAAAAGGGAGAAGGTTTGGTACCATTAAAACGTTTAATCCCGCTGCAAATGTTTGCACCTGTCCTAAGTCAGGAATCTGATGTACAGTAGTTGTCGTTTGTTTATGTAATTTATACGTGTTTCTCGTTTCTCGTTTTTTATATAGACTAGACCGTTGGTTTTACCGTTTGAATGGTTTTACACTAGTACTTTTGGGGCCTTTTATAGCTTGTTGTTCGGTGTGAGCCAAGGCTCCGTGTTGAAGACCGTACATTGACCTATAATGGTTTACTTTTATAAATTGTTATTTGGATGGAGAGTTGTCTCATTGGCACTCACACCACATCTTCCTATATCTATTAACCTTTGATCTTGACCCTATTTTTTTTTTTTTTTTTTTTTTTGACCAAGGACCTCAAATCAAAAGACCCTGGTCGCTATCACTTATGGTTTACCAATTACAATTATTTTACTTATTTTAAATACAGAAGGGGGAATAACTCTTATATGGAGTTTCTGTACCGTTTCGGTCAAAATTATTTTTAAGATCCGGAGGATATAACGAGCAATTTGGTGAAATAGTATTGTCGTAATTTTTAACGGTTGCGAAGGAGATTTGTACACAAGAAAAACAGTGTTTGGGGAGATAACTCTTACAATGAAAAGTGTTCGGCTTAACAGCGTCAGTTTCAAAATCGCAATAACTGTTCGATATCATATCCAAAAAATCTAAGCGACATCTTGCGAAACAAAAATACACCGTGACAAAAAAATGTGGCGGAAGAAGAAAATAAAACATAAATAATAATAATTATAATAATAATAATAATCAGAAGAAGAAGAAGAAAATCAATAGGTCTTTCCACAAAAAAGTGGAAAGACCTAATTACTGTGATAACACCGAACAAGTGCAAATCCATTTCAAATGGACTGAGTTTTATGAGCATATAAACATGTTGACAATAAAAAAAACCTAAAGAAAATAGTGAAATCTCTATAGTTGATGTATCAAAACGCTTGATGATTAGGGGATAGTTTAGTGCTTCAAAAGTTGATCTTGCTCCATGTGTGTCGAACTTCTACATGTATGTGACACCGAAACGTGGCCATTTCCGTTCATAGAAGTTTTTTTTATCTTTTTAATATGATGCTGAACATGTCCTCCACACGTTAGCATTAGATTATACATTTACCTAAATATGAATGATTTGTGTTAAATTAGGTAATATGGCGACCGTTTCTTTATCGATTTGTATGGTCTCATTAAACAAATAATTTAGGTGCAAAATTTTATCAGAGGAAATTTCTCTTATGAAATCAAATCGAATTATGTTAAACATTTAGCAATAATGAAGAGTGTTTTGATGTATATGCAGCAACCCTGTCTGTTGATAAAATAACCATATGTCTAACGGTAATGTGGATATCTTTTAGTCACATTTGTATATTTATGGCATTGAAAGGTCAATAAAACAGCAACCAATGAATAACACAATTAAAAGATTACATAGTTATTGTTTGTATGAATAATCACTGGTACGATGCCAATACTGGTGGACGTTTTATCCCCGAGAGTATCACCCAGTAGTCAGCACTTTTGTGTTGACATAAAATATCATTGAAATGTTATTTTTCTGTAAATCTAATGTTAATAAAATGTAGAATTATTCGAATCACTAAGGTTTTTCTACCGCTAAGAATAGACTGCCTTAGCAATATTTGGCACAACTATTTGGAATTATCGGTTTAAATGCTCTTCAACTACGTATTTGATTTGACTTTCCTACTGTTTTGATTCCAGCGTCCCTGATTAGTCCTCCGTAGACGAGACGCGCGTTTGGTGTATATAATTTTAAGCCTGGTATCTTTGATGAGTTTTTACAACCACTGGATAGATGCGACGGCTGGTAGACGTTTCGTCCTAGAGGGTACATGTTTAGTTGGCCCCTTCTTATGGTGCGTTTAATTCCAAACTCTTCGCTAAGCATGTATATGTAGTGACGTTTTTGATTCTATGATAATAAATTATGTATAACTAGTACATCATTAAGTCAGAAATTTCGGTTCCACAAATTGTTACTAAACTTTGCTAAATTTTGTCAAATATACAAAGTTTGGTTTGGAATTTTGACTGTATCTGAAGAACCTGATTACAAATACGATATCACACCCAGATTTCACGGGGATCTTTTTAGTACATTTAGATACGATCAATGTAAGCGTATTGATCCTTTGAATATACTCTCTAACAGATAATCAATTCAAAACTGTAGTAAGACCTGTGAATACTGTCTTTATCGGTACTCATATTAATTTTGTTTTTTTTTCAAAAACTTAAAGCATAACTATATACCATTGATATATAGCTTAACACACTAATGGTCCTACATCCGTTCGATACTTATATTTTGTCATTGTACAAAGAGCACTCGAAGATCGATACTTTGTGTCCTTCGTATGTTAGTTGTTTTTGTGCTTCAAGCACTTTCCAATTGATTTTTACAGTTTGTTCTTATGTTGTTATTCCTACTTACCTATGATAAGGGAAGGTTGATCGCTTAAAAGCATGTTTAACCCCGACACATTCTTTATGTGCCCGTGTCAAGTAAGGAAAGTGCAATTCATTGGTTGTCGTTGGTGATTGTCTACCGAATTTGTTCATCGCTATATTGTTTTTTGCATGAAACAGGTTGTGAGTTTTCCCATTTAAATTATTTCACATTTTGTCACGATGGGACCATTTATACATTATACCTGAATATACTATACGGAATTTTGCTTATGGTTGAATGTAATTCGGTGAACTGCAGTTGTTTACATCGTCACTCTTTGGTCTCTGGTGGATAATTTGTCATTAAGCACTAACCACATCTCCTTTTTTATATAAATTTGACATGCTGCAATTTTTTTAAGTATAATGAGATATATGAAAAGAAAGGAAATCATTTATATCGCGTAACGTTTAGCTTAATGATTACTAGCGTATTGTGATTTCTCATGAGAAGCCCTATATGATGCCTCAAATGAATGAAGATAAAAGTTGAATTAAAACAATTTGAAAACCAATCAAATACGCCATTCGAAAGCATTTGAAATCAACTAGATTCCCGAAAGTTGTACAAAATCTGGCACAGGCCGTTTTTGCTTAGAAACATCTTCAAGTGATTCAATGATTGAGATACGCTACAACCTTGATATTTCATGTCAGTACATAAGTGGCTGACTACTCGGCTGTTGTTATCCTCGGACACGAGACGGACAACACTGGCATCAACCCGGTGGTTGCAAAAACTTAAAGATACCAGACTTATTGTTTGGTACGCAAGAATGCGTTTCGTTTGTTACACCACTAAGAAAAATAGTTTCAATGGAAGACATATGTCAACATATCGATTTCGACTGAAGACATTTTAAGCAGTGAGAAGACTTGTTAACCATATAAAAACATTGCATTTCGACTGCGTAATTTTAAAGCTCAGTTAAAATACAATACAATGAATATGTACATTTTGATTTTCGGTATTTCGAAGGATCAGAAACATGATAAAAAAAGAAGATATAAATCAGACAAAAGTGATCGCAACCAAAAAAAATCAATCGAATTTTTCATATAATGATATTTTCCCTTTTTTAATGCTATCAGTGTTACTCTTTACGTTGACAAAACATTATGATACATGGTTTAGGAGATGACCATTTGATATTCTAGGGGCAGGGACGATTTTTTGTAGATTGACTATTCATTTTTATCTGTTGCTACGCATGCTTATTATTGCAACATATTCGCCCACGAAAATTTATTTTCACTTTTGTACGCAATTATTTCCTGCGTTTTGTATTCATATTCATGCTGTCTTGGACAAACTCATTTATTTTCAGCTCTTACCAAGCCATGCTATTCATTTTCGAAATCCTTCTCCCGTCAGAAAATTCGTCCCCTTATTGGTCAATAAAAAATATCCATTGCATCCCTTCATGACTAGACTGCTTGTCATGGATTTGTTGCCAACGGTATAATCTATTTCTTTATGTATTAAGTTAATCATCAAATTGTTTATACTTAAATGTTCCATATTTGTAATGAACATTTTCTACAGGTTTGTTGTTTGTGTGTTGTTTTTTTTTGTTTGTTTGTTTTTAGGGGGGGTTTGAACTGATTTATTGGTTTTAGCACAAGATGATTTTTTTTTTCAATTTGAATGACCTAATTACTTTAAAGCAACGTTATATAATGTTTTAATGGAAGGAACGACAACGAAATAAAAAAATTAAACTACATTTACAGTATTCAACTATAGACATAAGTCATCACAGTTTTGCACATTCTAAAAAAATGTTAGAAAATTGATAGCGACTGATTATCAAATATTAAAGAGAAAATCCATAACACAAAACAGCTAGAAACAATAAAGCCTCCGTTATAATTATATTTATGCATCTTTGATGGTAAAAAGATTTCCATTTACCAATATTGAGAAATACATATCATGGGGTATTGTGGTATAATCATATAATAATATAGTAATATGCATTCTCTTCCTGATTGTTAGTTGTATGTCTAATTATGTCTAGTTATATGACATCGTAGGTTTTCATACTGCACTTTAAAATGGTGACAGGGGCTTTAAAACTTGCTATATGGCATAAGGTACATGACATGTGAGCAGTGACAATCTCATAGTTATCTCTTTATTATTACATAAGGTACATAAACGTCCATTTGTAACTAGCTACATTTATACCTTTTCACGATTAATATCATATCTTATTTTATAATAAAATAATCTTCTAGGGAAAATATTGATAAAGTCGTATCATCGTTAAAAGCTATTATCATATACTTGTATAAAATATTACTTAAATTTTACATTTCAATAACATTTAAAAATAATTAAAAGGCTATGAAAGGATTATTATGTTTATTAACCAGATTCCTAAGAATTTCCTCGGCGGCTGATAAACGAACCTTTATTAACTGCTTCCGGAATGTTATTACATGCCTTTCTGTTATTGTCCGTGGGGTTTATCACATGCAACTTCGTGCATTTCCGGAAATTTGTTTGTAAACATGGCATGACAACAAATTTTTCAAACTAAAAACATAATAATTGTTGTGATATGTCACATGATAAATAAAAAGCTTGTTATATCAATAAAAACAATTAAAGTTAATAAATTTGTATTTGATTGTCTGTAAATTATTATCTAGAAGTTCAAAGAAAGACAAAATTTTAATAATTCTTGTCTGTATTTCTTCTGCTGAAGTATATGATAAAAAGATCATTACATGTCATTTTTCATATCAGACCCTTTATCAGCCTTCGTTCATGATATCATCCCTCGAGCCTCCGGCTCTTCGGCTAGGGCCGATATAGGGTCTGATATGAAAAATACCATGTAATAATCTATAATTGTCCAATCTTTGTCGAATGCAAGCTAAGCATTTCTCCAGTAACTTTTTAACATAATCTAAACATGCTAAACATGACGAATCGACTAAACCATGATTCAAAAAATATTCCAACAATGTTAATGTGTTTATCAAAATCCAGTCAATGTCCTTTTTAATCCGGTACATTTTTTTTTTTTTTTTTGACACAGTTAACTTTTTTTTTTCATTGAAATCGCAGACATTATATAGTATTATACCTTACATTATATAGTAATTACTTGATTGGCTAATACGGAATCACGTGTCATAGTTTAATTTCGATTTTTTTTTCTAAAAATTGGCAGGAGCGATGAATAACCCTAACAAATAGAAGCCTCCATCGAACAACCCTATTATTCCCTGGTGCATAACCCCGACAAATTGAAGCATCCATCGAACAACCTTATTATTCACCGGTGAATAACCTTTGTCGTACTCAGTGATCAAGAGTTGACTCCCTTTAAAGTATGACGTCACTTCACGTCAGATGAACAAAACAAATATGGCAACGGCCAGGTTAGAAGTCCATCAAGTGGCGAAGAAACAAGACCATACACGACTTGGAAATTCATCTAGTGTCGACGATATCTTTTGTAAACGGCCCTTTTCAGGTCCATCTATATTTTACAGAAAGAATCTACCTTTGTTCTACATACGCGAAATGTCAACAGACACAAAATAGTTTTCTGTTACAATATTTTATTTTTAATAGTAATATGTTCGCTCGGTATAATAAAACAATTAAGGAGGTGAATATCCAAAATGGTCAACCCGAGTAAGGGTTATTCCATGAGGGCTTTAGCCCGAGGGGAATAACCTTTACCCGGATTGACCATTTTGGATATTCCCCGACTCAATGGGCCATATTGTTTTATTATACCGAGCGAACATATTACTATAATATTACACGGATCGTTGTTCATGGTACTTTTGTTCTCAACTGAGAATGGCTTTCTTTCCACTGTATTTTCATCAAGAATGGTCTGCTCAAAAGTCGAACATATAGTTTGAATAACACTAATTTTTATTTCCCTATGGCGTTGTCAGTTTATTTTCGACTTATGTATTTGAATGTCCCTTTGGTATCTTCCGCCTTTCTTGTATAAGTTCGCACAAAATAACTTTTTTTTAATTATTTTTCCTTGTTCGTTTTCATAAAACAAAATATTCACAGATTATAAATGCTACTCATCGTTGTATATGATTTGGCCTTTCTATTACTTTGTTTTGAGTACCCCTGGTGAGTCTAACGTTCGTTTGGCGTACCAAAATTATAAGCCTGGTATCTTTTCAAACGCCTTGGTCGATGCCACTACTTGTGGCGGTTTCTCCAGCCCAGTAGTCAGCATTATTGTGTTACAATGAAATATCATTAATATGTTCATTTTTTATGTAAATGTAAAGTTTATCAAATGTTAAACTTAAATTTTAAAGGTGTTGCTGTACAATTCATAGCTTGCTTAAGCCTTATTTGCCACATCT
The DNA here is from genome assembly GCA_017311375.1 of Mytilus coruscus. Taxonomy (NCBI): domain Eukaryota; kingdom Metazoa; phylum Mollusca; class Bivalvia; order Mytilida; family Mytilidae; genus Mytilus; species Mytilus coruscus. Next base: position 40,291,818 of record CM029601.1, on the reverse strand, counting down.
TTAGGAATTTTCGGTTTTTAATCCTCTTCAACGTCATGCTTAATTTGGCCTTTCATCTGTTTGGTTTTACCGCTACTGGTGAATCCTATGTACACGTCTGGCGTACCAAATTATTAGCCTGGTATTTATGGTGATTTTTTTCTGGTTTTTTTTATTCAATTTACTGAAATTGTTGTCAGTTGGATATAGAGGGCAGGCAACAGTCGTTATTAGTGGTGTTCAAATCTTGAAAATGCATTTTGAATATAAAAACCAAGCTTATACAACTACGGGAATTGCACGTTCGATAGGAGCGATATCGGGTGCGCCGACAGAGTAAGCGTCTCCTGCTATGCAAAAAGTAAAATAACAAAAATACCGAATTCCAAGGAAAATTCAAATCGGAAAGTCCTTTATCAAATGGCAAAATCAAAAGCTCAAACACATCAAACGATTGGAAAACAACAGTCATATTCCTGACTTGGTACAGGCATTTCCTTATGTAGAAAATGGTGGATTAAACCTGGTTTTTTAGCTAGCTAAACCTCTAACTTGTATGACAGTCACATATAAAATTCAATTACATTGACAACAATGTGTGAACAAAACAAACAGACATAATAGGTAAAAATGTCAAAAATAGGGCTATAACAGTCAACATTGTGTTATAATCTTAATCACTATAAAAACAAACAAATATGTCAACAAAGAAAAACGAAATGGCATGTAGACAAAGTAAATAAGCAAAAATGAAAGACAAGAATACAAAAAATGACCACAGCACAACAACACATTAGCGGGATGCATAAGTACCGAGCCACGCCAAAATGATATTACCAAAAATAGACAAAACAGTAAAGGTTAATAATTTACAAAGAAAATAAAAGAACACTATAACACGTAATTAAGATGATAAACAACGTCAGTACCTAGAATCTATACTTCAAGACCATCATTTATTATTTGTGAAGTTGATACGGAATATTTATCAACAAGGTCTTGGTATCTTCCGATGAATTTTTTTTAAAAAAGGACGAGACGTTCTTTGACATTACCCTGGTTCATTAACTTTCTGCTTAGACACTGGTGACGTTTTATAAAGTATGAGTAGCAGCTGCAAGCTCTTGAATATCGAATGAGTTGGGAAATGTATATCCCATATGCATGTGAAGTTGGTACATTGCAAGCATCATCTGCCATTAGAAATAAAGTTCAGTCGAAAAGACACGATAGGGAAAGGATACAATCAGTAAATGAAAAGACCAGACAACTAAATTTATATATAAAGATCTATGACTGCCAAAACATGAATCTAGTTATTTGAGCCACAGACCTAAAGTACTGGCTAACCAATTCGTGATTTTATTCGTTCTTCCTCATTACTCTGCTGCTAATCGTTTAACACGAATGCTTTGGTTAAACAAAAAGAATGTGCTTCAATTCTAAAAAGGTCTAGAAAAACATACATTACTGGAATAATTGTCATGACAAGGAGATATTTGGTCAACAATAGTGTAATGACAATTTACTTTCAAGTAATGTTAAATTGTTTATTGACAAGTTCTTCGGTAATTGAAAATTTATTCATGCATGACCTCTTTCTGTGATGTCTTTTTCTAGATTAATATGGTAGCCTTCATCTACTGATAATTTACAGAATTAGATTATGCATTCTGTCTGACAAATTTTGTCAAAACTATATGACAGAACAGTTATTGTGTTTCCATTATGAATATCGGCATATAATTATGCCGCTATTGAAAACTCAATGGGATCTCTTAAGCCGTTTGTCCACAATTTTAATTCCAGACACTTTTTTATTTGAATTGTGTACTTGAGTGGAATTAAATTTCAATCTCATAGAGCTTTCTGATTTATTTTTGTCATCTGCAGTGATTCATGTGATTTGACTACAGTCAAGAGCACTATATCCATATCATTTTTTTTAAACCCACTCTTACCGCATTCTATTACATCTACGTCTTATTTGAAGGGATGCAGGAGGTCATGAAACCTGAGAATTGCAAATATTTTTTAAATCCCTTATTCGTATGCTTTCTGCTTTTCTGTTATTTATCTCATGAAATTTTAATGTCTTCATATGTCTATCGATTATTCAAATTCAGTATAATGTTTGTCGAAAATGTCAAATGTGGTGCAAATGACATTAAAACGGCATTAACTGACGTTACCTAACTTTCATCGAAGACCCCACTACTGTTTCTGTAGACAGATCTCATAACTAACCCATTTCTAAACATTATTTATGAATGGAGTTGGTAAATATGGTTATTCTTGAACTTCATACATAATAACGACATTTTTTAAACTAGTCCTTGTAAAGCACAATGCATCTGAAAATTTTCAAAAATAACACGGATAAATTACCGTTTTTTTTTTTTTTTTTTTTTTTTAATTAACATTATTTGAAAGTGCAGTAAAGATGTATTTCAAAGGTACACCAGTGAAGCCATCGTATAATACTTCAATCGATCCGATTTAGTTCTTGAGGTTAATTAGTAATATGCGAAATAATTGGTTATATATCAGCATTTTATCCGGATTTGAAGTCCGGATATTTGTCACACATTAACCGACACTGTTGCAGAGGTCATTTGTAGTCATTTTCAGGCGTATTTCTTGTTTAAATTTTAACATGACTGGACATGTTGTTTGATTTTATCAACACTGTATTTCGGATACTCTTTTAAATTCTATTATTCGAAAGTGTATGTATATCTTGTCCAGAAATGCTATTTATCGAAGTCAAAGATCAAGGTCATTCTGTTACTGTGATTCTTCCAATGTGTCATCTTCTAAAAAGTTAAATAATATAATTTTATGACGTCAAATGCAGATATAAAAAAAAACATCGGAACCTAAGCGTTGATACATAGTACTACTTTTATAATTCATTAAATGGATTTAATCAGTGGTTTGTTTCTCTAGATAAAAATATGAAATTTTTAAGTTATGACCTTTGACCTTGATTTAAGGCATAATGGCACCAGCTTTTATATTTAAGACACATATTTTCAAAACGTACACGATGTTAGCTTCAACGAGCTATTAAAATGCTATGAGTAATTAAGGTTATTAAAATTTCTAAAACTGTCCTCTACGCCACTCCACTAATATGCTAGCCATGGTGCTAGCCATGGTACGATCCGTCCACAGTTGTATAAATGTTTCTTCGATAACGTCTTCAGTGTGTAATACAAGAAGAGAATATAAAAACCATAGGTCGACGAAATAAAGTCATCACAAAAATAAAACATCAAAAAGACAGTCTCAAAGACTGCACTGGAAATGAGATATTCATCAAAAAGAACCAAAGATGAAAACAGGGATTATCTCAGAGAATCTAAAGGGGAAACAGTTCCTGCTTAATAATTTCGACAAGTTGTTTATTACAGGTAAAAAATTCTTTGAAAATTCCCATTCGGTGATGCCATACACGAAAAAAAAAGGATGGGGTTATGGCAACGACAAATCCGACAAAACCAGTTCTCTTTTCCTCAAATGTGACGTCATTGATTGAGGCTTATATCGGTACAATTAACCAACGTCATAATATACAATTATTCAAAATGGAATTGCATTTTATATCTAAAACTGAATTTATGCTTGGTAACAGAGTTGACTTTAAATCAAGACAGTTATCAGACCTTATATTTAAAAGAAAATAAATGTTTTTAGACCTTTACGTTCGAGCCTTCAATGTTGTCTATCATTTACGCATGAATTATAGTCTTTCATAACCATTGGTATTGTATTTACAATTGATTCGCGTTTATAATGTAGACGTAAAATTCATTGACCAGATCGTCTCAATACCACATGATCTTTAAATATAGTCTTTATGATTGATACCATAGGTGGGTATTACATCTATGTTGATACTGATAAAACATCATGCACTTAATCCACACGACTTTACATGTGATGTTTCAATAGCTATAGACATATGGCAATAACGAATCTGTCTGTAAGTCAGTTACGTTTGATAAAGATGAATGAAGATTTACCATTTCTATAGGTTAAAAGGACGTTCAGTGTCTCTTTGATTACGATGGTGATAAATAAAATTTTAATATATTACCCCTTTGGATTTCACGTATAAATTCAAATAAGCTGTCGATACTTGAAGATATCGATATTCTTAAAGTATTACCGAAAATAGGTCGCTCAATAGTATGGAAGCCATTGTAGACTTTAATGTTGTAAAAGAAAAGATTTTTTTTAAATGCAATTAATCAGTTCCCCTTTATTACATTCGAGTTCTTACAACAAAGACCATAAAAGAACATGAACACTGGTTTAAAAAGTTTTTGATATGTTGTTATCTCACACAAGAGGTGTATGTTAGACGACTAAGATGCAGCATGATTTTGATCTCACGTACTTAAAAAACGTATTTTCACAGCACTGTCATCATTAAATTATTCATTACATCATATTTGACATTGTCGCCGGCATATCCCTGATGGTATCTAACTAAAGTAGATTTTCTACATCGACAAATGTATATAATGATTATTATATCGCAAATTGATAGAATTCCATATTAAAATCATAAACTTTTCTATGAGATCTTTCATTTTGTATAAAAACAAACAGATTGAGACTGCTTCCTTTCTCATGCAACAAATAATGAATTACTTTGATTTACGACATTTAACATCGGTAAACTACCGTTGTATCTACATTAAAGTACTGCCTTCTAAGATAATACATGGACAATTGTTTTCAAATGCAATATTAGCTGTCGTACGAAGAAGAAAACAATAATATAATGAACACAAATTAGAAAAATAGAGGATCTTTAAACTGCTGTGAATCAAGAATAGGAATGAGAAATACCTGGACGGACTTGTCTGTCGCATAATGTTCTGAAGCAATCACTGAGCTAGTATACATCATTGTTTAGGAGCCAGCTGAAGCACGCCTCCGGATTTAGGATTTGCTCACTGCGTTGAAGACACACTACTGGCCTTTGGCTGTTGTTTGCTCTTTGGTGGAGTTATTGTCTCTTTGTCACATTCCCCGTTTACTTTCTCTATTTTATTTAAATGAGTGACCTAAATTGAAGTCAACATTTTTTTTTATATTTCTTTTCAAATAATTTGAAAAAGTAATAAAAAATAAATATGAAATTGAGATGTGATATGATTTCGAATGATACAAGTATTAAATCGGTTCTAAGCATAAAACAACCAACAAAGAGACACAAATTATCAATATAAGCTAACAGAACTTACATATACTGAACTATATTTAAAATCAGGAAAGGTAATTTCATTGCCAATGAAACTACTATCCAACCTATTCCAAATGACGTGGATATAAAAATAATAAATGTCATCGTACGGCTTGAAACAATCAGAAAAAAAACCCATTCTGTAAACTCAGCTATGAATGGATTCAAACGAACAAAACCATTAGGCCGTTAGTTTTATTCGTTAACTTACAAGATAAAAGTGAACAGAAAGGCGGGGTATCATATTTACACAAATGTGCATTTAACTCATTTACGGCTATGGCTTTGGTTGAATAATCTCTAAATATGTTAATGACTGCACTTTTCTGTAAAATAGCTTTGTAGTTTAACAAAAGGAAAACTGAAATCATCACGTTTGTCGTAGATTCTAGTTTTCGGTAATGTTTTCTATCAGTTTCAATTTAATTGAAAAGTTCGATATACAGTAATAAATCTTCTTGTCTCACTCCGATCATTAATTTAAAGATCAGAAGGATAAAAACATTTTAAAAATTCATCACAAAAGGGATTTATTAAGTGAAAGGACATCATTCTGAGAGTAGAATAAAATTACTTTGCTAAAGGTTATTTCATTTTTTTCTTTAAGTATGTCAAGTATAGGTTCTGCTTCGTGTGAGTTAAGGAATATGTTTGCTAAAAGAGAGGCGAAAGATAAAAAAAGGGATACGCATGAGTCGAAAACAAACTGACAATGCCATGGCAAAATTACTGGACGACTAAAATATAACAACAGTGCACAAATCATAACATAGAAAACCAGAGACTGAGCATGACGAACCCCACCAAAGACCGGGGTTGATCTCAGATGCTCTGGAAGGGTAAGCAGTTCCTACTCTACATTTGACACCCGTCATGTAAGTACAACCCGGTAATAAGTCTAATTCGGTAGGTCACATTCGAGTTAAAGAGGGCGGGATTATCGTTTCGACAACTGGAACATATCCATCGTGTCATCTGTTAAACATATCTTACATAACGGTCAACCAACTCGTGATGGCGTCCGTCAAATTTGCGAATGAATGATGTCAACTTCACCACTTGGAACTGTTTGTTTAATAACTTTCTTGAAAGCAGCAACATTCTATCAAGGAAGTCATGAAACGAAATGCAAGCTATTCAAAATGGTATCAACTGTGAGATAATATACTCTATATGCAGGCGCTGCTAGAATGTTGCTACATGGAAATTGAAGGTTCACAATGGGTAGCTGACATCATCTCTTTTGTCGGAAAGTTTTGTTTTCAACCGACCGTCGTTGTGTATTTCTAGAAGCAGGTTAAGATATGAGGCAGACTTGACTGTGGTGTATCGTTTATTTCAAGTTCGATGGGATAGATACGTTCAATATAGTCACCAAACTTTTAATTATTCAGTGAGAAGACACAAAGGCTCATATGAAGTACACATTGGAATACCAAGTTCTTATTGAATTGTCTATTTTTCCGATTGAAATGACGACCAATCGAACGTAGAGAACATGATTACACATGTACAAGCTACATTGCATGTTTTGATGGTAGCAAGTCATTTCGTACCTTGACCATTTCGTACCTCTGCCATTGCGTACCCAAAACTACCATTTCGTACCCAACATTTACCATTTCGTAACCTACTGGACAATGCATCTACCATTTCGTACCTCATGGACTAAATACATGTTTACTATTTTGTATCATATATTTGTAAAAGTTATCATTTTTTTAAGAATTAAAACATTTTGATATGATTTAGATTTTTTTTTAAATATGACATGAATAAAATGCATCAAATATACCTGATTGAGTAATTGTACAATAAGGACATTTTGATTATACATCAATGAAACCGTTTAAAGCCAGGAATGATGCACATATAAATCTTCCACGAGGTAAGAAATGGTATACATACAAACCTCTCATGAGGTACGAAATGATTTACATACAAATTTTCCATGAGGTACGAAATGGTATACATATAACTCTTCCATTAGGTACGAAATGGCGCACTTCAATAAGACAGTTTTTACCAAGAAATGAAACACATATAAATAATCCATGGGGTACGAAATGGCATACATATAAATCTTCCATGAGGTACGAAATTGCATAAACAAAAAACATCCATGAGATACGGAATGGTAAAATACAAATCTTCCATGAGGTACGAAATGTCATATAAATTTTCCATGAGGTACGAAATGTTCAGGGTACGAAATGGTTTTTGCCAGGGTACGAAATGGTTAGGGTACGAAATGACCATAATTCTTTTGGATGTAAACTCTTCTTTTGAGGTAAAGAAACATTTTTTCGCTTGAATATAGGAGTAAACTGAATTTTTACTTTTAAGATTTGGCAGATGCACTATGGGGTTTTCGTAAAGATTATTTTAAATTTTAGTTATTGGGACCTGATATATTAAGTATCCAAATTAGTTAGTAATGCATCAATGACTGCTAGTTAAGAGATGTGTAATTTTTCTCGTTAAAAGCAGAAAACATGGCACCCTAAACAGTCATGGAAAACTATTAAAAAAACTATTATTTACATGTTTTCGTAACTGATCATATACCATAATTGGCATACGTCAGAAAAAAAGCATGTTGATAAATCGAGAAAAGGTGTTGTTGAAATAAAATTCTATACATGACATTAACGTATTTCTGAAAAGACTATATCTTTCTACTCAATTTTGAATTAAATCTAGAATCACTGCTTTAGCATGTCGAAATGATTCATTACGCTCCTTCATGAACAGCTTAATACTGAAGCTGTTATCCACGGCTGATATTTGTTAAAAACTTTATAACCTTACACGATTTCAAGAGATAACTGGGTTCAATGTTTCTGATAGTTACAAAAACACATGTCGTGAGCACTTAAATCGGTATGATTCGTTCATAAAACAATAAAATATATCCAGTTGTTTTTTTTTTTTTTTTTTTTCACATTATCTGTTTTCTGTCTGTCATCATTGTCTGTCTCTTTTTTGTTATGTTTGAAACAGAATTAGCTTTTACTTCATCAAAACTTACACAATGATATCATCAGATTAAATTAGAACATGCATTGACAACTTTGAATTATTGAAAATAATAGGGATTTCGACATTTTGGGTCCGCAACGCTTCTCAACTTCATTCTTTATTTGACCTTTTAATATTTATTATTTATTGCGTCTAGAGTACAAATGTATAAATTTGGTATTTTGATGAGTTTTTATTCTATCTTGTTTTATTCGGAAATTCTTGAAAGAACCTCAATCTGAATTAATAAAGTAACATGATATCAATGAGTTTAAACACGCCGGAATAAAGCCCCAGATTTTGATTGGTTTATACAAGGGAGATCTTCTACTCTATTCCATGTCTTATATTCTTTTAAACTTCACGGAAACGCTTGATCAATTGTGCGCATTACTGAATACGGACGGTTGTTATGTACATGACGTCATAAAGTTTATAATCTTTAATTCAAAATTTTAAAGGCAATAATAACAGACCATTCAGTATACACATAGCTTCGCCTCGGTTGACAATGTTTTCTCGGGGTATCAATCTACCTCTCAGCGATGACCTGTAACATACAATCATCACTTTCAGATGAAGTTTTTTCTCTACAGTGCACTTTTCCTAACCTATGGCTATATTACTACGGAGAAGTCTAGGTCAGTGTATTGGTCAATTGCAGACCTGTTATAAAAGAATGGAAGCCAGTAGGACATGAGGAAGATGAACAATGAGTAATAAATTGATGACATCAAATCTGTAGGCATTAATTACATCGTAAAGTGTTTCTGACACATAGATGTTAATATTTCAAAACCTCTGATGAGCTTAGTATTAGTCTTGTCAGAATTTCACATTGGTTCATGTAATGTAATGTACAATACCGAATTAATAAACTTGTACTGAACCATTTCAGAGTGGTAAGGATAATTGCATTTGCATTTTGAATGACGAAAAATGTTCAGTTTACTGAAAACGAACAACCCATAATTTTAATTTTCAATTTTGAATTCTGGTAAAATCTTAATTAATTATAAATATGTAAAGTGAACATAAATTCTTATACAGTACATTTAACATTAACATTAAACCTTACATAGTGGTAAGGGGAGAATTGGCGCCTTCAAACATGTTAACCCCGCCACATTCTGTATGGGCTTGTCCCAAGTCAGTAGCTTGTATTTCAGTGGTTGTCGTTGATTCATGTCTGTCATATTTGTTTTCGTAAATTGTTTTGTTATGAATTAGGCCGTTAGTCTTCTCAGTTGTATTGTTTCATATTTTTCATGTCGGGGCGTTTTATAGGCGACTATACGGTATGGGTTTTTCTTATTGTTGTACAGTTGCCTAAAATTGTTTACATTCACTTCATTTGAATTTTAGTGGATAGTTGTCACATTGGCAATCATACTACATATCCAACTAAGTAAGACATCACGTGATTTTGGTGACGTAGCCAGTCGCCATTTTGTGTCATTTTGTCCCATATAAAATGCATAGGTGCTTCAATTAAGTTCAATTTTCTCATTATCTGACCCGTTTATTAACTTTTGCAGCTATATCCTTGGTGTTCTAACATAATTCTACCTAAAAAATGCTGGACCTGACAGTTTAATTTTTGATTAAATGACGTCCCTGGAGATTCGTAAAATTCGTACTTTTTGTCGTTATTTCCCCGTTGACTCAATGGTAAATCTAGCGACCCCATGTCTACTTGTACATCAAGATAAAAATTCCGTAGATAAAAGTAATACGTTGCAGCTATATTGAAAATAACAACACAGATATCTAGCAAAACAGGCTACTTTTAACAGTTAATTTGTGGGGAAATTACGTCCCATGTCGATTTAAAAAGTGATTTTTTCGGGATTTTTTTAAATGGTGGATGTGTTTGGAAGTGTCACATGTATTTTTATACATCTTGTTTTTTCATGCAGAATTTGTGCTGTTTCTGTTATTTTCTTCGATGATATTCTGATATGTCAGATTTCTAAATTTCTTGATAAAAATATATTATTTCAAGTATGAAGTGAAGAAAATAGTTACCATTGAAATTTATAAGAAAAATATTTTTATTTTTTAAAGAATTTTTCCTTTTTCTGTATGATGTGTCTTTATATAGAAAAATAATATATTCTTTTTAGAAAAAAAATTATTTTCTTCTCGAGAGAAAAAAAAACCATGCACAACAATAGATAAATGCTCTGTATCTACTAAAGTCAATGTCCCTTTAAAGCTTCTATGACCAATATGACCAATATACGAACAGGTTAACTCAGATTTAAGTTATAATGTTTCATAACTACAAATTGTCAGGTAATGTAAAGGAATCGTGTTAAACCAAAAGCCATCAGGTGACACTAACATCCTTTGTACAAATGTATTTCCAGAGTTAAGTTTTAGTGATATACACAAGTTTTCTAAAATCTACAAATATATTCAATTCAATGTTTTATTAAAGTCTCATCTCTCAACAAGTACAATCGATATTTATACTTTGTAAAACAATACTAAATAAAATGAGAGCAATTCTATACAGAATTATAAGACACTTTTAAAATGCATAGATATAATACATTAAACAATATGGAATAAAGTACTATTTACAATATATAAAATTTCTACGTCTTCTTAAAATCAAATAACAGGTTTTGGCACACACGTATCATATTTACATCTGAGAATAAAACACTAACTTTTGCTTCTCATCTAAAGTATTAAAATTTTCATTAAAAGTGTTTGCAACATAATATAAATGGTTTCTAAAATCGTCATAAAGAGGACACCTAAATAACTTGACTTATATCTAGATATTGACAATGAGGGTAGGTTGAAAACAAAACTTTATGACAAAAGAGATGATTTCAGCTTCCCAATTGTGAACTTTCCATTTTTATGTAGATATAAGAAGATGTGGCATGAGTGCCAATGAGACAACTCTCCATCCAAGTCAAAACCTATAAAAGCAAACCATTATAGGTCAAAGTACGGTCTTCAACACGGAGCCTTGGCTCACACCGAACAGTAAGCTATAAAGGGCCCCAAAAATTACTAGTGTAAAACCATTCAAACGGGAAAACCAACGGTCTAATCTATATAAAAAACGAGAAACGAGAAACACTTATGAACTACATCAACAAACGACAACTACTGAACATCAGATTCCTGACTTAGGACAGGTGCAAACAAATGCAGCGGGTTTAAACGTTTTAATGGTACCAAACCTTCACCCTTTTCTGAAACAATAGTGTAACATCACAACATAGAAAGACAAACTATAAAATATCAACTGAAATAGCTTAACTCAATCAAAGGACATATTAACACCATTGAACATACACTGAACAAATAAATTTGACCTATGATACAATGTAAATACAAAATAAATAAACTAAGGAAGAATAATAAAAGTAACATTTTATATCGGTATGAAATGTTAAACAATTTAAGAAAACAATATGCTCGAACAAAAATATCAGCCATTTGCAATTACTTTAAACACAGGTAAATGAAAATAATTTTGTTGTTAGGTATACGTGTACAGTTACAATAGAGAAAGGAAATATTTTTACAAAATAACTAATTTTGATGTTCATATTACGAAGTGGAAATTTATATTAGTACCAAACACTTATCAAAGCTGGTATATAGACCAGATATAACCCTGAATAACATTAAATAACAAAAAAGCATTACAATTAGTATCAACAGGTCAAATAAACAAGAAAGTACGATTTGAGAGTACTCGCAGTTACTGACAGCTAGTTAAAAGCCAAAACAATTAATAACAAAAATCATGCATCAGACTAAAATCAACTAAAACACATCCAAGGGATTTAGTATTTTAACGTCATGGACAGTCAAAGAGACATGACTTGTGCAATGCCAAAAATAAATGTATCGACAGACAGTAGGATAGTTAGGAGTTTAACCTCTTTATAAATCAAAATAAACGTGGGTGTGTCTTTAAACATCCCGTTTGAAAAGAATACAAATTTAGTTATGTTTTAATTTGCTGATGACAAAATCGATATTAGTGCCAATGTAAACTATATTCAAAGATCTAATTACAACATTGGTAAGATAACCTGAACTAATAAGTTTATTTAAAGGTTCGATGAGTTTACACGGATCACATAGTGATTTCCGCGCTTTAAGTACAATATTACCGTAACATTTAGGATGTGAAATACCGTTTTTAATCAGTTTTCTACAGCCAAATTTACTAATCAAATCTTTGTATCTATGAAAGAACTTAGCACAAGTTTTACGTAATTTATGGTAACGAAATCCCTGACTTAATAATTTACCAGTGATGCATTGATTACGTTCGTTAAAATCTATGACATCACTACACACACGGGCATAACGAACGAGTTGGGATATATACACTGGATGATGGAGCCAAAGGAACATCGCCGTTTAAAAAAGGAAAATTAACAATAGGGAATGAAAAATCGTCTCTTTTGTCGTAAATTTTCGTATGGAGTTTTCCTTTAGAGATTGAAATGTCCAAGTCCAGAAAAGGACAACTACTGCTGTTTATGTTAGATTTAGTTAAAGTAAGTTCTATTGGGTAAATTTCGGTAGTATATTTAGAGAACTCTGGATTATTTAACGAAAAAATATCATCTAGATAACGGAAGGTATTGTTGAATGTATCAACCAAATGTAACAATGACGTGTCTTTATTGAGTTTGGTCATAAACTGAGATTCATAGCAATACAGGAATAAATCTGCTATTAAAGGGGCGCAGTTAGTGCCCATAGGAATACCTACTACTATGTACCAACATTCCAGCAGCGCCTACATACGGAATATATAACTCCCAGTTGATACGATACTCCAGGGCCTGTATTTCCTATCATGATTTCCATTGATAGAGGGTTGCTGCTCACAAGGAAACTATTAAACCAAGAGTTCCATGTGGTGAAGTTGAAATCATCCCTTCGTTAATTTTACGGACGCCATCACGAGTTGGTTGACCGTTACGGAATATCCGTTTCACAGATGATAGCGGATATGTTCCTAATGTCGTAACTACAATCCCGTCCCCTTTTCCCGAATGTGACCTACCGAATAAGACTTATTACCGGGTTTGTACTAACATGAGCAAGACGACGGGTGCCACATGTGGAGCAGGATCTGCTTTCCCTTCCGGAGCACCTGAGATCACCCCAGTTTTTGGTGGGGTTCGTGTTGCTGAGTCTTTAGTTTTCTATGTTGTGTTTTGTGTACTATTGTTTGTCTGTTGGTCTTTGTCTTTTTTAGCCATGACGTTGTCAGTTTATTTTCGACTTATGAGTTTGAATGTCCCTATGGTATCTTTCGCCTCCCTCTTAATAAAACATGCGCTTCTTCTTCAATGAAACAATCACATAAATGGCACACTCTGTTTTCTAAATCAATATTTTCGTATCTCCTAGTTTCAATCCTCAGTGGAGCAACACGACATCTAAATTTGGCGAAAGCACTTCTGTGACTGAAAGGCAAGGCTATTTTGCAGTATTCTTCGGGTTCAAAATTTTCTTTAAACAATTTGTACGTTCGTAGCTTATTGTCACCTCTACCCGATATAGATTTATCAGAATGTAAAACAGCATGCCAATTATCGACATCTTTATCGTGTAATTTTGACATGAAAAGTTTTACAACATAATAAGTGTCCATATTTTCAGGACACGATAAATGACTTAAACTTTTTGAATCAAATATATAATTCTCTTTCCGTGTACACTACCGAAGAAATATATATATATCATAAAGAAAGAACTGAAAATTCTTCGATAAGTTGATTTTGCTAAAAATAACCAAATATTAATGTTTCACGATAATTGTTTAAAAGATAAAAATAAAATTTTATATTTAATAGATTTTTTATTTCATAGAAAATTAAACGAGACTTCATTGCATATGATTTTTGTCTTTTATTTTTTAATTCAATGTTTTAAGCAAAATCTAGGCATTAAAAAATCAATATTGAAATGTTTATCGACAGAGTTATCGGTCCTGAATAGGACTGATATAAATTGCATGGTCAACTTTGTTTACCAGCCAATGTTTATCGACAAATTTATCGGTCCTGAGGGCGGACAGATTATAAAGAACTCAATAATTTGAAAATGGTCTCCTTACTTTTCAATTAGCTTTATTCAGGGAAATCTTTAATGTCTCGAAATTCATTGTTTGCAACTTAAATAAACATTGTTTCCACTCCGGTGGGCGGATCCAGCCATTACAAATGTAACCTCAAATCAAGAACAAAATAATTTGAAAACTTTACGTTTACACATTCAATTAGCTATATTCGGGGAAATCATTTAATGTCTAAGCAGTGTCAAATTCATTGTGCTTGCAGCAACTTAAATAAACATTGTTTCCAGGTCCTTCCGGTGAAATAATGCACGACATACAAATGTAACCTCAAATCAAGAACAAATTCTCTTATGTAAAGACAATTACGTTTACGTGGAAATTTCGTAAGCTGAGTGATTTCCTGATCGTAGAGTAACCATAAATATACTAGTTTCAACTTGAACATGTAACATATAAGATTTCTAATACACAACATGAAATTCAATGACAACTTCAGCAAGCATATACACTACGTAATACAAACGTTGGAGTTTTAATGATTTCAGATATGGTAGAAAGTTTAAACAATATTCATTTTTAATTTTCATTTTGAAAGAAGAACTGAATGAGCCACCAACTCAATAATATCGTGTTAAATGTAAAATTGTTCAATTTGTATTTCGTATCTAACATATGCTTATGCTTTATTTATGTTCAAAATACATTTCTCAAACATCCTTCGTGTATTCTTTGAAATGAAAAGTTGGCAGATCTCCCCTACATCGATTTTTAAATCTTGATGGTGAACATTCATCAAAACTAGCCCTGACAGGCGTTCTTCGCCCATAGTGTTGCGTAAGTATGTTTTTGTTCTCCTGAGAGTTGAAAATGACCGCTCGGCTTCAGAAGACGATATGGGCAAGGTGCATGCTACGGTTAGAAGACGTTGCACATTAGGAAATACGTCTTCATCTATTGTTTTCAAACAATCATATAGACTTGCTGGATAGTCACACACATTTTTGCCATCCCATAATCTCTTCCACAACAATATCTCAGCCCTAAGAGATGATGGTGTTAGTAAATCGTCCTCCCAAAGCATAAGACTTGTTACTAAATCATCTGCACTTTCTAGCTGAGTAATTTGTGCTGGAAACAACTCAAATAATGTAGTACCTTTCCGATCTTCCATCTGAAATCTTACGGCCATTTCGGTTTTAAAAGTCACAAAATGGAATCGCAATATTTCGACGGAAGTATTCCTCTGTATTGTCACTTTCTGCATTTGCTCTATGCCTCTGTCGACCTGTTATTCTAGGCCTTGAAATTTCGGTTCCAATATGCTCTGCGATTTTTCTGAATCTTTCTGAAAATTCTTCTTCAATGTTAAGGCGCAAGTTTTCAATTGATTCTTTTACTTTATCAATGCTGTTATAGGCAGTATAAATGTCTTGGTCTCTTTTTTGTAATTTAATAGAGAGAGGTTTGATTGTTTCTAAGCAGCTTTTAACAGTAATAAATGCAACTATAAATGATGATGTCTTTACTGTACTCAATAAGCCTTGAGCTTTTATTCTTGTTTCCCTATCCCAAATCCATGGACCATTTGGTAAGTCTACTAAGTCCACTTCCTCGGGGTTCAACATACCTTCAAATGTTTTGCAGATGACTGGAAAAAGCTCATAAAATGTTTCATAACATAGATGACGTTCCACCCATCGTGTTTTGCATAAGCCTTTAAGTTTTTTGACTTTAGACGGGTTATCTTCTTTTTCGACTACAAGTTCAAAAAACGTTTGTCTTTTAGGGGAATTGTTGAAAAAAAAGTAGATTTCATTAAGACTGTCAATCATATTTCGCACTGGGGGGAGCTTACATGCTGCAGCTATACAGAGATTCAACACGTGACTATTACAATGGACGTACAGTGCTAAAGGTGCCCTCTCTTTGATACGAGCTTGCACACCTACCCTCATTGATGACATAGCCGCCGCTCCATCATATCCTTGTCCCCTACACTTTGTTATGTCTATGTTATGGTCTCTTAATGACTCAAGTATGGCATTTGCTATCTTTTCCCCCGATGTTTGACGTAAGTGAACAAAATCAAAGAACACTTCTTTAATTTCTCTGTTACATGACACGAACCTTAAACACACAGATAGCATTTCCTTGTTAGACACGTCAGTTGTTTCATCTGCTATTAGTGAAAATACGGAACCTTCCTGTCTTAAACGTTCAGTTAGTTTATTTCTAATTTAGTACCAATTATGTCAATTATTTCATTTTGAATTGTTTTTGATGTGTATGTTGCGTTTTTGTTTGCATTTTGTAGATGAGTTTTCAATATCTCATCCGATTCTGCCAACAAGTTCAGAATGGCTAAGAAATTACCTTTATTAGAAGCCTCACTCGTACTTTCATCTCTATGTCCTCTTAGTGAAATGTTTTGTTTTCCACAAAGCAAAACAGTTTTAACAATGCATTGTAAAATATGAGAATTGTTTTCATAATTCTTTTCTCTTATTTATGTTTTAGACTGAATACTTGTGGTTGGTTTTGTTACACTTTCCATAAAACCAGATACCAGCATCATTGCATCTTTATGATACTGGCATGACTCGTGATTCTTAAATACCCCGTCCTTACCCGTGGCTTTTGGGAGGTTCACAAATGGACGAGTCACCAAAACAGCGTTTTTTAATCTTCCATCGTCTGGTGAAAAAAGTACACAGTACTTACATAAACCTCCCATTTTTGAAGGACTATACACTAACCATGGATATTGATTTAACCACGACCGTTGAAAGGATAGGGTATACTGTTTTTTGCTTTTACCTTTTGTTACAACTTGCTTTAACAAGCCAGTATAACTGGAATCCGGAATAAAATGGTGCTTAAGATACTGATATTTCTGATAATCAGTGACCATCCTACGCGAATTTCCAATCAGATCGCCCAAATCAAATGAAGCTGTCGATGTACCAATATTTTGCACTGCTGCTTCCGTCGCGTAGTCATCTGACACGTAGGTGTCTGTTGTAGCATTCTTGGGTTCTCTGTTTGTGTTTTCTCCGAGTTCATGTTCTGACGCAACTTCCATGTCAACATCTGTTGAGCCAGAATTACCTCCATCATCCATCTGTATGTCACATGTCGGATCATTATCAACCAAATTTAATGAAGGGTCTGGAATAAAAGTTCCGTGACTATGGACGTCAGATAGGATGGTTGTTTCAGGGTCTTTTATTATGAGCGCAAAATGATTTGGCTCATAACAAATTCCCTGCCTTGAATCAAGATTACCATCTCTTGTCCACATGACTCCAAAACTAGGTTCATGATTTACTACATTGTAATTTATGGGTATTATAGTCTTGTTATAAAGGGGACGAATGCCTTCATTGACGACAGGATATACTGAGCAGAGAGGTGTTTCCATAATAGTAGCAATAGCTAATACGTGTAACATGGAGGACCATCTGAAATTATCACATGTCAATAGAGCTTCTAGTCGTATGGCAGAAAGTCTACAACGTGTTCTATCAAATTCGGTAGAAGCAGATTCCGTTAAAATCATCGAAAATATTGTATCCTCATGATCAGTA
Source organism: Mytilus coruscus (assembly GCA_017311375.1). Lineage (NCBI taxonomy): Eukaryota > Metazoa > Mollusca > Bivalvia > Mytilida > Mytilidae > Mytilus > Mytilus coruscus. Next base: position 40,273,892 of record CM029601.1, on the reverse strand, counting down.
AACATATGGTCACTCAATCTAGCTTCTTCAATGGATGGATGATTACTGTATTGATCAGGTGTAAGTAAAGCTCTGCGGCTACCAATGTTCTCAGTAAACATGAATTTGAGCAATCTCCTATGGAATGAAACAAAATTCAATTGATATCTCATATACTTGGAACTAAACTATCGGAAGCTTATCATTATGCATGGTGTACATGTCGATGAAAGGAAGAGTAAACCACCGAAGTGTAGCCAATAGGAAAAAGACAAACCCAGGAACAGAAAAGGCACACAACAATAAACACTCAACACTGAAAACTGAAAACCAATGAAAAACACTGACCCAGAAAAAATAGTTTTGCATCACCACTATATATGTTTATATTTAGATTAATGTGTCTGAGGAAAGCATCGTCTAGTTTTAAGGTAGCTAACTCCAATAAAAGAGGGACGAAAGATACCAGAGGGACAGGCAAACTCATAAATCGAAAATAAACTGACAACGCCATGGCTAAAAATGAAAAAGACAACCAGACAAACAATAGTACACATGACACAACATAGAAAACTAAAGAATAAGCAACACGAACCCCACCAAAAACTAGGGGTGATCTCAGGGGCTCAATAAGAGGTGATATTCAGTTTTAGTTTCATTCGTTTTACCTTTTTGCAAATATAACTTTGTTAAACGTTTTAGTAGGTTACAGTTCTCTCTATCTATAATACTTAGTAATATAAATGATAATAATCAAAAACTGTGAAATTTCCTAAAAAGATCTATTTCTAGACAGTAAACCAACAATTGGTTGTCAAATTAGCCTGTAAATTTCATCGCAGATAGATATTGACCTACTAATCATTTAAACACCCCCTCAGTTTTGCTGTAACTGCTTTCTTTTTGGAGATATAAGTCTAAAACGGAATTTTACCCCAATGTTCTAATTTCGGCAACGCCGGCTATGTTTGTTGATTGATACAATTACCGGATAAAATTTTTAATCTATTTAGCCTAAGGAACATTCACTTAAAGTTTGGAAGTATTTAGCCTAGTAGTTTCATCGGAGATTCGTAAAATATTTTACCGAATACGCGACGACGACGGACGACGTCACAACGCCAAGTGATGGCATAAGCTAACATGGACCTGTGGGTGATGTGAGCTTAAAGGGGCATAACTTGAAAAAAATGGTGAAAGTTACGCCACCTAAATTCAAACTTGATCTGTGGTTGGTGTAATAAAAATGGTGTAAAATTTAATAGCATAAGGGCAATGCAAACTTTATTTATCTTGTGGAAACAAAAATTGAACGAACTGAATAAAGAGAACGGCCTTTTACAGCTGACTGTGCGGTATGGGTTTTGCTCATTGTTGAAGATCGTACGATGACATATAGCTGTTAATTTCTTGGTCCTTTGGTCTCTTGTGGAGAGTTGTCTCATTGGCAATCATACCACATCTTCTTTTTTTTATAAGATTTAAAAAATATCATGTGGAAATTTCACAAAATTTTGTCAGCTTGTTTAGGAGGAGTTACTGTCACAAGAATTATGTGACAGGAGGACGGATGTACGGACGCACGGACAAATGGATTTTATCATCACTTCAAGAAGTTAGGGACCGGGAATAATAATACTTTATTGAAAAGCACTTTACGCCCATATGGGCCAATGGCTTAAAAACATTATACATAATATACAGTTTACATATAAACAATGAAAATAAACAATGCAGACACTTTGAACTATATAAATCAAATACCAGCTAGTTACCGTCAATACGTTCTTGTCTTTTATTTATTTGAGAATTCATTACTAATTTGCATTTTGTTGAGCTATATGACAGCCATATAAGATGATGGATATTGTCACATAAATTATAGAAATTAAACATTGTTATAGGAAAACTATAAAACAAACAAAAGTGCATTTGTTTAAACGAATATTCGTCATGTTGGAATGATCAGATACATGATGTAGACAGCACATACGCACAACGTTGAATGAGTCATTGACAGTCATAATCCTCTTGCATGAGATCGATTTATCATTCCTACCCGACGCAGCTCACTTACTTAATTTATACTTAACTATTATATATATATCACCCCGTCAGTCACCATGAATACACTTTTTGAGACTGATCTGAATGACAACAAGCATGTATTACTTACTGACAGTGACACATTCATTTTTCAACAGTTCATAATTCTATTGTATTAAAACTTACTATATTATACAAAGCAGACTTTGATTTACATTGTTAATACTGATGTTATTTTTGTCATTTCACACGCGTTTACTGCATGCGTGATTGGTAAAATTCATGTAATGGAAAAGGGGGGCCTGCCCTGACAGTGGGATGAAACGACGTGACGTCTGTCAAGACATTGTATTATATACGAATAAAAGAACTAACCTGATGTATACATTGACATACTATTGTATAGGCAGTTCCCATTCCCTCTGGTTTTAATGGCAATAAAGGTACAATCATCTGGTTTTAATGCATTTGATAAAGTGTCTAACGAAAAAACATCAAAGCAGGTATTCGCTGACGTTCTCCTGTTTTTCAATAAAGTTTTACACTCTTGAAACATATTTTCTATTTCATTGTCCCTTTTTAAACTTATCAAGCACCGTAAGTTTTGCAAATCATCCGCAAATAGTGACATTGCGGCGAATTGTTGATGAAAACAGAATTAGAAAATCGCAAAACAAGCTCGGACTAAGTTAAAATTCCGTAATATGGACTTTAACGATAATGCATACTGTTTTTTTTAATGCATGTATAATATGTTAATACGATTTTGAAAATTAACATGTAAAAAAGAAAAACGGTACTAAAATAAAAAATCGTCAAAAAAAAGGGGGGTTCCAACCCCCGGAACCCCCCCCTGGAGTCACTCTACGTATCGTATCGTGCGATTACGGTGAACACTCATCGAATATAAAATTGCATACTCTTATTGGATAACAGAGTAAGCAAACACTTACAACAAAGAAATGTATGAATATATCTAATTTACATCGATTTCATGAAAAAACGCTTGATTTTAATTTAGCTCTCTTGTATAATATATCAAGCATTTAATCGTCCGATTTTAAAATACGATGTAAATAACTTCAGCAGCTATATAAAACATCAGCCATTGAAATCAAATTCGCCGTTAATTAAGCACAAACATATTAAGTTATACATTTAGACTTTCGGTGATAATGTTCCTGACTCAGGGAGGACACATGTATATGGACAACAAGTTGTTTATTAATCTCTCCATCCCGCTTTAATATCAATTAGTGGAATAAGAATGGCACAGAAGAAAGTACATTAAAATCAGTGTAGTAAACGTTAACGCTAAGATACCAAATAAAAGGATAAATAAAACACAGCTACAAGTAGTTTCAATTACTTCTCGCAGGATTGGAAGCAAACTGCAATTGCTTACTGAAAATTTCTAAAATAATTTAGAAATTCCTTAAGGAATAATAATACGTCCATTTCTGTCATAGACATATAATTCAAATACATATGTGTTTGTGTTAGTACGTCAAGTAGACAGAGAAGCCAACACTGCGGTCGTAAATACTACACGAACATTATATAGGCTTCATCCCTCCTGTATATAAAGCTCCAAATGTTTACTACGATCATCAATCAGATTTATGGATTTTTGGAAGAAAAAAAACAATTTTAGTTTGATCAATGTTCTCACTTTTGCACCCTGATATGCTATAAGAGGAAAGAAATGCCGCATTTTTCAGTTTATATACGACATAAGAAAACATTGGTTTGTTTTTAAAATTCATAACTGTTCGGTCTTGGGCACTGTTAAGGTCGTCTGTAATATGATGGTATAAAGGATCATATCTATGGAAAGGTAACTATATACTATTTATTATCCTTAGCTTTTCATTTTTTTTTTTTTTTTTTTGAGCGTTGATGAAGAGATAAACAGAAATTTTACCTTAGATTTCTATAGTCTTATTTTCATCATCTAAACATCCAATTTCACACTTTCAAGAACTAGAATTGTTATCACCGTCGGATATATAGACGTGTAAATAAAACTTATATTACTGCTAGGCAGTGAGTAAGTGATATAAGGTAATTAAGTATTGTGGAATGCTTACCGGTAAAAATCAAATTCTTGATTAACGCATATCAATTTGAAAAAAAAACTTTGTTTACCTTTTGGTCTCAGAAAATCTCCTGTCAGTTTTCAAATGATCGTGCCTCAAGTGCTTTTAAAAGGGTTCCAATTGGATCTTTGCTTTTGTTTATTTTGACGACATACTCATTTTAGCAGACCTTTTGATGAACAACTTATGCATCTAAATTAAGTATTTATTAAATATCAAGACGCAAATCTTACAATAAAATCATCAAAAAAGGATGTCAAATACTTGGGTCAAATCCTATCAAAACATGGAGTCTAGTCGGCTTTAATGTCCTTATTTTCGGATCTTAAAAATCAGAAACAGTTGAATTTTGTTTCGGAGATGTGAAGTTACAATCTTCAATTTATTCAATCTTTCTCTAAAATTAATCTTGTAAAATGCTATACTATACTAAGAGAGGTTTGTAAAAGGAAGTTTCAATGGTATTCTGAGTACCTGGATGATTTTAATTACCTCAAACAGGCTATATATAAACAGTACTGATTTTGTTTAATATCCTGATACGAACAAATCCTTTATACTGACGGATCATGCAATTAAGATGAATTACATGTATGCTGTCGTTCTCGGTCAATTGAATAGTCAAGTTTGAGAGACTGTCAAATCATATTTAAGCAGAAATTTGTCTAAAGTAGAACGAAACTGATGCAGCACATATATATAGAAAAAATATGTAGCTGTTCTAGAGCATGTCATACATTTGCATGCTTATTTGACTCGTCGGTTTGAAGTTTTACAGATCAAAACGCTCTTAAAATTTGATTAATCAGAAAATTGCAATCAATTAATAAGGGTTTTGAGTTCTATATTAAAGGATCGTGATTTTTATATCATTTATAAACCAGATAAAAACAATGCGTAAGCATATGCACTTAGCAGACACAAATACCGAAATCGGTAAATAAAAGTAATACATCGCCAGTGAAAAAGTATTTCCTACTGTAAATAAAAGTAAGTTTCTGTGAGGTGCAATGTACTAGTATATGAATGCAATAGAAACAGAGATTGATAATGAGGATTTGATTTTGATTTTTGGTGTTTTAACGCCACTTTTAAGCACCGCTTTTGGGCTATTTCGTGGCGGTCAGTTTTATTGGTGGAGGAAGCCGGGTGCTCGGAGAAAACCACCGACCTTCGATAGGAAAACTGACAATCCTAGTCAATTAAGATTGAGTCGAGTGCACCCGCACGAGCGGGGTTCGAACTCACAACCTCAGTGTTGACTGGCTAGTGATTACAGTAGTAACTACTTAGACCACTCGGCCACCGAGGCCCCTTTGATAATGAGGAAGACGAGGACTGCAATTTATTTATGGAGATTATCCTCTTAATCATGTTACATTCTAAATTCCTCAAAAAGTAGATATCAGGTATTCATGCTATTGGTGTCAGAAAAAGTTTGACCCTGATTTTAAGATTATGTCCTTGTTGCAAAAGGTACATTAAGCAATGTCTTCCTACAGCTGTTACAAGTGCTGTTTTAATAGCATATAATTATGTGAACTTTGGTGGTGCCCACTCTGGATTTGACAGGTTAACGACAAAAATATTATTAGTAAAAATGCGCTAAACAATTAAAGATTATTTTCATTCCTATGACAGGTGTCGACGAAATAAAGTTGACCATCAACTTAAATCTGACTGCTGAGATCTTCGCAAATGACAGGGCCATTTCAGGGATGGCATATAATCTTCTTAAAGTTAAACAAAACAAACAAAGGTGAATATGATTTGCTTGTATTTGTCGATAGCTTAAGAAAATGATTTGAGGCGTTTCTTATGAATACGCATTCAGAGAGGTTTTTATTAGCAAGTTATTTGGGAATTGACGAAGAAAACAGTTTCATGGTTAGCTTAGTACTGTTTTGTGAGAGGTTTTCGATGACACAAGATATTTGTCTAGCTCGTACCATCCTTAAATAAGTTGGTTCGTCGAAAGATGCGACCCAACCACGGAAAAATCTTTGAGAGCATGCTGTGACAAGGCTCAAAATTATTGACCGATAAAATATCCGGAAATTTGATGGTTTAACGAAATTCTCCTTCCACAGTTATTTGCTGTTTCGAAGATAAATGAATCTACCTATCGTCACTTCTGTTTCGCCTAAACAGAACTTGTCAGCAGATGCCGAATTCTAGATTAAAGAAACACTATCAAATTGAAAGATCAAATAAGAACTTGCACTAAAAATATGTTAGAAAGACAGTTTAGATGTATTTCCCTGTCCCATGATGTACTGTAAACCAACTTATTTTCGCAGATACTTTATTTCGCGTTTAGCCCTTTCTAGCCCATTTCGCAGCGATTTAATTTCCCAATGATGCAGTTAAATAAGGAAAGTTACAAGTTTTACATATTCGTGACGATTTATATTCGCGTCATTTTTCTACTCGTGAAAGTCGCGAAATTTAATTTGCTCGCGTAAATTAGTTGGTTTACAGTAATCATTTGATACGCAGTTTGAAGGTTCATTATCCAGCAAAGTTTTCTTAACTTTCTCGACCGTTCAAATTATCTGTTTCCGTCAATTTAACTTGTGAACAGTTTCCAAAGTCTAATTTGATTTGAAAAGTGAAACAATCGCAGATCAAAAATATTACAATTAAAAATAAGAGCTGTAGTTTCACCTCCTGCTCATGTGATTCCAGTCGATAACTCACCGAAATTGGTGGACACGTACAAAGGGCCTAATGACGTAACAGAATTTGGACCAATTTATACATTCAAATTAAAAATGTTCAAATAATAAAGTAAAATCGATTGCCAATGCCAAAGGAATTATACCATGCAGGGATCCAAAAGATAATCTGCTACAACCCAAATGAGGTGATGCAAAAAAGCACTAGAGATGCAAACAGTTCAATCAGCATAATCAAAGTGACAAGAATGTGACTCCGGCACAAAATATTGAGAATTAAACAAAGATGGTAATGGTGTATACCTTTTCCAATTGTCAACTTTCCATTTCTCGTCAGTAACATACTCGCTGTTCGATCGTATGGCGTTTACATATCTCAATATGTACCGCTCGTTCTTTTCCACACAATATAAGAACTTTATTAAAAGGGATGTTCTCCTTACAAAAAAACACTGAAGAACGCACGAAATCGGCACTGCATAAGTTTTAAGATCACCATCAAGATTATGGTAGACAGATTCGATGTGTCTTTGTCTCAATTCACTAGCGTCAAGTTTTCGTAGTCATATCTTTAGATACAAGAGAAGGCTTCCTATCGCTGATTGTGACATTTTGATTGAGTTTGGATTTGTTTGACGGATGATGCATGCATAGCAAAAGACGCTTACTCATCCGGTTTCGATCTGTTTGAAGTTCATGCGATTACCTCATTTTTGTGTTTGACCTTTATTTGTATCTGTAAACTTCTGTTTTCTCTAATGTTCAGGAACTAAAAGTGTGTATATACACGGGTGTCATTCGGTTTATCGAAAGAATTGATCGTGAAAGAATAAGTAACGGTGGTTAAGCATTGCGACCAGATCGTGAAAAATCTGGTATCGGATCGTGAATGCAATAAAGTGTAATTCTACTTCAAAATCTATGAAACAATCTGCTGTAGTTTCAAAAGGTGGAACAAATTAGAAAAAAAGTTATGTCTGTCAAAATGATGCAACTTCCTTAATAAAACTGTGCACTTAATAAATGAAAAAATGCAGTACTTTTTAAGAAAACACAAAAGGCGACACACAATCCTATGGAAATCATTAAGAAAAATCACGTTTTGTAACTATAATAGTCACATTCCAATATACCATGATATATTTAAAACTTAATCTTTATATGTCAGATAGTCCAGTAAAATATACTTATGTTATTACTTGAAAAAGTTCATATTATTTTTGAAAAAGTCTATTTTTGTTGATTTTTTATCAAAATTGATCGTAAAAGATCATTCAACGCATTATTTGGATTGTGAAAGACAAGGCGTGACCACCCTTAATGATCAGAAAACAGCATTTGTTTACCAATTGATATACTTGTAATTGGTTGAAGTGTTTAATTACTTTCTTAGAACGTAAATCATTGCTTTAATTATATTTCCCATATTTAGACCTGTTTTCATTTATGAGGCGATGCTACGCGTAACTAGGCATCCAAGATAATAAGACCTACAGCAGCGTAAATGGTAGAAAGGTCAATATTATGTATACATAATGTATGCTCTTATAATATTTACAGTTATGGTGTGCTTGTTCATGTGAAAATTTCTCATATTAATACACCGTCAAAATTTTATGTTTGGTTAAATTTCTTCAAAATACTGGTCTGGTCATCTGTTTTGTATATTGCCCTTTCATACTATTTTAAACTGCTAGGTTTTCTTACATATATTTCGATGTGCCCTTGCTGTCTATCATTTGTTGTTTAGTTATATATGTATTGTCTATCATTTGTTGTTTCGAAATTAATGGTCTTTTGTTGGGCAATGTATGACAAATATATGTTTAAAGACCTCGCCCGTAATTATAAATTATGTAATTCATTGACCGCTCCCGACATGTGTAACTTCAAGGCATATTTTAGCGGCGATCGATGTCTTTCAAAATTACTTTATTTTTATCAATAGTACCGCTTAAGTAGACGCTAGGGGCCGTCTTGACCTTGTTGTAGGGTATGAATGATTTGTTCATTGTTGAAGGCCCTACATCAACTGTCAAGATGAAGAACAGGAATAAAAGCCCTGTTCATTGATAATTTTCTATGTTTTCTATGTATTGTGTGCGATTTTGTCCCATGTACATTTACTCCATATCCTTTCATTTTCTAATAATGCGTAATGCATCCACAAACGAGGGAAGCGAGAGGTGGTATGGTGGTTTTCCCCCGGAAATATCTTAATGTGTGCGTTTTTGTTTTCGAAAGGGTAATGGAGATGTATAAGTCCACTCTGTGTTTTTGTAACTTGTTTTTGTTTGTATCGATCTGATGAGTTAAGCCCTTTTCAACTGAATTTTATAGTTTGTTCAATTGTTGCTCTGTTACACCACTGTCCCAGGTTAGAAAGAGGGTCGCTGACACGTTTAACCCGCCACATTATGTAGGTGCCTGTCCCAATTCAGGAGTCTGTAATTCAGTGGTTGTCGTTCGTTGGTGTATGTCATATTTGTTTTTCGTTCATTGTACATAAATCAGGCCATTAGTTTTCTCATTTGAATTATTTACATATGTCATTTCGTGGCCTTTTTATGTCTGTATGGGTTTTACTCATTGTTGAAGGCCGTACGATGATCTATAGTTGTTAAATTCTGTGTCATTTGTTCTCTTCTGCAGAGTTGTCTTTTGGAAATCATACCACATCTTCTTAATTCTATATTTGATTTAGATCAAATAAGCGTTATCATCTAATTTTACACACAGGTGTATTGAAGATGTTCTTTCCATTAACAATACGAACTTTCCTCATTTGGTCCCATTAATAGTCATGAACTAGATATCATAGACACCACATATACAACTTCCTCTGCATCATTTTTAAACATATACCCCGAATTTGACTACAGCGGTCATCTTTTAATACCAGAGTCTATGACAAACGAGATGATTTCAATTTTGAAATTATAAAATTTCCTCAATTTAGCAGCGATTTACCAAATTCATCTGCCTATAAAGTATACATTTCTGAACTCATACGATTTTCAAGAGATTGCAACTGATACTCAGATCTAGTTTGTAAAACGTTATCAGTGCCTGCACAAACAATTAATGATCCAGGGTTTTAGGTGATGACTCGGTGTAGCATTTTATCTACTTCTACAGTTTTATCTTTATTTGTCTTTGTACTACTATAGTATTATGTTCCATTTGATCGTATGCCTCTTGTCGTGGTTCGGTATATGTGCATCCAGCTTTCAGAATTTTGACTTTTAGCGTTCTTTATGTGGGTTGGTCCAGATATGCGATAAGGAAACATGAGGTTTTTTATAGCGTAGTTTCATTTTGTATACCCTTGTACTTATATTTTGATTTTTATGAATTTTATCGGGTTAGTGTATATGTCATTATGAGAGGAGACCCTTACGTATACGGAGCCCCTTAAGTGCCAAGTAAATAGAAATATTTTCGTTTGTCGGACATTTAAGCTGATGCGCACTAGTTTGAAAAGTCGTGCACACGACATCTAATAACTGGTGCTCATGACTTTCAAAATCTGGTGCGCTCGACTTTTAAACTGGTGCACACGAGTTTGAAAGTCGTGTGCACCAATTTGAAAGTTGTGCGCGCCAGTTTGAAAGTCATGCGAACCAGTTTGAAAGTCATGCACACAAGTTTGAAAGTCATGCACACAAGTTTGAAAGTCATGCGAACAAGTTTGAAAGTCGTGTGCGCCAGTACTTGAAAGTCTTGCACACCATCTTTGAAAGTCGTGCGCGCCAGTTTGAAAGTCGTGCGCACCATTTTGATAGTCATGCGCAACAGTTTAAAAGTCATGCGCTCCAGTTTCAAAGTCATGCGCACCAGATCTTGAAGGTCGTGAACACCATTTTTGACAGTCGTGAGCACGTGTTTGAAAGTCATGCGCGCCAGTTTGAAAGTCATGCACACAAGTTCGAAAGTCGTGCGCACGAGTTTTCAAACTGGTGCGTGCAAGATTTAATATCCGGCAAACGAACATATTTATATTTTCATGACACTTGAGGGGCTCCTTAATTATGCTTTACTATACTGGCTGTATTATCAACTACATAATCTTTCTTTTTGGATGGCGTATTTGTTTGATTCGATTGTAAGTGTGTTTGTTTGGTGTGAGCCAATGCTCCGTGTTGAAGGCCGTACTTTGACCTATAATGGTTACTTTTTCGAACTGTGATTTAGATGGAGAGTTGTCTCATTGGCACTCATACCACATCTTCTGATATCTATTGAAAGTTAAATTACTGTGTTGTATGTCTGTGATGTATGCTACTGGATGCCAGATATGACCACGTAAACCAATTAATTCTGTTAGTGTTGCTCACCTAATTTGGCAATATTACGGAACATTAAACAACTGTCATACAAGTGGGCGTATAAGCAAGCAAGAAAACCAGATTTAACCCATCATTTGCTGAGGAAAATGCCTGTGCCAAGTCAGGAATATGACAGTTGTTTTTCTGCTCTTTTGTTTTAAACAATGTTTTTTCCCCCAAGTTTTACAAAAATCAGCAAGGATCTTCGTTTCACAGATATGACTATGCATAAAAATTAATGGGCATCAGATGAGACAATCTTAACTTTTCAAACAAAATAAACCTTATGCAGGACGGACAGACACCCTTATATTGTTATAAGAAAACTAGTCGATGTGGTATTATCAAAAAATCCAATCCAATGGCATTGAACCATTATAGCCCTATTCACAAACAAAAGTGAAGCGGAATCAGTCATGTAAATCCAATCTGTTGACATACCGATTACAAGCATAAATAATCACTTGTTTAAAGAAAGATTCGAGTGTTTTCGTGGATTTTTTGCAATAACGTATAAGCGGCAACTGATCTTCCTCGATCCTTTTCACGATCATCCAAAAGCGGTACCCGATCTTTCACGATCCGTAATATCAACTTTTTACAAATATTACCGTTTTTGCGAAGTTTCTGAATAAACTAAATCAAAATAACTTTAAGAACTATTTCAAACAGTATTTTTGAACGATATTTCTGGGAGAAAGGTAGTTTATGCATTAAAAATTTGAAAAAAAATCATGTTTGTTTACATTTTTATTTCTCTGAAATTTCGAAGAGCAATCTGCCTTTTGTAGTTTTGTAAAAACGGTGTATATTTAAGTCTTGATTTTTCTTGGATACTCATCAGAATGTTGAACCATTTTGACAGACAGTTTTGTTTTTCCAATATTTTTCATAATAATTGATTAAATAAGATTATTTACTGACGGAGCATGTGTCTTCTCGATAATATTTCATTCACGATCCTATACCAGATCTTTCACGATCTGATCGCAATGCTTGACCACCGTTAGTTATTCTTTCACGATCATTTCTCTCGATAAACCGAATAACACCCGGGATATAGCAACATTTGTTTGAAATCTTAAATTGAAAGAAGGAGAGAACGAAAATCACAAATGTTTTAGAGTATTTAACTCAAACAAGCTCTGGTTTATATATCCTATTTCACCTTGTGTACATAACAAAGTATATAGTTACGTCATCATCAGTATCATCATCATTCATTATTGTTATTTTTAAAGCTAGCATTTATTTTTTTAATCATTTTACTTGACCAGAATTAGATTCACACGGTATATTTAATTTCAAAATATTGCATGTAATATTAACATTGTACTTTTATAAATTGTAATCCGAAAAGACTACATAATAGATATAAGAAGATGTGGTATGAGTGCCAATGAGACAACTCTCCATCCAAGTCAAAATTTATAAATGTAAACCATTATAGGTCAAAGTACGGTCTTCAACACGGAGCCTAGGCTCACACCGAACAGTAAGCTATAAAGGGCCCCAAAAATTACTAGTGTAAAACCATTCAAACGGGAAAACCAACGGTCTAATCTATATAAAACGAGAAACGAGAAACACTTATGAACCACATCAACAAACGACAACTACTGAACATCAGATTCCTGATTTAGGACAGGTGCAAACAAATGCAGCGGGTTTAAACGTTTTAATGGTACCAAACCTTCACCCTTTTTCCGAAACAATAGTGTAACATCACAACATAGAAAGACACACTATAAAATATCAACTGAAATAGCTTAACTCAATCAAAGGACATAGTAACACCATTGAACATACACTGAACAAATAAATTTGACCTATGATACAATGTAAATTCAAAATAAATAAACTAAGGGAAGAATAATAAAAGTAACATGTTATATCGGTATGAAATGTTAAACAATTTAAGAAAAACAATATGCTCGAACAAAAATATCAGCCATTTGCAATAACTTTAAACACAGGTAAATAAAATAATTTTGTTGTTAGGTATACGTATACAGTTACAATAGAGAAAGGAAATATTTTAACAAAATAAAAATATTTTGATGTTCATAGTACGAAGTGGAAATTTATATTAGTACCAAACACTTATCAAAGCTGGTATATAGACCAGATATAACCCTGAATAACATTAAATAACAAAAAAGCATTACAATTAGTATCAACAGGTCAAATAAACAAGAAAGTACGATTTGAGAGTACTGCAGTTACTGACAGCTAGTTAAAAGCCAAAACAATCAATAATAAAAATCATGCATCAGAGACTAAAATCAACTAAAACACATCCCAGGGATTTAGTATTTTAACGTCATGGACAGTCAAAGAAGACATGACTAGTGCAATGCCAAAAATAAATGTATCGACAGACAGTAGGATAGTTAGAGTTTAACCTCTTTATAGATCAAAATGAACGTGGGTGTGTCTTTAAACATCCCGTTTGAAAAGAATACAAATTTAGTTATGTTTTAATTTGCTGATGACAAAATCGATATTAGTGCCAATGTAAACTATATTCAAAGATCTAATTACAACATTGGTAAGATAACCTGAACTAATAAGTTTATTTAAAGGTTCGATGAGTTTACACGGATCATATAGTGATTTCCGCGCTTTAAGTACAATATTACCGTAAAATTTAGGATGTGAAATACCGTTTTCATCAGTTTTCTACAGGTACAGCCACATTTACTAATCAAATCTTTGTATCTATGAAAGAACTTAGCAAAAGTTTTACGTAATTTATGGTAACGAAATCTCTGACTTAATAATTTACTAGTGATGCATTGATTACGTTCGTTAAAATCTATGACATCACTACACACACGGGCATGACGAACGAGTTGGGATATATACACACCGTATGATGGAGCCAAAGGAACATCGCCGTCTAAAAAGGAAAAATAACAATAGGGAATGAAAAGTCGTCTCTTTTGTCGTAGATTTTCGTATGGAGTTTTCCTTTAGAGATTGAAATGTCCAAGTCCAGAAAAGGACAACTACTGCTGTTTATGTTAGATTTAGTTAAAGTAAGTTCTATTGGGTAAATTTCGGTAGTATATTTAGAGAACTCTGGATTATTTAACGAAAAATAGCATCTAGATAACGGAAGGTATTGTTGAATGTATCAACCAAATGTAACAATGACGTGTCTTTACTGAGTTTGGTCATAAACTGAGATTCATAGCAATACAGGAATAAATCTGCTATTAAAGGGCGCAGTTAGTGCCCATAGGAATACCTACTACTTCTCGATACACTTTATCGCCGAAACGTACATATATGTTGTCCAGGAGAAAATTTAAAGCTTCAATCATATCTTCACATTTCCAGTAAGTGTATCTAGCATACTTTCCTTTTCGTTACAGAAAAGGCTTTAAACGAGTTACAGCAAATAAATTTGTAATGAGATTTTCAAAAGACCATTTAATTAAATATGAAAACTTTTCTTGATAAGATTGTGTGGAAGTGTAGTATAGAGAGTAGAAAAATCATAACTGTCAACAGAATTAAAAGGACCATCAAAAGCATGTATTTTATCTAAAACCTCTAAAGAATTTTAACACTCCAAAATAATTAATACCATTATTTTCATAAGCTTTATTACAAAAGTTAATAACAAGTTCTTTGATAGTAGTAAGGAGGTAGTTAGAAGAACTGATAGATTGGTAGTAGAACACTTACTAGATGCGGAGATGAAACGGAGTTTAAATGGTTTTTGTGCAATTTAGGTAACCAGTACATAGTAGGGACTTTCAAATGTTCGGAAGAGGCTTTAAGCTGGGTAGTGGCAGTGATATGCTTGTTTACAATTTGACTCTCTGTGGAGCGTACGGACCTGAATGTAGATGAATTTGTAATTTCGTTTTGGAGAACTTCCGTGTAGTATATGCGTCACACCACCACTACATTATTTGCTGCTTTATCTGCCGGTACGAACACAAACCGCTTTATGAGTACTTGAGTTTATTTTTATTCTGGAAATGGGAATATCATGGACCCTATTACTAATTTCAGAATTGTTTTCAAAATGAGATATACGAATATTAACAGTATTCATAATTTTATTCAAATAACTGTCTAGAGATTTTTATCAGATTTTCACGTTTACACCAATTTTACAGTAGACAGACAGAGCGTCTTTAAAACCTTACGACACTGTTTCCAATCTATTTTAGATGGAGGACGATATTTCGGTCCTTTCTTAAGAAAAGTTATGACCTCACGGTCTTCGACGATGTTGAGGTCTCCTGTAAGGACATGACCATAGGGAACATATCTAAAACTAGATGTTTCACAATCTCAAGTGGAAGGAACATTATTTACTATATTGACGTCTGATGTAACTGACGTATAATTAAAATCAAACTTCTGCTGGGTTTTTATAAGAATACGATAAGTATGATTTACTAGTACATACTTCATTTCACTTTGAGTAAATAAATTATTTTTAAATTATGAATCTAGACATGATTTATTATTCTGCTAGATTTCAGAAAACAGCATACAAAAAAATGACCTGAGAACAACAACGCAATAAACAGAAACCTGTTTCCGGGGAAGAAAATCCTACTATTCCACTTGAAACGTTGCTTTATGTTAGGATTGTGTCACTTGTTACTACTTAAACACTTCGACATTCTACTTGACTAAACTATTTTAACCGTACTGTACCTAGAGTATTTTTCGTTTGTAAATCAATAATCACTTCACTCTTTTGTAACAGTTGTTAGTAAATTTCTTGATTCAGTTGATAATACATTGCTTCCTTCAGTTGTTAATACATTTCTTGTTTGACAATATTTTTTTATTATGGCAAGAGTTTGTTATCGTCAAATTATCGAAATTTCTAACTTACTGTGCACCTATAATTGCAGCTCTTTTTGTTTATTGTTAGGAATCTTCTTTCATGAAAAAACTTCAAAAGGAAAAAATTAAATTCTCAAACTGAACTACTTCAGAGTTTATTAATATGAACAGAAAGGCGAAAGATACCAAAGGGATATTCAAACTCATAAGTCGAAAACAAACTGACAATGCCATGGCAAAAACAAAAACGACGTAAAGACAAACAACAGTTCACAAAACACAACATAAAAAACTATAGACTAGCAACACGAACGCTTCCAAAAACCGGGGGCGATTTCAGGTGCTCCGGAAGGGTAAGCAATGTGGCACCTGTCGTGTTGCACATGTAAGTTCACATCAGATAAATGTAAGTATCCGAATGAGCTCCATCTTAATAAAGCTAAAAGTAACAATCAACATTGTTAATTTCTAGACATGGCTGTGTTTGTATAAAATGAAAAATTAAAACTTTACTGTAAGAAAAAAAAAACGTTTTTAACTTTGCCATCACCAACTTCTCTTTTTTTGACGGCGATGTTCCTCTTGGCGCATCCGACGGCCTGTACATTTTACAACTTATTTGCTATAATATGTTCTAAAGAAGCTTACTTAAATAAATGTAACCTTGCACTTGCATTAACACGAAAGTTAGTGAATTCTTTTACAGGTTTACAGATCATATTACCCCATACTTTTCCAAAACTTGTACAGTCGGAATCAGCCTCGTATCTGTAAACGTTTCTGGTAAAAAAAAATATAAGACGATATTTCTCATTTTACCTTTTATTGTAATGTCGTTAATAGATCCAAAAACACTAAAAAATTGAATATTTAAACTGGGGAAAATTTATTGGGACATTGAATCAGATATAATGTTTCTCGTAAAAATTCAAAACTTGACGATATTGCGCACCCTAACTTTTGTGGTTATGTCATTAATAGAACTAGAAGATTAAAGATTTATATATCTAAACTGGGTGAAATGCTGACATCTTTAAATGGCAAGGCAACGGCTACAGGCGTGATAATCTCACTAATTCAGACAAAATGTTTCTTTTTCTCAATGTCCTGATGATTTTAAATACTCACTAGCCTCTTACTGTCGTTTTAAATCAAATTTAATTTAACTATGAAACTTCATGAAACCGGTTTCTGTTTTTGTTTTTGTTTTTCCCTTGAGCGACAGTATCCAACCAGCATCTTGACCTTTCTTAGCTATCATCTTGTAGTAGCAATCACATTTTTTTCTTGTCTTTTTTTTTACAATGTTCAAGAAAGACTAACACGACGCGTGTTACATGTGGAGCAGGAACCGCTGGCCCTTCTGGAGCACTTGAGTTCAACCCCCAGTTTTGGTGGGGTTCGTTGCTCAATTTTGAGTTTCTGTGTAATGTTTTGTTATTGTTTGTATTTTCGACATTTTTTTTATATTTTATCATAGGTGTTTTTTTGTTTTATTGGATTTTCGATTGTCCCCTTGGTATCTTTTCTCTCTTTTAAGTGGTCAACCTGTTGGTAACTGCAATTTGAGGGTTTTTTATTGTGGGGTTTAGTTTCATGACATATTGGCAAGATAGGCAACGGGGGAGTTTTGTGTTTGTTAAAACTGATTTAACCCCACCGCATTGTGTGTATGTACCAAGTCGGGCTATCTGGACCATATGTTGTTCGTTGTTGTTTGTCCATGTTTGTTCATTTTAGAGTTTTTTTCAGAGAGGTTGTGTATTGGTGTTTGATATGGTCTGTTGTAATATGTGGTATATTTTTCGTCTAATGTTATTCCTCTTTATGTGTATTTCTATTTTACAGGGCCTTTACACAATGTGTTTCCTGCGATTTTATTTTCCTAAATTGAGTGTTATCTGTTTTGTTAAAAAAATTCTTTTATGTTTCCCATTTAGTGACTTCGCTATAAAAAGGCATTTTTTCACAATGCTTTGATCATAAACATTCATATTTCCTTGTTTAGTAGCATTAGGAACAATTCATCAAAAATCCAATTAAGTCATATAAAGATAGCATGAAATTAGTATTATACCAGCAATTGCAATGCTGTCACAGCACATAAGCTATTGCAATTTATAACAAACCCTATTATAGCGGATCTCGAAGTTTATTGAAAATAATGATTATAAAAATTACACAAAAAACAGGAAACGCAGTGTTTACAAAAGTTTAACGAAGTAAATAATGCATACGAAATTGAATATTACGTGAGTTATTATAAATGAAAGCTAAGGACACAGCTTGCGAACAAAAATAAATAGAAATTTATTTAATTTTCATTGTAATGTTCATGTTGTTGACATGTTTTTTTATACTTAAGGATAATGTAAACTTTTGTTGTTTCAATGCTAAACATATGGAAATTTTATAAAAAAAAATCCACTGCCTTTCCCCTTGTACTCCTTTATTTGACCATTCGATGCTTAAAAGATAAAGGATTATTGCATGCAGTGCTAGCAATGATTTCCCTTAAAAAAAGTATATAAATAAAGATATTGGTTAAGGCTCATCATAACCTTTTAGCAAGTATGGCCGTTTTAACACCATAAATTTCACTCTGAGTACTGTAACAGACAAACCTGTGCATCAGGAAAAGTTTTAGAGCATGGCTGGACCTAGATATATGAAATTTAAATGCCTTTTAAGTTTTAAAATATTAAAAACTTAAATTCAAAATGAATTTTGCCATTCATTTTTTTTTTTTTTTTTCATTCCTGCAGTAGGTGCCAAAATAAACTAAGTTGGGAAAGAGGTTTGAGAAGCTCCCCTCATATAATAAATGTTGTGAGTTGTGTTGATTTAAAAGGATAGTAGATGGACAATATATATCTGCGAACAATGGCTGATTTGCACAACGTAACTGAGTGGACCGTATCAAATGAAACTCAGGTGTTTGTTTATTTTGCTATCTTCTGCAGACTGGAAAAAATGCACATCAAAATTCAGGTAAGTTTTTAATTTTCTAGAACATAAAACTACATATAACTTTTATATATCTAGGTCCAGTCATGCCTTAAAACTTTCCTCAATTTTGTGTCCTTTATTGTTTTGGTTTTTTTATATATAAATTGTTTACCATTAGAAAATATTGACATGTATGCTGATGACACAACATTGCACTGTGCTGGTAACAGTATCCATTCTATCGAAAATAATTTAAATCATGATCTCTGTTGAGTAAATATTTAGTGAAATTAGAACAACATGTTAATAAATCCAACAAAAACCACAAGTATCCTAGTAGGTACTCCCCAGAAGAAAAATATACTAGACAAGCGAATAAATGTTAGTAGAGATAATAAAATTATTCAAACAGTGAATACACAAAGGTATTAGGAATTAGAATAGATCACCACCTTACTTGGAAAGAGCAAATTAATTAAATTTCTAAAACCATTTGCTCAAGATTTTTTTGCAAAATCAAGTTTCCGAGACAGAATTTCATACAATAAACTAATTATAGTATACAAAATCATACACAATAAAACTCCTGATTATCTGAAAGAGATATGTGTTCAGAACTCTGAAATAAACAAAAGAAAAATAAAATCCGTCTCAAAAACAATTTGGTAGTTATTCTAGCCAAACATGAATATAATGGAAATAATCTTTTGCATAGAGCTCTGCAATTCTATGAAATAGCTTACCAACGAACATAAAAACATCAACATCTTTATGTTTATTTAAAACTAAATACTTCAAATATCTCCATCAAGTCACACAGAGATAAATTATTAATTAACATGAACACTATGAATGATATTAATCTTATGTATACATATTTAACCCCGCCGCATTTTTGCGCCTGTCCCAAGTCAGGAGCCTCTGGCCTTTGTAAGTCTTGTATTATTTTTACTTTTAGTTTCTTGTGGATAATTTGGAGTTTAGTATGACGTCTATTATCACTGAACTAGTATATATATTTGTTTAGGGGCCAGCTTAAGGACGCCTCCGGGTGCGGGAATTTCTCGCTGTATTGAAGACCTATTGGTGACC
The DNA here is from genome assembly GCA_017311375.1 of Mytilus coruscus. Taxonomy (NCBI): domain Eukaryota; kingdom Metazoa; phylum Mollusca; class Bivalvia; order Mytilida; family Mytilidae; genus Mytilus; species Mytilus coruscus. Next base: position 40,253,900 of record CM029601.1, on the reverse strand, counting down.
TTCTGTTGTTGTCTGTTCTGTGGTCGGGTTGTTGTCTCTTTGACACATTCCCCATTTCCATTCTCAATTTTATTTTTTACAGAGTTTGTCTTTAGTGCCGTGTGGAGACAGTAGAGTGCCTCCCGTGCTTCAGGTTTATGCTCTTATAATATACTAGATTATGGAGTGTGTGTCCGAGCGAGAACTTTCTAGTTCATTACTTTAGGAATATTTATCAAAAGTAGTATTTCAATTTTCAGCCCCATTCTACTATTTAGTCAGACGTCAGTCGCTACCCTGATATACCCTATCTTTTGTTTTATTTTCGGGTAATTAATGACGGATAGCGTTTGACATCTTCAGCCGAACAGAATTATCATTTTAAATAATTTAATTGATTGTATGCTGGTTCATATTCTGGACGCCAGTCTTTGCTTCTAATTAAATCCACAAACAAAAACAAATATGAAGCTTAGAAATGGAAAAATATTAAATACTAAACTCGTTCAAAGGGTATCTACACGTCTCAATCTTCAAAATCGCTTGTCTAAAAATACTACCATCGCTAACATTTTAACAATAAAATCGTGGTTACCCTTCTATCGATAAGTGTCATGCCAAAAAATGACTTACATGTCCCCGTCTTTCCACCAACAATACGGTAAGGTCCACGTTTAATGGTCGCACATTTTCTTTAAATTTTGAAACTGATATAACTTGAAAAACAAACAGTATTATTTATTTACTCACATGAAACAAACCGGGATGCGGTATTCAGTACGTAGGTGAAACTGGGCTTTTATTTTTATCTAAACGCACGCAAGAACACCTGTATCGTTTTAAAAGACCCAATAAATTCAAAAGTATCATTTATCAACACCTTAAGAAGCACAATCATCCTATTAAATATTTAACAGTTCAACCTTTAGAAGTAGTAAATAAGCAGCCTGGTGAATCTCATTCAAAGTTTGTACGATCACGGAAAATAATTGAATTAAATTGGATTAAAAATTACAGACAGTCTACCTCTCGGTCTTAATGATAATATCATGGAATTGGTAATATATCAAGAACCGATTCTGTTAACATTTTGGATATAGTTTCTAAAACTGTTCGTAAAACCGTTCTCATGGTCGTAGAAAAATCGCAATCAAAGAAAATTTCGGACAATCATACCAATATTTCGGACCTAATTTCTATTTCAAAAACAACGGCAGACATTATTTGTTAACAAAGCTCTGTTCATTACCGGTTAATAAGTTAAATAAAATTTTAGAGGATTGCAACACAATTTCTTATAGCAGTCCTAAGTATGAAATCGTTCAAATTATAATGGCATATTGTTATTCTAAACTGTTTCCCAAAATTGATCGCCCTGAAGATCATAAAAATTTTTATTAAAATAAAGTATGTCAATAAAGGTTTTGATTTTGTAAATATTGCCGGTATTTTTAACGACCATTCTGTTAAAGAACAAATTCCTGGATATTTTGATAATACTGAGCTCCCTCTTATTTGTTATATTTACAAGAAATCTACCCGGAAATATGTGTTTAATTATAGCCAATTGTGTAAAGATGTTAATATCAGTGAAAATACACCTACTTCATGTAATTGTAGTAATTCCGAATACATTTATGGACCCATTTCCCATGTTATAACAGGAGATCTTAACATCGTTCAAGACCGAGAGTTAAAATCATTCCTCAGTAAAGGACCTAAATATCGTCCCCCGTCAATCATTAATTGGAATGAGTGTCGTAATATCATCCACGACTCACTCCATACTTACTGTTTAAAATGGATAAAACGGGAAAAGCTGACAAAATCTTTGGACTCTTTTTAATTCAGTAATGAACATAGTTGATATACGTATTCAACATTTTGAAGAACATTTTACTTTTAACAACAACCATAATAAACCTATTTCTCGTATCAAACATAAACTTAAAGAACTAGCTAAGGAATTTGTTTTGTCCCGGCCGATAAAGCTGCTAATAATATCATTATTGTTTGACGTAAATTTTACATTGAGGTTCTGAAAAAGAAATCACCAATTCACCAACATTCCAACTGACTCCATTTTCAGAAAACGACATCTGTAACAAACATAAACTTTAGCTACCTCTTTACAAGCAGAACCAAATACAATGAAAGTCCCAACTATGTACTGGCTTCCGAAGCTACATAAAACACCTTACAAATATAGATTTATTTCGTCTTCAAGCCATTGTTCCACTACTAAATTGTCTATTCTTCTTACCAGTTCACTTGGTACAATCAAAACCTGATAATAAATTTTCAAATAAGGCCTTTGAAAATAGTGGAATTAATTACTTTTGGAGTGTCAAAACTCGTTGTTTATTTTGCAAAATCAAGTTTCCGAGACAGAATTTCATACAATAAACTAATTATAGTATACAAAATCATACACAATAAAACTCCTGATTATCTGAAAGAGATATGTGTTCAGAACTCTGAAATAAACAAAAGAAAAATAAAATCCGTCTCAAAAACAATTTGGTAGTTATTCTAGCCAAACATGAATATAATGGAAACAATCTTTGCATAGAGCTCTGCAATTCTATGAAATAGCTTACCAACGAACATAAAAACATCAACATCTTTATGTTTATTTAAAACTAAATACTTCAAATATCTCCATCAAGTCACACAGAGATAAATTATAATTAATTAACATGAACACTATGAATGATATTAATCTTATGTATACATATATACTGCTTTTCTGTTTTTATTGTTTATTTGTATGTACTATTATAACATTTTGTACTTACTTTATGAGTGCCCCAAGTAAGATTAGTGAAAACTAATTGGGTTAGTACCCTCTTTAAATAAAAAAATATTATTATATATAAGTTACACATGGTTGTTTAGGTGTAATGTATTACCATTTGTCCGTCCTTAAAAGCTGTACGCGTCTTATGATCTCGATATATACTTAGGAGATTATTTATGAAATAATTCATGGCAGCCGTAAATTTGTTTTCATTTAACCATGGGTTGGGCATTCATATTCGATTATTTTATCCAGAGCGATTGTGAGGGGTAAAGTACGAAGATAAATGCCCAACCCATGGTTAAATGAAAACAAATCTACGACTGCCATGATTTATTTCGATTGTAATAGGACAAACACTGTTATTTTTTCAACTGTGAAAGCCCAATCAATACACACGATACTGACTTTCGTATTATGAAATTTAATTTACACCAAAATAATAACTGAAATGGACTGATTTGTTTAATTTATAGTAGAAGAGAGATAACCGTATTGTATTTCAAGCTTGGTCTACGTAAAACGTGGGTTTTCCTGTCACGTTGTGTTTACCTGGTCGTATAAATAAGGTGGGCGCAACGCGGAACAGCAAGTTTTGTGTATTAATGCTTCTGCGTTAAAAGTAGATATACTGTGATTAAACTGGTATGGTTGACGATATATAGGTCGTCATGTTAGAATTTCTTTTATTTGAAATAATTACTCAAGACTTTTTTAACTCCATACTCACAACTAAATATGAATATAAGAAAATGTGGGATAATCGTAAATGAGTCAGTAGCCTAACAACAAAGTGAAACAAATGGGCATCTGGAGGTCAATATGTGGATTTTTACTATTTATAATTCTCTTCATTATTGGTCAAGTTCTTAATCGGCACGAGCTTATGTGAGGTTGTAAATGAAAACAACACACAACACCAAGGATATGCCATCAACACTATCAATAGGTGGTTAAAAAGAATAACGAACAAGAAACAATGTTTTTTGTTTGGACAGGTACTCTTTACATCGTAGTTTTATGAGTACTTATCATTACCCCTATTAAAGGAAATAATCAAATGAACAGAGAAAATTCACAATGAAAATCAGTCCAGAAAAATTTGTTTAATCGACAATATCGGTATTACAGACAATAAAATAACGTTTGAAAGAGAGAAGGGAGAGATTAGAAAAACCAACTTTAACACCACAACATGTCACTGTGCTTATTCAAAAGGCTTTGCCCTTTTGCAATACCGACTGCAATACAGTTTAACCAAATTGCAGTTTAAAACGCCTCTACAAACTGATCAACTAGTTAAGCATTCAGCCTTTTGAATAGGCACAGTAATGTAAAGTTAAAAAGATGTGGTATGATTGCCAATGAGACAATTATTCACAAGACCAACTGACGTAGAAGTTAACAGCTATGGGTAACCATACGGCCTTCAAAAATGAGCTAAATCCATACTGCATACTTAGCTATAAAAAAAAATATCTACAACAACAAACAAAAACCACTGAATTACAGGCTTCTGACTTGGGACAGGCAAATACAGAATGTGGCGGGATTAAACATGTTTGCTGGCGCAACTCTCCTTAAAACCTTAACACGTTCTCTTTATTGTATGAATGTTGTGCAATTAATGCATACCAAATAGATTATTAGATCTTCCCACTTTTCCGTGGAAAGACCTTTTGATTTTGTTCTGATCATTATTTTTTTTTCTTCCACCTAATTTTTTTCTTGCACAGTATGTTGTTTCACAAGATGTCGCTTATATATTTGGTAAATGATATCGAACAGTCTATACGCTTTAGAAACTTACACCGCTTAACCGAACACTTTTCTTTGTAAGAGTTATCTCCCCAAACACTGTTTTCTTGTGTCCACTACTCTTTTGCAACCGTAGACCGAGAAATTTATTTACCATATTGCTCGTTATATCTTCAGGATATGGAGAAAAATTTTGAACGAAGGGATCCAGAGACTCCATATGAGAGGTCTTTGGTCCATTAAAAAGAAAATTAGGTAAAGGCCAAAGCTAAATAGATCAACGTCATCTTCTGAATTTTGGCTTATTATCACTTCTTTTTAAATACCGTATAAGATATCGAAAAAATATTTTTACTAAATTGATATTTGCGGTATGTCGTAACACATAAATTTTGGTTGAAAAGGTAATTTGACATTTAATAGGAGTTTTCTCCCCTCTCGATTTAAAATGACGTGTACATATAAAAAATAAGAAGATGTGGTATGATTGCCAATGAGACAACTCTCCACATGAGACCAAATGACACAGAAATTAACAACAATAGGTTACCATATGGCCTTCAACAATGAGAAAAACCCATACCGCATAGTCAGCTATAAAAGCCCTGAATTGAAAATGTAAAACAATTCAAATTATGTATGGTGATATAACTCATTAACCATATATAATAAAGACCTAGGGTCTTTGGTTTGAGGTCCTTGCTTTATGGTTAAAGTTTAATGTAACGTTCTACATTTTGACCTTTCCTGTAACTTCTTATCGGTACACAATATTAGAGTTTCTAGGGTTTTTTACACTGGCTTGCAGACAATATGACCTTGAAGAAGGTAAACAGGAAGTAGCCATCTTTGAATTATTTTCATGTAAAAAGTACCAGAACTTTTTTTTTTTGAATCAGTGTGAAGTAAGGTTTAAATGAAACCGGAAATGAAATTTTGTAAACCTGGTAAGTACCTACTTATCGACCTTTTTTTTTAGCAAAAGTATTTAGAAATCATATATTTTTGGGATCGGCGAAAATTATTCTTTTACCTGACACCAGAATTGACAGTTTAAACCGAAAAGTGGATATTATCCTATGAAAACATATATATTTGGGATGGAAAGATCTTCAATTGTTCTCTGAACAATATGTTTTTAATTTGACTTTAATTTTAGTCGCTTTACAACGAACTATACACTTTTTGAATCAATGTTAACCATTTAAAGGACGTAAGAGTTAACAAACAATGGTATACATATGTTACCAGCACGAATTTACACGAAGACGTAGACGTGGTATTAATGCCAATGAGACCTTACCATGCTTATTTTCTAACAGAGTTCAAATGAAGCGGATCCTTAAACATCTATAAAAGGTCTCCGTAAGGCCTTCAACAATGAGCAAACCCATATCGTATAGTCAGCTATAAAAACTGCAGATTGAGCAACAAGAACACTACCGAAATCTTGTGGGAATACATGTGTTCAGAAAGTGTATTAAGCAGTTCCCGTTCAACAAGGGATACATATTGTGCTGCTCATGATTGGGGATAAAAAGGACGGGCCTTTTGAGATTATTATCTTATTTTAAGTGGTCATTTTTTTACACAGATATTTTGTGGTCATTCCCTAAGATTAAAGTCATGATGGTTTCCTTTAAACTTACAAAGATACATATCATCAAGAATCCATGGTCCAGAAGTTTTCTTGTAGAAATGTATTCAGGAAACAGCTATCAAAGAAATTTCTACAAGCAGCACCAGCTCTGGAATGTCGTATTTAATTTCCACACATTGACTTATACATACTTTCCAATTTATTGCCAGTGTTTGTATCTTATGTGTGTAGAGGCAGTTAAATGAATTTCGGTGTTAACAGCGTGTAAATCTTATTGTTTACAAGATATTGCGTGTTTGTTTATAATATAGTTTGTCATTGTCATAAGACTTGATTTAATTATATTTTAGGAAATGTTGTGGTCTGAACTTTATCTTTGTATTACATCCGTTTGAAATGCCAATTAATGTGATTCCCTGTAGTTGTCTGTTATGTGTAGTTGTTATAATCACACAAATTTGTCGTCAATAAATTGAGACAGATTTAAAAAGAAACAGAAGATACCAACTAGACAATCAAAAATCATAAGTTGAAAAAATATCGACAAAGCCTTGGCAAAAAACGAAAAAGACAAAAAGACAAACAACATGCTGTCTACTGGAAAGAGAACTCATATAAAGCCTTCTTCTCTAATGAGAAAGGTAAATATGCTACTTTCCCTATTGTTAATTTTCCTTTTTTGGACGGCGATGTTCCTTTGGCACCGTCTTAGGGTGTATATATATCCCAACTCGTTCGCTATGCCCATGTCTGAAGTGACATTTTGGATTTAAATGAGCGTAATCTATGTTTTACTGGTAAATTATTAAGTCAATGATTTCTTTACCACAAATTACTTAAAACCTTTACTAAATTCTTCCATAGGTGCAAAGATTTAGTTTGCAAGTTTGACTGTACCTGTAGAAGTCTTATTTCAAACGGAATAGCACATCCTAAATTTTACGATGATGATGTTTACCGAGTCCGAAAATTAAGATACGATCCGGGTAAACTTATCAATCCTTTAAATAAACTTATTCTAAAAGGTTACCAATTCAACACTGTAATAAGATGTTTGAATATTGTTTTTATTTGTATAAATATTGATTTTGTTATTAGTAAATAAATTAAAACCATACTAAATTTTACTGTTATACACATATGTACTTTCCCGGTACTGCAATCTGTCGATACCTATATTTTGGCATTGTACAAGGTCATGTTTTTGACTGTTTATTATGCTTTACATTAAATCCATTGGATGTTGGATGTGTACTGATTGATATTTTGGTCTTAGATACATGGTTTTTATTAGTTGTTATTGACTTTGAACTAGCTGTCAGTAACTGCCAGTACTTTCAGATCTGTACTTTGTGTCTTTTTGTTTGTTTGTTAGGGATGTATAAGTACCCTGCCACGTCCGGTCTGTGTTTTTGTTAGATGTTTTTCTGCTTTGTATCGATCTGATGAGTTAAGCCCTTTCCAACTGATTTTTATATATTAATTTGTTCTTATATTGCACTATAACACCACTATCCCAGGTTAGGGGAGGTTTGAGCGTCAGCAAACATGTTTAACCCTACCACATTCCGTATGTGTCTGTCCCAAGTCAGAAACCTGTAATTCAGTGGTTGTCGTTTGTTGCTGCCTTTCATATTTGTTTTTTGTTTATTGTTTTGTACATAAAACAGGCTGCAAGTTTTACCGTTTGAATTGTTTTACATTTGTCATTTGATGGACTTTTATAGCTTACTATGTGGTATGGGTTTAGCTCATTATTGAAGACCGTACGGCGACCTATATATAGTTGTAAACTTCTTTGTTATTTCATCTCCGGTGGACGGTGGAGAGTTGTCTCATTGGAAATCATATCACATCTTCTTATTTTTATATTTACCAGTGTTACATGGAATTCATTGATTATTCCCGCTTTATTTTACTTCTAAAACATATGCATATAACGATTGTCAAAGAATATTTAAAAGTACCGCCTTAGTTGACACTAGATACCACCTTGGCCATGCTGTAAATTGTTAATTTTCAAATCATATTTCAATAGTCCGACCTTAGCAACTTTTGAATAATTGCAGTAAAAGCGCTGTCTCTTTAGTATATTGGTAATTCTTTAGTATTTGATGATATTTTTGTCATGTGAACTTCTGTGCGTATTGCTATGTGTTTCTTTATTCTACATTGGCTAGAGGTATGAGATCTCACGAAACATGTTTAACCATATCCTTTCATTTTCTATTAACCCCGCCGCATTTTAGCGCCTGTCCCAAGTCAGGAGCCTCTGGCCTTTGTTAGTCTAGTATGTTTTTTAATTTTAGTTCATTTATATGTTTTGGAGTTTAGTGTGACGTCCATTTTCACTGAACAAGCACACAATTTTAGTTAGGGGCCAGCTGAGGACCACCTCCGGGTGCGGGATTTTCTCGCTGCATTGAAGACCCATTGGTGGCCTTCGGCTGTTGTCTGCTCTTTGGTCGGGTTGTTGTCTCTTTGACATATTCCCCATTTCCATTCTCAATTTTATTCCTCTTTTAAATGGATGAGATATTTAGAAAGACATTTATATAAAAAAAAAATACTTTGCAATTCTGAAGTTAACTTTCATCACTGCAACTTCTCCAAAAAGAATAGACGTACAAAAGCGATGAACAACATCGACAGCCTTACGTGGTATGAGAACAAAATTTGTGGGGTGAAACCAAGTTTTCAAGTACCGTGTGACAAACCTTCCTATTTGCCTAACCTAGACCATATGTCGTAAAAATGAGGCAAAATAAAACTATGCACAGTCCAGCTATCAGCAGCATAGCCACTAACTTAAACTTGAAAATAAAAGAAGGCTAAAGAGCTTATCATAAACTATTGTAATAAAATATGTGAACATAGTGGTATAAACTATTTTGGAGTGTAAAAATTCTTTGGATGTTTTAGATAAATTACATGCTTTTGATGGTCCTTTTGATTCTGTTGACAGTTTTGATTTTTCTACTCTTTACACTACACTCCCACACTATCTTATCAAACAAAAGTTTTCCTATTTAATTAAATGGTCGTTTGGTAAAGCTGAATGCAAATATATTTGCTGTAACTCATTTAAAGCCTTCTTCTCTAATGAGAAAGGTAAATATGCTAGATATACTTACTGGAGGTGTGATGAGATGATTGAAGCTGTTACTTTTCTCCTTGATAATATTTATGTACGTTTCGGCAACAAAGTTTATCGACAGGTTGTAGTATCCCTATGGGCACTAATTGTGCCCCTTTAATAGCAGACATGTATTTGTACTGTTACGAATCACAGTTTATGACTAAACTCAGTAAAGACCCGTCGAAATTGCATTTAATTGATAAATTCAACAACACTTACCGTTATCTTGATGATATTTTTCGTTAAATAATCAAGAATTTTCTCAATATACTGCTGAAATTTACCCCAAGGAACTTACTTTAAATCAATCAAATTTAAACGGTAATAACTGTCCTTTCCTATATTTATATATTTCGGTTTTAAACGGAAACTCCACACTAAAATTTACGACAAAGGGACGATTTTTCGTTCCCTATTGTTAATTTTCCATTTTAGATGGTGATGTTCCTTTGGCACCATCTTACGGTGTTTATATTTCACAGCTCGTTCGCTATGCCCGTGTCTGTTGTGACGTTTTTGATTTTAACGAACGTAATCTATGTATTACTGGTAAATTATTAAACCAGGGATATCGTTACCATAAATTACTTGAAACCTTTACTAAATTTTTCCATAGATATAAAGATTTGGTTTCGAAGTTTGGTTGTACCTGTAGAAAACTTATTTCAAACGGGATAGCACATCCTCATTTTACGGAAATGTTGTTAACCGTGCCCGGAAATTTAGAAATGATCCTTGTAAACTTATCGCTCCTTTAAATAAACTTATTCTAAAGGTTACCAATTCAACACTGTAATAAGATCATTGAATATTCTTTTTATTGGTATAAATATTGATTTTGTTATCAGTAAATTAAAAGCAAACTAAATATTACTAGTATGTTATATACATATACACATTCATGGATCTACAATCTGTCGATACCTGTATCTTCGCATTGCACAAGGTCATGTTTTCTCTGACTGTTTATGACGTCTTTACACTAAATCCATTGGATGTTGGATGTGTACGGATTGATAATTTAGTCTTAGATGCATGATTTTTTTTATTAGTTGTTAGTGGCTTTGAACTAGCTGTCAGATAAATGCGAGTACTCCCAGATCTGTTCCTAATGTCTTTTTGTTGTTGGGATGTACAAGTACCCTGCCACGTCCACTTGTATTTTTGTCCATCTGATGAGTTAATAGATATAGGAAGATGTGGTGTGAGTGCCAATGAGACAACTCTCCATCCAAATAACAATTTATAAAAGTAAACCATTATAGGTCAATGTACGGCCTTCAACACGGAGCCTTGGCTCACACCGAACAACAAGCTATAAAGGGCCCCAAAAGTACTAGTGTAAAACCATTCAAACGGTAAAACCAACGGTCTAGTCTATATAAAAACGAGAAACGAGAAACACGTATAAATTACATAAACAAACGACAACTACTGTACATCAGATTCCTGACTTAGGACAGGTGCAAACATTTGCAGCGGGATTAAACGTTTTAATGGTACCAAACCTTCTCCCTTTTTCTGAAACAATAGTATAACATCACAACATAGAAAACACACGATAAAACATCAATTGGAAGGCTTAACTCAATCAAAACGTAAATTAACACACTATGAACGAATAAATTCGATCTGTGATACCTGAAAGTAAATACATAGTTAATAAAATATTAGGGACAGACATTCAAGGCCAAAAAGCAAACAAACAAGTCCAAATAAAGCCATGGCAATACACCACCGCGAAATATTTTACCCTTAGAAAATAATCACTTTTGAAAAAACCGGTTTTCATAATATATACAGGTAAATGAAAAATAACTTTGTCGTTTTAGGTATACTTTTCTGTCTATATAAAATCTTCCAATAATTAGGAATACCAAGAAAGGTCTGTCATATAAATACCTAATTTAACACTAGATACATAAGGGTAAATATCAACAATAAAACTTCCTGTACAGATTAAAGGAGAATAATCTTGATGTTCATACAAATGTAGTATGAAGAAGTGAAAATTAGTAGATATTCCAAATAATCAAAGCTGGTATACAGACAAGATCCATATTAATATAAAATAACAAAAAGTATTAAAAATAGTATCAACAGGTCGAATTAAAAGAAAGTACGATTTGAGAGTACTCGCAGTTACTGACAGCTAGTTAAAAGCCAAAACAATTAATGATAAAAATCAAGCATCAGAGACTAAAATCAACTAAAACACATCCCAGGGATTAAGTATTTTAACGTCATGAACAGTCAGAGAAGACATGACTTGTGCAATGCCAAAATAAATGTATCGACAGGTAGTAGGATAGTGAGGAGCTACTTCTTAAGTGATAAAAATAACGTGTGTGGGTCTCTAAACATCCCGCCTCAAAAGAAGATACAACTTAGTTATGTTTTAATTTGCTAATGACAAAATCGATATTAGTGCCAATGTAAACTATATTCAGAGATCTAATTACAATATTGGTACGATAACCCTTACTTATAAGTTTGTTTAAAGGTTCGATGAGTTTACACGGATCACATAGTGATTTCCTCGCTTTAAGTACAATATTACCGTAAAATTTAGGATGTGAAATACCATTTTGATAAGTTTTCTATAGGTACAGCCAAATTTACTAATCAAATCTTTGTATCTATGAAAGAATCTAGTAAAAGTTTTAAGTAATTTATGGTATCGAAATCCCGTTCGTTAAAATCTATGACATCAGAACACACACGGGCATACCGAACGAGTTGGGATATATAAACACCGTATGATGGAGCCAAAGGCACATCGCTGTCTAAAATGGAAAATTAACAATAGGAAATGAAAAATCGTCTCTTTTGTCGTAAATTTTAGTATGTAGTTTCCGTTAGAAATTGAAATGTCTAAATCTAGAAAAGGGCAACTGCTGCTGTTTATGTTAGATTTAGTTAAAGTAAGTTCTTTGGGTAAATTTCGGAAGCCTTTTTCAACTGATTTTTATAGTTCGTTCTTATGTTGTACTGTTATATCACTGTCCCAGGTTAGGGGAGAGTTGGGATCCCGCTAACATGTTTAACCCCGCCACATTATGTATGTATGTGCCTGTCCCAAGTCAGGAGCCTGTAATTCAGTGGTTGTCGTTTGTTTATGTGTTACATATTTGTTTTTCGTTCATTATTTTGTACATAAATCAGGCCGTTAGTTTTCTCGTTTGAATGGTTTTACATTAGTCATTTCGGGGTCTTTTATAGCTGACTATGCGGTATGGGCTTTGCGCATTGTTGAAGGCCGCCGCACGGTGACCTATAGTTGTTAATTTCTGTGTCATTTTGGTCTATTGTGGACAGTTATCTCATTGGCAATCATACCACATCTTCTTTTTATAGCCTAGTCAAAATGTGCTCTCTACTATAGGAAGCTATATATTAAGGTAGCCACAGCGTTTTGTTGAATACTGTAGGTCAAGAAAATCAATAATTAAAACAACACTTATTACAACTTTTACTTTGTCTCATCATAAAGTTTAATTGATTCGCAGTATTAAGAATGGACAGTAAGAATCTAACACCATGAGATCAAATGTTAATAAAAACCATTTTAACTGAATTGGTTAGTATATCATCCCTCTAGATCTTGATGTGGAAAGATTAAAGAACGTTCCCGAGTTCTTAACCCGTCATTCTCTTTCGAAATTGTTTGTGTAAATAGTTGTTACCTCATACAATGATTTTTTATTCTCGATAAAATAATTATACAATCCTGTTTTACCCCGAAATCGAACGGACAGTGATAAAAAGATCACATGTTATGTCCCTGTCAGCTTCGTAATTACTATACTATATAATAAAATATTAATTTTCGCGAACCATTTAGGTCACAGAAATTCCAAAAAATGGCATCAGTAAGGAGAGTTGTACAAATGATGTGAATACACAGAACCCGGATCCAAATTATCTTTTACTAAAAGTATTCATTATTTTCTGTTTTGTTTGTACTAACAACATTTCATTTTTCTACAATTTCGATTAAAATATTATAAAACCTGCAGTTCAATAGGTCACATGCCCCAAATAAACATTCCCCGATTGGTCGAACTACTGTGGCCTCGGTGTAAAGCAACGCAAGCCTCGATGTAAAGATCACGCTTCCAAAAATAGAAGTATGGTTGAATTGCTGCTCGATGTAAAGCAACGGAAGCCTTGGTGCAATGAAGAAAAGGGGTTGACAGGGTAAACGTAATCGTTATAAATTTTAACTTCATGGTTCTTATGCAAGCAAATTTAAAAACAATTATTTTATACAGTTGTGTTATTGTTTTCACTGTACATAGGGCTTTATTTTTGATCTTATTTCTGTGTACACAATTCTGAATCTACATATTTCACCTATATCAATATTAGGTAATCCGTTTGGACGATTCCATATACTATTATGTTTTAGGGTTTTTAGCTTCAGTGTCGAGTTGGTGTATAGTATTGAGGGCTGTCTGTGAGAAATAAATCCTTTTTCTGATAGATTAACTAAATTCAAAACCAATATAAAAATAGTTTTACATATATTTTATTTAACTGAGTAAATTGATCGGAATGTGAATGATACATATTATAACCTAAAATTCGTTTTGGTCTATCTCAATGATGACATTTGCGCGGGAAATTTAGTCCATTGACATCGCAATATAATTTACTTTGGATTATAATTATCTTTAGATGTAATGTTACAGGATTTAATGTGAAATTATTTGTCTCTTCTTCTATAGTACACGAGTTTGACGTCAGGTTTGTACACATGAAGTCTCTAGTCTAAAAAGCCAGTGACAGAACGATAAACAGATAAGCAACTGTCTAGGGCCAAGTAAGGAGGTGAAAAGCCAGTATTACGCAGAACGTTAAACAGTTACATAGACGGATCCAGGGGAAAATTTGGTTGATTTTAAAGGGAAGCAGGGGCGGATCCAGCCATTTTATGAAAAGGGGTTCCCAACTCAGGACAAAGGGTGGGTGGGTGTTTAAACTATGTGTCCCCATTCAAATGCATTGATCGTCCAAAAAGGGGTTCCAACCCCGGAACCCTCCCCGGATCCGCCACTGGGGAAGCATGATGGGAGTGGGCGACCCTTAGGTCAGTCAGCGGCCACCCCTTTTATGAAAAGTGGTGGATCCGCCACTGGGATTTATATAAGCAGGTTTTCTTTGTGTAGATACCTTAAAATATCACCAACTGTGACTGAGTACACAATTTGATTCATTTCAGCTCATTAGCTGGGCTCACTCGCTGAACAGGTTCATTGCGGGCCTGCTCACTGGCTAACATTTTACGATATTCATGACATGTAGAAAAGCCGATAATCTATACATGTGTGTGAGGAGTAGTTATCAAGCTTGCTTTCGTCTGTAAAAAACTGTCTTAGGCCAAGTTAGGGAGGTGAAAAAGCCAGTAATAGAACGATAAACAAATGATCAGGTTTTCTTCATATAGATCCCTTAAGATATCCCTCACTGAAGACACAATTTGATTCATTTTAGCTCATTAGCTGCGCTCACTCGCCATAATAGGTTCATTGCGGCTTACTGGCTAATATGTGTAGAAAAGCTAATATACTATACATACATGTACATGTATATGGTCAGATCATATGTTTTCGCATGTCATATGAAGTTGCACTATGCATGCCTTTTCAATGGAAATTGAGACGACAGTATGCATTCTTAATAGCACGAAAACGATGAGAAGAGGATACATATGTCAACCAAAATTTTTCAGCAACGTCAAAACATGTGAGGACACCCTATCAAGATCTATCAAGCTTGCGTTCATGTTGCGTTAAAACTGTTTTAGGAAGGTGAAAATACCAACAATATAACAATAAATAGATAATAGATATTGTAAAATATCAGTGTGTTGAAAAGCCAATGATCTACATATATACTTAAATATGTCAACCATAAAATAAAACTGATTTAATTTACACCACAACTGTTGAAAAACCTTTATGTTTATATAACTTATCTCATTCTAGTCCATTCAACTGACAGAATGGGTGTACATTTCATGAACTCTGTAATAACAAGAATCATCATGGACTATTCTTTATAGCAATATCTGTTAGCCATTTAGGGTCTTTTGCATTCAAAGTTTAGTTTTAGTGGGTTAATTTTATGAAAAGAACTCAATTTCCAGATCACAGTTAACATTTTCTATATATTTTGCTGTGTCAAAATGACCTAATAAATATAAAATATTACATTGTATAGAATTAATGTTGAGTCTGTTCCCAGATGCCCGAGATAGACTTCAATATTTATTATTTATTGAAAATAAGTGGAATCATCTTTCAGAAAAGTTTTTCTATGGTAATGAATCCCCTATTATAAGTTAAAAGGCTACATTCCCCCTTTTATTTGAGGGGGAGAGAGTTCCCAACCTGTTTATTAGTGGAATAGTGAATCAGGCCTTAACTCTTCTCAATTGTATTGATGCATACTTTTCATTTCAGGACAGTTTTCCTCATTTTTGAAGGCTGTATGGTTGCCTTTTATTGCTTTGTCGTTTGAACCTCTGTGGATTGTCTCATTGGCAATCATATTACATATTTTATATGTATCCATCATTTAGAAAAGTTGTTCCGAATGTAATGAGTCCTGTCCAGATCCCCCTTTATAAGTTAAAAAGGCTTCATCTTCTTTTTATCTTCATTAGAACATATTTTTTGGGGGGGGGGGTTCCAAACCTGTTGTTTATAAGTTGTAAATCAGGCCATTACTTTTCTTAATTTAATTGTTGCATACTTAACATGTCTGGACTGTTTTTTCTCATTTTTTAAGGCTGTATGGCTGCCTATAATTACTTTGTTATTTAAACCTCTGTGGAAAGTTGTCTCATTGGCAATTATACCACATACATGTATATACAGATTTTTATATGGATTGCAGACCTGAAAAAGATGTTCAAAGTTGAATATGCTGCAAACTTCAAACAAGCTACTACTTATTTACCATGTTTACCATGAAACTGTTGATCAGAACTATATATAAGTTATTTCACCCAGTCCTCATACATGTATATGTACCACTATCAATCAACAGAACAAATGCAAATACTTTTTTTTATTTACATGCATATGGTTGCCTATAATTTCTTACATCTATTTTATTTGAATTTAAGGAAATTGTTGTTATTTATATAAACAAATCTCACGTCGATATATAACATGTACCACAATCAAACATCAACCCAAACCAAACTGGATGTATTTGAAAGACATCTAGAGGTCAATATACAGTTTCGAACAAAAGACAAAAAAAGGAAAAATATAGTGAACTTTGGAGAATTTATATTATTACATATACATGCATTTGAATTATTTGGAATATATTGTTTCAAATTTTTAGTCTTAGGTTCCACCTACCATTTTAGAAAACTGAGATTTCAATGCTAGTCTATTAGAGTGGTATTTCATTGGTTGTAGATATGGAATCTTATTTTATCATGAAGTCAGATTTGAACACGACTTGGGAATGAAGATGTAGTCAAGACCAAATGTCAGTTTTGTCTTATATATGTACTTTAATTTTAGTCTTACATGTATATATGTATTCTTATATTATTGATTCAGTGGTGATGGTAAATAGACACTGACAAGTCTTAGATAACATTTTATAGTTTTGAATGTTTCTTCATCAGTTGACTAAAATTAGGTGGAGGTATGTTCTTATTTTGACGGAGGGCAATCAACCTATATCAATTTGTACATGAAGAGATTGATAGTTGCTAGATACTGAATGATTTCACCACAAATTTGTGAAAGTTTTAACCTGTGTATATATAATTAAAATACAATATTAAAATTCTTGTCTTTTCAGGACTTCTGATCCAACCATGTAGTATGGCATGTTTGTGAGATATGGTTTTGGTGGATAGGATGTTCATGAAGGACATGTAGTACAAAGTATATCACTGGATTGAGCTCTTTGTCTAAGTGTATTATTAAAGTGCTTTGCTTTGAGCTCAGTTCATTGTTATGCAATTCATTCTTTGTGAAATAAAGATTTGACAGACAACTCTCATGTACAAGGATTTGTCAGGGTAGTATCTATTTTATGTACAATGTAAGTAATAAGGAGATAAAAGCATTTTATTATGATTTGAACCAAACATTTTTGTCCATTAACCAAATTTAAAAAGGAACAAATTTACCCGACAATGCTACACTTGCTACTAGCAATATGATGCTAGGTTGTTTTAATACATCTGTACTGCCTACTGATGACTTGGTCCTGAGTGTAAATGGTCATTCAGTATGTTAAACAAAAGACCAAAATTTATAAGGCCTATCTGGCCTAATTGATTTCTAAAACTATATTTCATTACATATTCAACATTTTTCATTCATTTGTTTATTTCTTAATTTGTGTGAATTAACATTGTTACAGTAAATGTTAATTACTACACTTTCATACCACAACAAATACTGTATTGGTATCACTTATATTTGTATCCATATAACAAACAAAATTGAAAAGAGAATAATTTTGCAATACCTTTTCATATTGAATACTATAACTTTTTGATATTTAGACATATTAAGTAGATTTTCATAATACCCATTTGACATGCTTGAAATTCTATCAGATTACTTTTGGAGCAGTTAAGAGTCTTTGAAGCATGCTCACAAAGGTTTTTGTTGATATCATTTTCATATTGGTCAAAACTTTTTTTGCTTCGGCCAGCTTTGGAGGAGATGTTATCAAAGAATTGATAAAAACAACACAGAAGTTTACTTTCTAGCTCATCTAGCCCCAAGCATCATGTCAGGCATTGTCATTACTAAAACCAATAAATGTCTTCTAATCTAAGAAACAATTTCGACATTTTAACAAAATATTTTACTAATGATACTGACACTCCACCACAAAGTAATATAAATAAAACCATACAAATAGTGAGCAAATACATATAAAAAGATGTGGTATGATTGTCAATGAGAAAATTCTCCACAACAGACCAAAATGACACAGAAATTAACAACTACTGGTCACCGTACAGCCTTCAACAATGAGCAAAGCTCATAACGCGTAGTCATTTATGTACACAAAATAAACGAAAAAAACAAATATTATGTAACACATAGACAAACGACAACCACTGAGTTACAGCCTCCTGATATCATGTTCTCAGATATCATCTCCCATTTAAAAAAATCACGTGAAAAATGAACCTATTATGTGTTGCTCTCCTAGTTACAAATGTATCCAAAATCAAAGATTTGGAAAATATTCTATCATAATCATTTGGTAATTAATGCAATTAGTGTCTCTTCCATGCCCGTCTTGAACATAAAATCTAAATATTTAATAAACAACACTCCTAATGCTCAGGTTGGTTGTCATCGTGCAACACAGTTAATAACACCATATAGGAAAACATAGAACTCCTTTTGTCATATAAAACACTGTCAAACATCCAAACATACTATCCACATTCATCTGTGTCCACACTTGTAAGATCTATAAACATATACTTCTCTTATGTCCGAAGGTTATGTGTATGTTCAGTCGAAATACCGCCGAAAGTACCTGTACCTGTTCCAATATGTTTTAACTGTTGGGAAGCAGCTCTTTTTAATATGCATATGCAACAAAATATATGCAGGCTTTAATGAACAGTCAAGAGAGGATAATGTTTTCCATATAGCAGGGATATAACTGAGATTAAGAATAAAAACAACACGACAGTTTCAAATAACCAGAATTCAGCATGGAAGGCTAGGGGTTCATAAATTACTGATGTTACTTCTATACCATATATATATTTCGTAGCGGTCAGTTTTTATTGGTGGAGGAAGCCGGAGTGCCCGGACAGAAACACCGACCTTCGATCATAACAAGAAGAAACCAAACGATGATGCACAACATGGTACGTAAATAAATATACGATTGAAAATAACTAAGTAGACAATAAAAATATAAAATGTGCCGAGTATTTCTAAGGGTAGTTTTGCCAGTTATAGAACCGTAAGTATGTGATCAAGCAACGACAGAATAGGAAGTAATTTAAGAATTATAAATACTTTTCACAATCGACCGATATCTATTTGCGCCAAAAATGAATTCATTTGCGCCACAACTTATTTGCGCCAATACTACTTCTGCGCCACTTCATTTTGAAAATTATAAGTTTCATTTGCGCCAATAAAACAATCATACAATTACGCCAATTTTATCAATTTATTTATTTTTTCTTATATATATCTACTTAATTATTTTAAAAGGTAACATATAAGCATACTGTTCTCAAAATCTGTCTTTCTAGTTTCTGGGTATTATTTTCGTCATGTATATGGTTTAATTCCAAACTCAAAAGTACTGTACAAGATTCATCTGTAAATAGCCTAGCATAACACGACTTTACTGTACTATGTCTCCATCTAATTTCCCCCCATTTTTCTTTAAAAAATGTTTGACGGAATTTGTGATCTTCTACATCGATGATAGTTTTCCCTCTATCAGACTCTTTTCTTGAACAATATATCAGACATCTTTACATCTAAAGTCGATAGGTTAATTATAGTTCATATTACATTTTATGATATGGGTAAACAAATATAAAGGTAAATGTGGTGCAATTTGATTCCATTTATTGGCGCAATTAATACCATCAGAAAAAAAGAGAGTGGCGCAATTGATA
Organism: Mytilus coruscus; assembly: GCA_017311375.1. Classification (NCBI taxonomy): domain Eukaryota; kingdom Metazoa; phylum Mollusca; class Bivalvia; order Mytilida; family Mytilidae; genus Mytilus; species Mytilus coruscus. The sequence continues at coordinate 40,233,967 of CM029601.1, read as the reverse complement.
CCTTTCAAAACTGTAATTGGCGCAATTTGATTCTGGCCTTACAATCAAACGTTTGGGAATATGCATGCAATAAAAAAAATGAATACTTTAATTTTTGCTCAGAAATATGCATCATAAAGGAGATAGTGTAGACAACTAGGTCTTTATAATACGTCTCATTTTTGTTCCTTTGTATCAGGTGGCTACTCTGCTTATGTACTGTCTGTGTTGTTAAATTGTAAATATAGGTAGCAAGTTATAAACTCCGTGGCATAGTGAAGCATTTGTGATTGATTCGTTGATTTCTGGTGTTTAAACCCACTTTTAGGACTATTCGCTATTTCGTGGTGGCCCGTTTTTATTGTTGGAGGAAGCAGGAGTACCTGGGGTGAACCGCCGACCCTCGGCAGGAAAACTGGCAATCCTTGTCAATTAAGATTAGAGTCGAACGCATCTGCCACGTGCGAGGTTCGATCTCACAACCTCAGTGTTGATAGGCTGGTGATACATTAGATCTGCCGCCGATATCCCTGAAGCATTTATGAGATTCGTAAGCGTGCAGAATTTCCCATATGCATGCTACTAATAACATGAGTCTTATTTACATGTAATTGAAATAAATCATCGAAAAAAAAAAAAAACATTGTAAATGAATAAATTGGTTTATTAACGTATTCAAATGTTGAAGTAATGAGATTCTAATTAAATGAATTATAACAGTTCATTTACTCAATAAGATGATTTATAATTTCATACTAACGCACACGTTTCAGTTGTCTATATATTGAAACATCACACAAATGTTCGTCAGGAAACAATAATTCGATTGTTGTCCAATGTAACAGTTGTTTAAAGGATGCAACACTCACACATATCATGAAAATTCATTTGAAGACAGTTAACAACTCTTAATGATGTGTAACTTATAAATTTGATCTCGTAAAATTAGATACGCCTTGTTTAATAAAATAAAGACATAATGATTATGTGAAGTTTATGGACAAGCACATCCGTCAATAAACTAAATAAAAGCAATAAAGACCTAATGAGAGAGTTATTTCAAGCTACTCTCTACTCTGAATTCGAGAAATTAGTTTGTTTTCAAGTGCCCTTTGAAAAGAAAATCTATTTGCTCATCTTTAAAATATTTTTTTTTAAATCACAACCATCATAAGGCCGGCGGTAACAAAAATTGTTCATCACGACAAAACTACAATTTTAATTTTTCCCTACGCAAAATATGAAATAGAAGGAATACCCTTTTTCTATCAACACTACTTATATCAAAAATATAAACAAAAATGGATTTTCAAAGTAAGTATACGATTACCTCTTAAATGTGGTATGAAATACACATAATATACCGTTAAGCAAAAATTCAAACATATTTTTTATACGAAATTCCCCTAAAGGCAGCAGTATTGGTTAATCGTATGCATTTATAAAGCAAGTCAGATATGCTAAATAAATATAACTGTTTATGTTCAAAGTTCCAATCGCCACTATAATCCGGAACTGTAATATTCAAACGTAAACGGCTACTAAAACTCATACTTAGCCCTGATGCTAAAGTTTATTATACAAGCTTCAAGTGTTGTATAACCTCTTTCATAACAGACTTTTTGACATTTGTGTCTTGTATCATAGTCATTCTCACACTTGGTAACACATTCATCATATAATGTAGTAGTCGAGCTGACCAGGCATCTCAACAAAGATGTAGAATCACATGATCCGTCTGTTGGCACGTGGAACTTCTTTCTTATCTGTGATGCCGGTGCAGTCACCGTGTGATGTATTATAAGCACACATACTAATAAAACTGGTAATTTTAATGTAGTCATGTCTGAAATTAATAATTTTTTTAATATTATTTATGATCTATTCTTCAAGTTTTATGGATTTCAACTAATCTTCTTTATCATCAAGTACATATTAAGCCATCATTATGGATTTAAAGATTGTATGTTTAAATTTGAATAAATAAACAGAAAGGTTGTATAAATTTTTCCGAATTTAAAAAGTAAAATAACAAAAAATACCGAACTCCAAGGAAATTCAAAACGGAAAGTCCTTTATCAAACTGCAAAATCAAAAGCTCAAACACATCAAACGAATGGAAAGCAACTCTCATATTCCTGACTTGGTACAGGCATTTCCTTATGTAGAAAATGGTGTCTAAAACTTTCAGAGTTTTATAAAGATGTATTAATGTTTATATATGTAATAGTGAATTATTTATGAAACATATCATATTTTCTTTCAATATTTTCAAACTCACCTTAAAACTGAATCTGTAAATTAAAACAGCAAATCTCTTGTGGTCATCATTGTTCAATCATTAGCTTTATAATAAAAGAACATGGGCATCTGGTTGTTTTCAAGAATTTAATGTCCTGGCCCTAAGGGAATCGTGTACTTTTTCTGGGTCGAAGCGGATCTAAATATTTAAGTAATAAATGTAATAAAACATGATCGTCACAATAATAACACGAAATTCAAATAAGAAATACATGTAAAATATTAGAAGTTAATATACTTTACAACGTAAATAAAATGTTATATTGTTTATGAATTTGACATTCTGTCGACGTAGTTATATAAAATTAGTATATTTACATTTTTTTGTCGTTTATTGTTCAATTTCTGTTTTGTAGATAAATTATAAAAGAATTACAAAAATGTATCTGTCTTCATAGCCATCAAATATTTGGAATATGTCAAGCGTGAAGTATCTGTATATGAAAAACACTGGCTTCCTTGACGTTTCTTTTTTTTTTTTTTTTTTTTTTTGCTTCATTCAAACATGTTAATGAAAAAGATATTTAATAAAAGATTACAATTGTAAAAAACGTATACATAATTGGGATTTTATTGATAATGCAGAGAAGACCAATTTTGAGGATTCACTTTCATTAATTTCTCAAAAACTACTTGCCAGTCTATCCCCGATTTAACAGCAACAAATAATTTCAGCAACATTTCAATTTTTTAAAAATACGCGTGCGGGAAAATATATTTAAAATAACATTCAAACTTAACTCGAATCTTAAGGGACTGTTTATTGCCAACAACTGAATTTTTGTTGGGTGCATTTTTCAGTTTGAAAAATCATTCAAAACCTTCAATTGAAATCAATTTCGAATAATTTTGTGAAGATGGAAAAATGAAGAACATCGAGTATCTTTTAATCTATCACGTGATTTTCTAGAGTCCTACCGAAATTTGACCTGTACGTCATACCTATCTTATCGTATATTTAACAGATTATCATCTGTATGAATTTGACCTCGGGGTTTGATTATGACTAGGTTTTTTTCAATAAGATTAGCAGACGAGCGTATCTTCTCTTAACTTTACATGCGAAGTTATTTCTCTATTTATTTCCATTTGATACTTATTTATGTTATGTGAAAAACGTACTGGGAGACGATTCTGATATTCAAATGTATTAAGCAAGAGAATATTTCTGTCAACTTCAGCATACAATTAAACCATCAGATTGCATGACATTTTAAATAGCATCCTAATAACTTAAATTTTGAAAATTATAAAATTCAGTTTAATAACTCGTGCGTGCTTCCATTTATTGTCAATCTCCCCCTAAAGATGTAAACTTATGAGGCTCATATCATATTATGTCAGTGTCTTGATTATAGTCTCAATCTTAGGTTGCGATTTTGAGGTTTTGTACATGTAAAGCTAAATTACAACGAGTATTTAAAGGATAGGACTTTGTTCGCGAATAAGAAAAACAAAACTTTCACTTTAATACCTTCGAAGTAAAACTGCATTAACAGTTAAAAGTTGAAAAGTTAAAAGCATATATATTTAGTGGACAAGTAGTTGATTCAACCTTATAATCAAACGTTGTCTGAACTTAAATAGATACAGCTAATACAATTTAAGATAAGGAGATGTGTTACAATTCCCAGTGAGATAACTATCCAATGCGCTTGGTGCATTGGCACCCTTGTTTCCTTGCCTTTTCCTTGTTGTTTATGTTTGTTTGGTAATTAAAACATTCACTAATTTTTCAACTTATTTTTACATGGAAAAATAAGAATAGAGAGGCAAACTATATCAAATACTGTTATTGTTATATCTTGAAAGTTAAAAAATATTTACTATAAACAAATTAAACAACAAAAATAACAGGAAAAGAAAAAAGGGGGATCCATGCAATAAGCGCCTGTGCTATCAACCAGATTCCTAAAATGATGTAAATGTAAGTATAATAGATAACCGTACGGCATTCAACAATGAGCAAAACTCATACCCTATAGTCATCTATAAAAAGCCCTAACATGACAAATTATGATACAATTCAAACGAGAAAACCAACGGCCTGATAAAGTAATAAACGAAAAACTAATATTACAAACCAACCAACAGCAACTTCCACTTTGAACAGAAACATAAAGAACGCAATAGCGTTAAACACATGTTTGCAAGCGATCAACCCTCCCCTAGACTAGGACAGTTGTGTCATTCCTATCTTATCGTATATATATGTTATAGTGAATTTGTATACTTAGGAATTATTAAGAATCCCTGATTTTACAGGGATTTTGCATAATCACTAAATTCATTATCATTAGTGATTATGTATAATCCCTGAAAATGACCAGTGATTTTACATAATCAGTGAAAATTTTAAGAATTATTTTACAAATTCCCAGGTATTATTTCAGGGAATATCGATAACACAATAATACAAAGAAATCCTAGTTTAATAAAAATAAATCAAATATAGACAAATAAATTCATCTTTCAATTATTTCTTACCCTTTTAAGGTTTAATGTGGACAATTTTCATTCCCTGTTCATTTATCAAATCTAAAAGGAACAGTTTTTCCAGTGAGATGGTATCTAACTGTGTTGAACCACATTAGTTCATTTACAAACAAGTATTCAAAATTGAAATTAATAATACCAACAGTCTCAATAATAGTGATAACTGTACATGTATGCCATGAATTTATTGTTTGCCCAAAACAGAGGCAAATGCATATTTATGTTCTGAATGTAAATGCACAGTGCATATAATTTGTTGTATTACTAAAACAAATGGCGATGAAGGCTATTAAACATCTGTTTTATATTTTCTATGTTCCAATGAACAAGAAATTCAAACTTAGCAAACTAATGCAACTAAACGAACTGAACGAATGCTTGACAGACTGAACACAATTTTGGAGGAGGCAAACATTGACTGTAAAGCTTTGATACTGATTCCGTATATTGCTCGCGGAAAGGGAGACCCAAACAAATATAATGACCATTATTCATGATAGTAGTATAATAGGAGGCGTTTCGATCACCCTTTTGGGTATCAAGTTATGTAACTAGAGGTAATAAGGTCATAAAAAATACTGACGCAATAACCGGAACTGAAGAGGGAGGAGGAGGGGACCCAATACAAAAACAAAACAAGTTTCTAAAAGCTGTGGACTGCTTCACTCTATCTTAATTTAAGGTAATACGTGTGCATTTGGTTGTTGGTTTAGTATTGGAAATGTGGTATTTTTAGATATTGATTGATATAAATAGATTTACTTTAAGAGTGTGCGTTATACACCAATGCTTTTTAAATTTTGTTAACTTTACTTGTTAAAAATTAAAACATTTACAAGTAGACACGACTCTGGAGGTGTGCCTAGATTGGCAGAAGTTATAAAATACAGATAATGCATTTTTGTAAACATTGTATAGGAACATTGTTTAGCAAAACAAATCGTGCATATTTGAGATTAACAAAGAAAATAAACACGTATTAAAAATTGATATTTCAATATTGAATTTCAGTGTGCAATATACGCATAATTAAACAAACATGAATTGATGACAGTTTATCGGAACTGAAGTACACATAGTTAATTTTCCGGCATTTGATGTCTTATCCTGAGACGAGAAAAGTCCGTAATTCTTTATCTCATTTAAGCCAATATATGTTGCTGTATCTCAGCCGCATCATAAAGCAACCAATCAGAATCTATATGTGATAAGTAATTATTTCAGGATGGTGTGTATGTCGACTGAAACTAATAGGGAAAACGGTACTATTTATTCTGCCATAGGCGACAATGCTAACATTTTTCTAAATTTACCACTTTTTATAATAAAAACCCGGATAAAACAGTTATGTGTGGTGTTAGTACTTTATTATTCTGTTTTAAAAATTGAAGCCAAATAGTGTCATGACCAACTTCCAACGGAGCTTGTTAATGTTATCCATGCCCACCGTCATTTTACACCAAATTTATGAAATTTTTGAAGTCTTTTCGAATAAATCTCTAGAAAATATTTCAATAGGTTTCAAAATTTATATTGTAAATATACACACTGCAGTTATTCATAGATAAATAGAAAAATATATTGTACCCTAACATCCAATCACAGCGCTCCTAAGTTGACTTCCTTCACCTGCCTTGGGTACACAAAAGGCCAACCTAATGCTGGGAAAATGTAATAGTACCGTTTTCCCTAATAGCTCCGCACCGTGATGCGAAGCAAACACGAAGTTTATAATTCATGAATACCAATGAACAACAATATACACATGACTAAATCAAAAGGTACGAGTGATAAAAACAACAAATACGATAAGGAAGATAAAAGATGCCATTCCAGTTATTGTGTATAATTTCTAGTGATTATGCATAATTTCTGAAAATTTCAGTGATTATACATAATCACTAAAATTACCAGTGATTATACATAATCCTTGAAAATTATTTTCAGGGATTATACATAATCTCTAATTATACACATTTACTGTAACAAATAACAGATGATGTAAATGTATATCATCGAAACAAACTGTAAAAATCAGCTAGAAATGACTTGACACTTCAGATTGGCTAGAAACACAAAAACAACTAACATAAAGACAAAAAACACAAGTTACCAATCTAACTAGCTCTGCGATCTAACTAAGATTTAAAGATTAGTTGTATCACACAATCTCTATCTTGCAAGCATCTACAAACATATACTGAATATTAAAGTCATAACCCCTTTACATGTTCCTTTAGTTTTCTTTCACTCTTAAAATTTAATAAAGGGACAAAAGTAACCTCATTGATATCAGTAAATCTACTTTATCTCTTAACAATTTGTGAGCCATAAAGATACAGTCACTTCAAGAGCATATGTATGTCATGGATTTTTAAACAAGACTGGAAGTCACGTGACAACTGATTGATTTATGGTACAAAAAAATTGTAGTTCGTGTGTCATCACATTAATTTCTCTTGAAAAAATTAAAAAAAAAAAAGAGATGCATATGAAATATTCATTAATTTGCCTCTCTATCCCATTACGAGTATTTGGAAGGAAAAAAAATCATACAAGTAGTAAAGCTCATCGATGGTCATGGTCGGGCAAATCTTATATATTCGGTCTACTGTTTGACTTTATTACTTATAAAAAAAATGGTATAGTATATCGCGTCTTATTTCATAAGTCTTATGATTTTTGACTAAATTTTGATTTAAAAGCTTTAAAATTCACATTACAAGAAGAACTAAATTATGGGTCAATTTATTTGAATCTCTGGCTTATTCAATTTATGCTTGATGCAATCAATCAAAATTTTCTGGCTTATATATTTACTTTAAAAAAAAACTAGGTTCACAGTGTCTGAATTGAACTGTACGGATCATTCATCCTTTCGTCATTCGGTAGTTTGTCAAGCGACACTCCGGCTTTTGCTTCAATAACAAGTTGTTGAAAATTGAAGAATCGATTTGCAAACATAGTATTATATTTCAAAATCTAGTAACGAAAGCACTCTACATGTATAACAAACCATACTAATAAAAAATTGCAATTTACATCCAAAGGTTTGAGCTTTGAGTAAACCGATGAAAATTGTAAGACAACAATGATTTAAACTGCCAAAAAAAAATAAAGCGACAATTTCAACTTCTTATCTTACCGTTTACTGGAATATAGTCTTATCTTTCTAGAACGCCTCTGTGGATATTTTAAAAATTATTATATTAATGTCGTAAATTATATTGACTGTACAATTGATTACGCTGCCGCAGTACAATAGTTTGCTAATTCGTAAAATTCCTTGCTTATGTTTTACAGTGTGTTTCTTGTTTGCACTATAACATTGATCCAGATGAATAAAATTTAACTGAAATTCAGTCTTTTTTTTTTTGTCGATTATCCTTCTATCAAGAACACCTTACTATGACAAATGTAGGACACCCATTTCAGAGGCAATATTCATCAAAGTACTGAAGTACTGAACATCGGATGACCAAAAAGCACTTGTCACAGAAAAAAATCACATCTCTATATCCGAAACTGAGGTTAATGTACAGAGATATATTTTTTTCTAAGACAAGTTCGTGCGTGGATGATGAATAAATGACAGGAAATTCAACCTCACCGTAATAACTATTATATTGTAGTGATACAAATCAGTATACACTGGTTTGTTGTTATATATTAAATTAATATAACTGTTACATATATATATAATTTTCATCCATTTGTATATCATTCTATTCTACTATTCTAATAATAGTTCAGTGCAAGTGCATGGTGGACACTCTTCTGTAAAAATTCGATTTTTCTAAAAGATTGGATATGAGTAGGCATTCATATTTTCCCGCAAAAACAATTACAGAGTTACCGGTCCTTGCCGGGATTGTCGCAAAACGTTCTTGAGATATTCTTCCGCATGCTTTAAACACAATATTTCGGTACGTGTGCATAGATATTGTCAATGATTTTTTACTTATATATATATATCTAACGGCAAAACATTTTCATATTATTAATTTATGTTCTAAACAAAAATATTTTTATCAGTATTCATTGAAGAGATGTATTTATAACAAACGATAAGGAATGTTAGTTTGCACTCGTTAATATCCGCGTATTTATCATGTTTATAGATCGGTTACAAACTCAAAAACAAAAGTTACGTAATGGAAATCTAGGCGATAGCAATACATCGTAATGCCCTCACGGTCATCGCGATGTAAAAATCAAACAAAAAGTATTCCAGACAAAACAACACAACATAATGTAAATACAAACAGGTATATTCTTACAAATAGTCATGACACTAAATCTGTATTAAAAGATGTGAGAAAAGGTAAAGTAATGCTCGACTAGTACAAAGATACCTAAAAAAAATCCGGAATAGCCTTAAAATATAACGGAATATGATGATTTTTGCGTTTTTTCATGCGCATGAGCAATTAGTCTCTATATTCATTGTTTAATTGAAAAGATGGAGGTTAAATGAATTTAAATTTTACCTACTTGACAAGCAACGAAACTAGCATCGAAAAAGATAACCCAAGCGTTACTTGCGCTTGAGGAAAAACAAAATACAAACGCGTAGACAACACGAGCTATATAACACAAAACCGAAAGTGAGACCATGTGCATCAGAAGGATAAGCATCTATAAATAGAAATAAGAAGATGTGGTATGATTGCCAATGAGACAACTCTCCACCAGAGACCAAATGACATAGAAGTTTACAACTATAGGTCACCGTACGGCATTCAACAATGAGCAAAGCCCATACCTTATAGTCGGCTATAAAAGGCCCCGAAATGACAATGAATGAATGAGCAAACTAACGGCCTGATTTATATACAAAACAAAGAACTAAAACCAAATATGATATTCAGCAACAAACAACAACCACTGAATTACAGGCTCCTGACTTGGGACAGGAACATACAGAATGTGGCGGAGTTAAACTAGTTTGTTGGCGCCAAACCCTCCCCTAGCCTTGGATAGTAGTGTAACAGTACAACATAAGGACAAACTATAAAAATCAGTTAAAAGGGCTTAACTCGTCAGATCGATACAAAGCAGAAAAAACATCCAACAAAAACACAGACCGGACATGGCAGGGTATTTATACATCACAACAACAACAAAAACTCTAAGTACAGATCTGAGTCTTAGTTTACCTTATTTTTTGTGTTCAATTTTACCAACATTTCATATAAAAAGTCTAGCTCTGCAATATAAATGCATATATATAAACAAGACAACCTCAATATCTTACCAAATCGATAAAAGATATAAAGAAAACCATCGATGCCAGTTAAATTCGATGATAATAAATTCAGTAAATTAAAGGTCATTTTTAATTAATTTCAGTTTTGTGCTATGTAGATATTGTGAGAAGTTGTTAAGCAGTTTAAATTCAGAAAAGAGAACCGGGTCAGTTGTGTTTGAAATATAACAGGCATGACGTACTAACTGTTCTCACTAGGGTTTAACTGATGTCCAAGATGACAGACCGAGAACTACATCAAAATTATTTTCTAGAAATTCGGACGAATAAGAAATCTTTTATCTCACAAGAATACACAAATTAAAGGCCGTATAAACGCATCTCGAAACCAAAATGAATGATACTCCCAATTTGAAAGAAAGGAAATAACAATCTGCTGCAGTGGAAGCCAATTAACTAATATGTTATCAGTATTGCTTTGTTGGTTTTTTTTTTTAAGTTTTATGGCAACCTTGACTCTCCAATCCGGCAGTTAAGCATATCCTAAAGATGGGTGTCTGCTTGGTTTGGTTGGTTGGGATATATACTTACGCAACCACGTTTAGGTGGAATTGGCACGTGTAAGCTCTGAAGATGGCATAAGGTGTCATGTTGTGTTACCTTTAAGCATCAAAGTAAATTAAATTTTTCCATATACAAGTTTTGGTATTTTTTACTATGGACTATCAGAAATATTTTCGGGTAAACTGCAAAATATAAGAAATCTATGTTCTAAACATTTAATTTTCTAACACTGTTCCGTTTTATGCACGGACCTGATTGTAAATTATAGATATAAGAAGATGTGGTATGAGTGCCAATGAGACAACTCTCCATCCAAGTCAGTAAGCATTCATAAACTTTTCAAAACAGTAACGTTAGATTGTTTTGTTAATTTTTTACATCATAAATTGTAAGACAATAAAACATTTCATAAATGAACATAAAGGCGAAATTTTTGTTCAATTGTGTAAATCTATGTTTGCCGTAGGAAATTTGTTATCTTATCTATGTGAAATCTTCGTATGGAATGTTTTTTTGGAGATCTTACACATCAACAAAAATATCTTACAAAGCAAAGTTAAAGAGCTGATTTAATCAAATTGATTTTGATACATGCAGAAAATCAATAACGTGCAATCTAAATTTAACCCTGTACATAGAATGATCACTATCTTATTAAACGTCTGTCAAAGTCTAATCCGGTCCATCTTCTGTATATGGACCAGTTGATGTTCATATCAAGCAGATTCCCTTATTGATTGCAAATTAAAAAGACTTGTTAGCCAAAGGACAGAAACCAGAATCAATTTTAAGAAACAACTGGACATATATAACTTATCTTTTTCTACCTTTACCTCATACTGTTTTTAATTATTTAAAGGGGATAAGAAACATATGGTCATCAAATTCCGAGAAAAAAAAAACAGTCAATACATATATAGCCAAAAGAAAAAAGATAGTGTCAAAAAGAGTCCACAAAAACATTATTTAGGAAACTAAAGATTGATCAACACGAACCACACCAAAAACCAGGCTGAGCTCAAGTGCTCCAGAAGAGTGAAAGGTCGAGCCCAAGAGTTCCGAAAGAGAAAAAAGGCACTGCTATATCAAGTATAAACCCAGTTATAAGTCGTATTTAGCGATGGTATAATCGAAGAGATCATGGCGGGGTTACAGCTACGACAGGTTGAAAAAATAACGACCCAGATATTAAGATCAACCAAATTATAGCTTACTTGTCAAGGAAATCAAGACAGTAAATGCAAGCCCTTGAATATTGTATCAACTTTGAGGCATATGCGTATGCTATAGTAATACTTAAGTCTGGAGAAACATATTTATTCTTTTAAATTAGGCTTTTAACTATATATTCTGAATCCCATGGACATTTGATCTCGGTGTAAATTTTCAATCCCATCCCCCGTAAAAAAGAAAATTCTGCACTTTACTTCGATCATATATCATACACAGTAAACACAAATTCAAAACTATGATCATTATGATATTTCATTTTGCCATTATTGATTTTGTTGATACTTTTAAAACTTATTTTCAATTTAGTATGTGTTTGGATACAAAAAATGTAACTGTAACAAATTCAAATCCTATTAAATATTTGCTTGATTCAATTTCAAAATTTCCTTTAAGTGACTTTAAATTTGAATTTTCTTGACTTTTATCGTAGATATTTGAAACATTTGTAATTTTTGTTTTAATCGTTCCCAGATGATTTATCAAGACAGCCCCCTAATCCACCATCTATGTTATAGTAACAGTAGTAGTAGTAGCAGCTAGAACTAGTATTCATTTCGCTATTGCCGAGGTTTCCTTTTCCCCCTTTTTAAACAGATGTACTACTGACAATATTTTCAAAAGTTATTGCCATGGATAATTTACTTTTAGTTGAATGAAAGGGAGCCAATGTATATTTCCCGTAATATACTTGTATAAGTGAACATATGTATATGTATACATAATTATGGGACGGATGTTGTAATAGGAGAAATGATGAACAACAACAACCAAAAACAGCAGAAAATAGTATTATTTATTCAGTCAAAACATTATTTTCCCTCGGAATACTTTTTTGTTCCCTAGATATATCCTTAAGCTTTTAAGTAGGTATTTCTTTGTCAAAAATAAAAACAGGTTTAACCCACCATTTTCCTTATAAGGGGACAACCATTTGATTCTAGAAAAAAATAATCTGGCTCCCATTTAGTTGAAAATAATTAAGCTTGCCTTATCACACACGAAAATAAATATTCTGGCCCCAAATATTCAATATGTTCAAAATATTTTTGCCTCTCTTCGCTCGCCTCAATCAAACAGGTTTCCAACTGTTATAGATAATCCAAAAAATGATGTCTCCGTGTCTTTAGTGACGTTTTGGATTTCAATAATCGTAATCTATATATTACTGGTAAATTATTGTCAGGGATTTCGATACTAAAATTACATAGATACAAAGATTTGGTTTGCAAGTTTGGCTGTACCAGTAGAAAACTTTATGTTTACAGTGATGTTGTTTACTGAGCCCGTGAATTTAGATACGATTTGTGTAAACTCATCAATCTTTTAAATACATTTATTATGAAAGATTACCAATTCAAGACTGTAATTAGATCTTTGAATATTGTTTTATTGGTATAAATATTGATTTTGTTATCAGTAAATCTAAAACCAAACTATTGAAAACATTGTTATATACATATGCACATTCACGGTTCTACAATCTGTCGATACCTGTAATTTGGCATTGCACAAGGTCATGTTTTCTCCGACTGTTTATGACGTCTGTACACTAAATCCATTTGATTTTGGAAGTGTACTGATTGATATTTTAGTCTTAGATACGAGATTTTTTTATAAGTTGTTAACTAGCTGTCAGTAACTGCGAGTACTCTCAGATCTGTACTTGGTGTCGGATGTATAAATACCATTCCACGTCCAGTCTTTGTTTTTCTGCTTTGTATCGATCTTATGAGCTAAGCCATTTTCAACTGATTTTTATAGTTTGTTCATATGTTGTGCTGTTATACCACTGTCCCAGGTTAGGGGAGGGTTGGGCGCCCGCAAACATGTTCAACCCCGCCAAATTCTATATGTGCCTGTCCCAAGTCAGGAGCCTGTATTTCATTGGTTGTCGTTGGTTCATGTCTATCATATTTGTTTTTCGTAAATTGTTTTGTTATGAATTAGGCCATTAGTTTTCTCAATTGAATTTATATTTTTCAATCGGGGTCTTTTATAGCCGACTACGGTATTGGTTTTTTTTTCATTGCTGAAGGCCGTACGGTTGCCTATAATTGCTTACATCCACTTCATTTAAACTATGGTGGATAATTGTCTCATTGGCAATCATACCACAATTCCTCATTTCAATATAAATTGTTGGACACATAAAATTTATAAAATTGATTTTTTTTACAGAAATATTGTCAGAGGTAATTTTGGAGGGCATATTGTACGTCCACCCTCCTTTTGACCTGAAAAAATGACATTTTGTTTATTAAACCTTCACCAAAAAATTTGACTCGCTACGCTAGACAGAAATTTTACCATTATGGACAATAACACCCCTCTTTCCTTGGATCCTGGATCCACCCTTTATTGTAAGGCTAACTTTTCATATTTATAGAATATAATTATATTGATCTATATTCTAGACTTAATTTTGACTGCTCTATTTTTTGAAGTTGTGTGTTTATCCTACAAATAGGTGATCTGTATCACAAAAGTTATATTTCTTTAGGGGGTAAAAACGGTTGATTTTGAGGGGGCGAAGGGTAGTTTTTGTGTCAATTTGTGGATGAGCAGAAAATAAATATTCTGGATCTAGTCTGAGTGAAAATAAATAATTTTCATGCATATTCAGGATGAAAGAAAATACGTCAATTCTTCAAGGCTTGTTAGCACAAATATACACTGCCTCTTTTGAAAGAGGATGTGTGAGCTAGGGCAAAAATTTTGCCTTACAACAGGCCACAAATAATTACAGACCACTTGAGAATATAACAAGGGTTTTTTTAACTTGCCGAATGTGTGGCATTCGCCTGCACGAGGCATTGGGTTGAACGTTTCCATTCCGATCGGACGTGGCTGCGTATCTATACATCCAGCACAGCATATAAAGCTAAAGCGAGATTTTAATGAAATTTGAGGTAGGTGAAGAGAAGGCCACGTTAAAATGTGACCTTGCAGAACTATAACTGGTAACTTTTGACCGAAAATAATCTTTCAAATATAGAACTGTTCAAAGGTTGGTACTTACACAACAGGACGCTAACTGGAGTATAAGTAAATGGATCTCTGTGAAATTGTACCACAAGGTTCTATACCTCAAAAGGAAGGTTGGGATTGATTTTGAGGGTAATTGCCTAAACCGTTCAGGAATTAAGGAACAAAAAGGGACAAAAAACAAGGATTTTCTGGTTTCCACACAATAACTTGAGTACAAGTCTATGGATCTCTATGAAATTATACCACATGGTTCCATACCAAAACAGAAAAGTTGGGATTGATTTTGGGATTATGGCCCCATACCGTTTATGAATAAGGAGCCAAAAACAATACTTTTCTAATACTTTGTATAAATTGCTTACACTCATTTCAGAAATTATTGTGAATTCTAATTAATGCTAATAATGCAACTGGTTGAGTATCGCAATAATAAGAACTTGCATTCTTATATCTGATACAAAGATTATGTATGCAGATTTTCCTGAAATCGCAATAATTAATCTCGCATTTTTGTCCATTTAAAAAAAATACAACTAATAAATGCACGCAATAATTTCTGAATTTACAGTATTTCTTGACCAATTTCAATAGGGTTTAATTCAAAGGCGTGGATTCTTGGGGTCTTTAATATGCTGAATCTAACGTTTATTTAGATTTTTCATTTGGGCCCCGTTTTCAAATTGGTACACATTAAGGTCCAAAGGGTGCAAAATTAAACTTTGATTTAAAAAAAAATGAATATGTGGGGTTCTTTGATATGCTGTATCTAACCATGCATTTAGATTTTGGATATTGGACCATAATAAGTAAATGTCCAATTTCAAATTTTTAAGTTCTTAGACCACATTCACTGTGTGTCAGAAACCTATGCTGTGTCAAATATTTAACCACAATCCAAATAAAGAGCTGAATCAAACTTAAATGTTGTGTCCATACTTTCCCCATTGTTCAAGTCATATCAAGCTGCGCCCTGTGAAACATTTTATTTTAAAATAAAGCCTATCCATATCAAACGCCGTCACCTTCAACAGACCATGGAAGTAATATTAATATTACTTCCATGGTAAAACAGTACACTACTAGTTCTCAAATAACAATTAATATGCAATTTTGTTTATGATAAAGCAAAATACAATGTACAATGATATCACTGCATATATAAATAATGAAAACATATTTTATACTGTAAATTCAAAAAAAAATTGAGAGCATTTATTGCTTGGGATTGTTAAACATTGGACAAAAAGGTTAGATTAATTATTGTCATTTAAGGACATGTTGCAAATAAATAATGCAGCTATCAAAATTTTAAATAAAATTTTATTTTTGCGAAATCTATCCCGGTGTAGCAATTTTCAGTAAACAAAAATGTATCAAAAATCTGTGAATTTTCAGAAATTGGAAAATAAATAACAGCATTAAAAACAAAATTTGTGAATTTTCAGTAAATGGAAAATAAATACCAGCATTGAAAAAAAAATTGTGAATTTACAGCAATTGGAAAAAAATAACAGCATTAAAAAAATAATCATTTAGCTTTCATAATTATTATTTAAGGGTTTTATTAAACAAAAAAGCAATATATATGATTATTATTGTCCACAGGATTGACAACACAAGGCAGCAGCAGGAACACACCTGTAAAAGAAATAAAATAATATTTCATTTGTTGACAATTCATAGTAATTAAGTAATGTTAAAATATATGAATTAGGGAATGTTTAAATTTTTGAGTGGCAATTTTTCTTTTAAATTGACAGATATTGTTGTATGTAAAAATACTTGTTTTTTATTCAAATTTATTGATTTACCCAAAAATACTGCAATAGAAATCGTGCACCTAAATTTGATATAAAATGGAAAGCCATCTTAGTATACCAATTTTGATTTTCAAGGTGTTAAAATCACTATAACCGATATCCCATTAATCATTCATTGAGTGTCAGACAAGCGCAGAAGCTATTAAGCTGAAAAATTTACATAAATGATAACATTATTCAGGCTATTTTGATAAACTTTCATTGTTTGTTTCAAGTTTTATGACATTTACTTTGTTTTCTCCATATATTGACTGAAGAAATGAATTATTTGGAAATTTATTGAAAGAAATAAAAACTGATTAAGATGCAAAGTTTAATATAGTTAAGACATATCTTTGTAAAAGAGAGGCGAAAGATACCAAAGGGACATTCAAACTCATAAGTCGAAAATAAACTGACAACACCATGGCTAAACAAGAAAAAGACCAACAGACAAACAATAGCACACAAAACACAACATAGAAAAGTAAAGACTGAGCAACACGAACCCAACCAAAAACTGGGGTGATCTCAGGTGCTCCGTAAGGGTAAGCAGATCCTGTTCCACATGTGGCACCCGTCATGTTGCTCATTAGTACAAGACGTGCACATCTGGTAATAAGTCTAATTTGGTAGGTCATATTCAGGAAAAGGGGAAGGGATTGTAGTTATGACATTAGGATCATACCCGCTATCATCTGTGAAACGGATATTCCGTAACGGTCAACCAACTCGTGAAGGAGTCCGTAAAATTTACGAAGGGATGATTTCAACTTCACCACTTGGAACTCTTGGTTTAATAGCTTGCCATTTCATTGCAAATGAATGTGAGATTATCTCCCCTTTTCAGATAAACACAATTCTTTATTATCATAAAAACAATGATTCTCTTTATGATTCAGTACTTGGTCATTAGGTAAAAGTTTAAAGATGGAATAAGAGAAAGTTGTTAAAAAGGACTAGAAACCTTCTGGACTATAAAAAAAACATCTGATTTACATCTATTAAGGTTACAGTAGAAAAAAAAGATGAAATATAATTACAAACAATAAAGATTTATAGAAATTTAAACTGTCCATAAGATTACATCAATTAATTATATTTGTATTTGGACGAATAAATATATTCTCACCTTGAAACAAATCCAAATGCTACTCCAGCCAGTACCCTTAAGGACAAGCTGTGATGCTAACCTGTAATACAAAGTTGAATCAGTTATTTAAACTCTTCAAAATAATCGACTGTGGGTTAGGGTTCATTGATTTTCGTCGGGTTTGAGGAAAAATCGGATTTCTGTGGATTCATTTAATTTCATAGGGATTGAGGAAAAATTGGATTTCTGTGGATATTTGATAGAAAGTTGATTGATAGAAAATTGGTACTTCGTTGAACATTTAAATTTGTGGTTCACTACTACTCATGAAATCCAGTGAGTATTGAGTTTAAAACTTGACAAATAGAAAAAAACGTCAAAATCAATTTTTCTTTCTTAGCTTGATAGTATTTTTACCATTTAGGACAATTATGTACCCTCTTTCCTCTGGAGCTGACTATATCCATGTAATTCAATATTTTCTGATACTTGAATCATTATTAAATTGACATCAAACACTTTTAGATTAAAAAAAAGTTTGTATACCTACCAACATGTTAGCAGTATCAGATATCCCAAGTTTTACTCCGGTCTCCCAAGACCATGAAACCATTGTCATTACATCAGGCTATAAACAAATAATAAAAAAATATATACTTGTTTGAAATATTTCTTTTACAGATCAATCCAAGCATGATATGGTGGTGGTATGCCGTAAATACTACACGGACGTTCTTAAGAATGAAATTTTTAATTCATCTACATTCAAGTCCGTGCGCTCCACATAGAGTTTTATAGTAAACAAACATATCATAACCACATCACAGCTTAATGTTCTTCTGAACATTTGAAGGTCCCTAGTAGGTATTGCATTTAGCTTTTGTTTCAAATATTCTCTGTTATACTTCTTTCTAAGTAATACTGTGGTATTATATTGTTGGTGTAATATGATCTGAAATTGTTTATCCCCATTAATACAGCTAGTTTCGAATAACTGCATGACCTGTAGTCTACATAATTGATAGATCATAATAATATTCATATATAAGCACCTATTTTTGCTCTATTCGTATATAATTTGTTACTTTTGAGACCATATTGTTACATAACGTAATCAAGAATAGTGCATTTTACTATTTGATCTTATGGTAAAGATCGTCAGTGTTCGGAAATATGTAAATCCATCATGGTTTGATATTTTCCATAAAGTTAACCTTCATACGAAACTTTTTAAAACATTCATTTATATGGCTTGTGGTATGGATCGTCACAAGCACTTGTCTCAGAAAAAAAATCACATCTCTATACCTGAAAGTGAGGTAAGTATACAGAGATATATTTTTTTCTGAGACAAGTTCGGGCGTGGATGATGAATAAATGACAGGGAATTCAACCTAACCGCAATAACTTTAATATTGTAGTGATACAAATCAGTATACACTGGTTTGTTGTTATATATTAAATTAATATTTGTATGAACAGTTACATGTATATATAATTTTCATCCATTTGTATATCATTCTCATGATTCTACTTTTCTAATAATAGTGCATTGCAAGTGCACGGTGGACACTCTTCTGTAATAATTCGATTTTTCTAATAGATTGGATTTGAGTAGGCATTCATATTTTCCCGCAAAACGTTCTTGAGATATTCTTCCGCATGCGTTAACACAATTTTTCGGTACGTGTGCATAGATATTAATGATTTTTTACTTATATATATATTTCTAACGACAAAACATTTTCATATTATTAATTTATGTTCTAAAAAAAATATTTTTATGAGTAATCATTGAAAAAATGAATTTATAACAAGCGATAAGGAATGTTATTTTGCACTCGATAGTGTCCGCGTATTTTTATATCTGTTACCAGTCAAAAACGAAAGTTACGTAAGTAGAAATCTCTGTGGCAACAACACATCGGAATGCCCTCACGGTCATCGCGATGTAAAAATGATGTTCCTGTTGCATATTGTTCATTTCCATATAATTAAAGGATTGTCGTCTTCTTTGGGTTGTTCTATCAAATCTTTTGAGCAACACAAACCCAACCAAAAACCGGGGGGATCTCAGGTGCACCGGAAGGGTAAGCAGACAAGTGATCAATTGTGATTTGATGACATGCTTAAAATGAAATGTGTGCGCATATGTAACATGAATAAAAGGCGACGTTGGGTATAATCAATGAGAGACGACAGCAAGAGTATAGTCAACAGAAAGTCTTAAACAATACACAGGTGTCCATACGTTGGGTATAATCAATGAGAGACGACAGCAAGAGTATAGTCAACAGAAATTCTTAAACAATACACAGGTGTCCATACGTTGGGTATAATCAATGAGAGACGACAGCAAGAGTATAGTCAACAGAAAGTCTTAAACAATGCACAGGTGTCCATACGTTGGGTATAATCAATGAGAGACGACAGCAAGAGTATAGTCAACAGGAAGTCTTAAACAATGCACAGGTGTCCATACGTTGGGTATAATCAATGAGAGACGACAGCAAGAGTATAGTCAACAGAAAGTCTTAAACAATACATAGGTGTCCATACAATTTGGCAGGCTCTAAATCATCGTCAAGTGTCAAACAAAAGTTTAAAGTTCAGCAAGAACTATCAACGATCTGTCATCGACACCAAAATCTCCAAAAAATTTTTTAAAAAGTTAGATATAACATATTATATATATAAAGACAACTTCTGATGAGGAACCTGACGTTGTATAAATATGCATAGCTGCATAATTTTATTGGTTAATAGTTGGGGTTTCGTAAAAAGGCTTCAGAAAATATTTTGCATGTAAGCTTTTTAAGGTTAGTTTATTTTGGTTAATAATAAAAACACACTCAAATGTATCAATAAAAAATAAATGAGCAATTAACAATTTAAATATCAACAAATTATTGTATACGATGTAATAACACAACTGACTTTAAAAAAAGGCCATTTTTACCAGTGAAACGGAAAAAATCTCAACAACAGAAGAAAAAAAGCTAAAAGATTATTTACCATATTGTGTACAGAAACCCGACAATTTAAACATTAATTTTGAAATTCAATTTACTCCAGGTCAGAAAATAACGTTATAATTGGTTCATTACAAAGATACCATATCCATTCAAAATGGTAAAAGATAATTTAGCATAAAATAACATACTTTAATTGATAAATTAAAGCAAAATTGATAACACACAAGAAAAACGTACCTACTTTATAAATATAAATCTAAAAATATGAGCATGCATGTAAAGCGAACAATTCGTTGAATATAATATAAACTATAAATACAAGGGAGAATCTGTAAACTTTACAGGTATGTTCAATGCAAATGAAATGAATTCTCTCAAAGAGGAGATTGGTTTCTTTAAGATAAGGGGAACCTTCTCCCATCTCCTCTTTGATTTTTTTATTAACCTGGATTTAGGGTTGGGGGGAAATCCCTTATGGTATTGGTAAACCCCTGTCCAAATTTCGTTTGTTTAGGGGTATGTAAAAAAATATCCCCGATTCAAAAAAAGGGGTCGTGAAATACAAACAAAATGATTTTTGGTTTCTCTAGGATAATGGAACTTTCTCCCATCTCATTATGGTTATCACACCAGTCGGTAGATTTTAAGATCTGTTTTAACCTTCGTTCAATTTCAAAATAATGTATCATATTTTGTAAATTTTCGACATAACTTTTTGAAATTATGCAAGTCAGAAACATTTTATTGTGCATGTGTATCAAAATAAAAAAACTTAATTTTTCTTGAACTACACAAAAACGCCAAAAGCATTTAAAAATAGAATGAAAAGTAAAATAACAAAAATACCGAACTCCAAGGAAAATTCAAATCGGAAAGTCCTTTATCAAATGGAAAAGTCAAAAGCTAAAATACATCAAACGAATGGAAAATAACTCATATTCCTGACTTGGTACAGGCATAAATGTAATTCTTTATATATAACAGTCATTTAATAAATCAAAAGAAAACTGGAAAGGTCAACAATGACACACAAATCAAAAGTAAAAGATACCAAACATAAGTGTTTAATTTTTTCATCTGATATTTACAAAATATCTGATTTTCTTCCTGTATCTGATGAAAAAAGTCTTTGTATTGTTAATGGTTTTCTTTTACAAGAGATGCATTGCAGGAAAAGGTTTTTGTACGTTTACAATTGTCATGTTCAATACATATTGAGTTTCCTTTCTATTCATCAAGTGTTGCTGTCAATGTGCTGCACCCAATGCTACAAGGGATGAAAATACCTTCATGAAAACTCATAAAGTTGTGTTACCGGTTTGCCCAAACTGTGTGCAGACGGGAATACCAAAAGAAATGCCAATAAAATGACATTTCTTCTACAGCAGTATCTGTCAGACATTCAAATTTAATTACAAAACGTTCAAATCTAGTCATTGAATAAAACTCTGAAAGCAATTTTAATTTTATTCTCTCTTTTCAGAAAAAAATTCTGTGGATAAAAAAAAAAAAACTTTTTACCTATCTACCTACCTACCCACTTTTGAAAAGTTGGGTAGGGAGAGGGAAAACAAACATATTTTTAAATTTGGACACTTAAAAGTTCAATTTTGATTCAAATTATTCAGAGATATTCTTCATTTATAATAATAATTCATTTATTCATACACTCATCCATTTGAACACACTGTCTAATATACACTCAGTAAAATGCAATTAATAGGAAAATGCCTATTACCATCTATCTTGCTCATTCTTCTTCTTTCGTGGCTTTTTCTTCTACAGATTTGCACGAACACAAGCAATACCGAAACTGAGCACAAAAAGGTTCCAGTGGTTGCTATGATACCAGCAATCATTGTAACTTTTGATGGTCTACTGCTTTCAGTAGACTAGTCTGGAAATTAAATAGAATATAACTGTCGTAAATTGTTGCATTTCATTTCAGTTATAAAAAAAACGTGATGCTTTTTTTTATTTATTTGTTTACTTTACAATCAAAGACATGTTTATAACATCCTTAGTTACTAATTAATCTATTAAAAAATGTTTACTATCAGTACAGTAAACAGTTAGTTTTAAACTAAACTATTTGCTGTACTAACATTACTATCTTAACCATTTTCTTAAACTGTAATTTGAATGTATTTATACCCTTTTAAGGTTTCCATATAATGAAATTTGATAACAATGTGTTTATCTTTTGAATGGTTGGGACGTCTAACTGAGATATCCATTTAAAGTAAGCAATTTATATTTACCATTTTTGATAGGTACGTGTACAAAAGTAAGATTCACTTCACAAGTATCAAATCTATAGAACAGTTTGTACGTCTTATTTACATCTGTATCTGTCAGGTTGCATGTGTATGATGAGAGTGTACACATCTGATCCTATCACCTCGGTGAATTTATCTTCCAACTCGCTCTTATCATGTAACCCGTAGTACATTAAACTTTGGCATTCATGGTGACGTTCAGGATTTAAGTCACATCTAGCCCAACGACGTCCAATATCATATATAACTTCAGATACATTTGCTGTTATGTGCACATCTTCTCAAAATAACGTTGGCTTAATTTCTAGTTTGCAGTATAATGCACCTTCAATGGAAAGAAACATAGCCTTATTCTGCACTTTTTTATGCCCCACCTAGGGGCATTATGTTTTCGGTCTGTGCGTCCGTTCGTCCGTTCGTTCGTTCGTCCGTCCGTTCGTTCGTTCGTCCGTCTGTCCCGCATCAGGTTAAAGTTTTTGGTCAAGGTAGTTTTTGATGAAGTTGAATTCCAATCAACTTGAAACTTAGTACATATGTTCCCTATAATATGATCTTTCTAATTGTAATGCCCAATTAGAGTTTTGACCCAAATTTCACGGTCCACTGAACATAGAAAATGATAGTGCGAATGTGCAACGACAATAAGGCAATAGTGAAAATATGAGCAAATAAAACATATACCAAAAAAACAGCGCAGATTTTATTTTACCAGATTAACACATTTTCACTTAGTCCAATGTTTTCCGGTGAAAACCTTTTAACTCTAAATTCAATATTTCCCGGTTAAAAATGTTTGGTAACTCTAAATTATCAGTGTTCCCGGTCAAGACTCTTTTTCTCTTAGTCTAGTTTCAATGTTTTACAGTTAAGCCTTTTTCATTCAAGATTGGATTAAATTTTCTCTCGGGTAAGATTTTTGTCTCTATCAATTCAATGTTTCAATGATAATCCTTCCTTAATCTAGATTCAATGTTTTTTACGCTCTAGGTATAATGATCATCTGTTTTACTTTTTTTCTCTAGGTTCAACGTTTCACAGTTAAAAATTGATAACTAAACGAGTCCTCTGGTAAAATAAGTTTTTGAATGTTCCTTAAGATAGCAAAATGAGGGGTTGTATCAGAGTTGGTAAATTCACTCGAAACTAGGTGAGATATTCGCAGGAGTGATAGATAGGTGGTATAGAAAGATAGAAAATAGAATATTTTAAAGCAAAAAACAACAACAACAATCCGTATCATACCCAAGCGCCTGTGGAAGTTACAAGAAAACTTAAAACAGCCGATCTTCTGGACTGAAACCTGCCACAACAGCAAAATACCGAAGACAGCATGACACTTGCGAAACAGAAAAAGAAGCGTTAAGATTAGTTGATAACATAAACGATACCAATTTTACTAGATTAGATGAGCATGTCGACAATTGATGTCTCTTCGGTGATGTTTGAGACCAAAACATTTGAAAATCCATAACCTTACACAAACGTTAACGTGCAGATCAAACCAAAAAGGACTTAAAGTGTAGCCAAATCCGGATAATATGAACAATAAAAGAATAGAGTTCCAATGTACCTGCGTTGCACATATTTTATCTGTCCAAGGTACAAGGGCAATAACTAAAAAAAAACAATTTGTTTTTGTTCTTTAAAACTTTTTATTAATATCTTAAGAGAAATGAAGGCTTCAGAGCAAATGCAATGTGATTTCCATTATAATTTATATTCCAAGGGGCATAACTTGTTAAAAATATTTGATCAGAACTTATTTTCGAAAGTGTCAAAGAAATTGCTGATATAAACGTATGATATAGGTTTCATAAAATTCTGGCAAGAATTGAACACATGAGAGCGATAACATTGCAATTTTCCATATAATCAATATTTTCAAAGGGCATAACTCTTTTAAAAATATTTGATCGGCACTGATTTTGAACTCTTCAACTACATTGATGATATAAACCTATGATATAAATTTCATAAAAATCTGGCAAGAATTGTACATGCACATTAGAGCGCTCATAAGGCGATTTTTCATAAAAAATTATAATTAATATTTCCAAGGGGCATAACTCTTTTAAATATTATTGATCGGCACTGATTTTCAAATCCAAGACATTGCTAATATAAACCTATGATTTAAGTTTCATAATTTTCTGGCAAAAATTGTACATATAAGAGCGCTAACAATGCAATTCTCCATATAATTTATATTTCCAATGGGCACAATTCTTTTTAAAAAAATTGATCGGCACTGATTTTCAAACTCGTCCAAGACATTGCTAATATAAACCTATGATATAAGTTTCATAAAAATCTGGCAATGAATTGTATAAATGAGAGCGCTAACGATGCAATTTTCAATATAATTAATGTTTCAAAGGGGCATAACTCTTTTAAAAATAATTGATCGGCACTGATTTTCGAACTCGTCTAAGCCATTCTATGATATAAGTTTCATAAAATATTGGCAAGAATTATACACATGAGAGCGCTAACAATGCAATTCTCCATAAAATTAATGTTTCCAAGGGGCATAACTCATTTAAAAATAATTGATCGGCACTGATTTTCGAACTCGTCCAAGACAATGGTAATATAAACCTATGATATAAGTTTCATAAAAATCTGGCAAGAATTGTACAAATGAGAGCGCTAATGATGCAATTTTCAATATAATTAATGTTTCCAAGGGGCATAACTCTTTTAAAAACAATTGATCGGCACTGATTTTTGAACTCGGCCAAGACATTGCTAATATAAACCTATGATATAAGTTTCATAAAAATCTGGCAAGAATTGTCATCGTGAGAGCGCTAAAAATACCGGACGGACAGACGCATAGACGGACGGATGGACGGACAACGGACGAACGCCCGGTATTTCTATGTCCCCCGCAGCGCGTTGCGTGAGGTACAAAAATATCTAACTTAGCTTTCGAAAGTCAGGTACTTTGAATTTTAGCTTTTTGTCATGTCGACAACATGGACAGGCCACCAACAGCAGGAACAAGGTAAGCGCCTTATCTCGTATAAGGTGGCTACGATATCATAAAAGCACATACGAGTTTACGGTGCAAAAATAACATATTCACTTTAATTCATGATTTGAGCTTATATCTTACTTCCTTGTTTGAGACACGTGGTTTGATAAAACCGTGACACACTTGACTGCATTCTTATCAATATTGAAAAAAATTAATTCTAGAAGTGCAATGTTTACATTTAAATAAGTTTCAATTGCAGTATTGTAAATGTGAAAATATAAAATAGCATGAATTTTATTTTTTCATTTGATTGTTTCAACTGAAATCTGCAACGTGTTTTTTTTTTTAATTTTATATTATGTTTGAAGATATTTTTCGCGTTTAAGCAATCATAAAATTGACCCTATCTCTTAGGTAGCAACCATTTAATCTTAGCCATCATGTTTAATACTGATGCACATTATAAAGCATTTTTCCAGTGTTAAGCAGCAAACGAACTATTTGTTAATATATATTGGTTTATATGAACACATGACTGTCTGAACGGTCACGAGAGAAAATTTCCATTGTACCTATTAGTGTTAGGACTTTTATGAACTAAAATTTACACATTTGAAAACATGTAATATTATAATGCAAAAGCCCAAGCTTGGCGCATGGTAACTAAATCAATGCAAATAGTTTTACAAATTATTAATAGACTGTCCGTTGATAGATTAGGCTTGTTTGGTTTTCCCATTATTCATAAAATTGTAAAGCGTATGCATGTTTAATCATTGCAACAAATTTTTATATGTACAAAGGAGGATTACAAGAAATATATATATGTTCCTTATCGGTTGGAACCACGGAGATTGTAGTGAACTTTGATTTTGTTTAATTGCATGAAGTAAAAATCTTTTGATTAAGATTTGGGTTTTTTCTAGAAAATATAGATATATATTTAGATATTAGAAATTTCCTTGATGAACAAATAATAGAGTTTAATAATTACATTACTAGTAAATAAAAATTTGTTCTTTGAATTACATGTAATAAAATTTTAATACATGTTCATTGTACCGACAGACTTAACAAGAGCTATTGTAGTGCTAGTATGAGTATTTACAGTTTTGATGTGAAACTCTGTCAATTTTAATAGTTCTTTTTACTTTGAAAATCAAGATGAGAAGACGTTGGAAAATTAAGACCCACCTTCTTCGACTCTTATAAATTGAGGTCTATTAACTGTTCTTCGTATTTAATTTCCAGTCTTTATCAAATCCGTCATGGTTACATCTTCACATACAAGTTACACATCAGGAGCGAAATTTACTTGATTGTTTGCAGATAATGGATACCCCAGATGCTAATCAGCACCGTCTAATTTCAACTTTTACTGAAGGAGTTGCAAGCTTACTTTTATAACAGGAAATTTACAGCCAAAATACAGCACATTATTCATGTCATAAACCAAGCACTGGTTTCAAGGCGAGAGTTAATCTCGGGGACTGAAAGTCGACCAGTAACAAAACCGACCGACAGGGAATTTAAAACTTACGATACGATTTGCATGCCTCCATCACGTGTTTTTGGATTAACCTTCATCAGGTATACTCGGGATCAAAAGTTATCTAATCCAGGAATATATAAGCTTTCTTTTTTTCCATGAATAAATCTGAAAAAACGTGGTTGAAAGGCTAAGAATTGTTTCATTTAATCTGTGTCCATCGATGTTTAATCTGTTAAAAAAAATAACTTTACATAGTGAAATATATAATAAAACGGCTTTAATTTTGTAGAATTTACATTATTGCGTCGTTATTTGTACAATTTAAGCGCATAATTAGAATTATATCATAACCATGAGACGGGCGTAATTATTTCGCACATCGGCCATAGTTCCGTAGAATTGTCTTGTGTTTGCAAGAATGCAGCTTTTTTGATTGATTTATTTATAAAGAAAACTTCGTCGTCCGCAATTTTATTGTCCACATGCAATATTTTGTATCCCGCTTTTGTATAGTATTTGGCGTCTGTATGATAATTAAATCGATGACATATGTTCAGAGGACATATATCCATAATCTTGTTTTAAATTGCCAGAGACATCCAGTTTGATATTTTAAGCTTGTGTGCATTGTTGGAACAAGAATATTTGGATGATTACCTGTTTGTATGCAAGTCTGATTGTTGTGATTACACGTTTATTTATGAATGTGGTAATCGTCTGATTGCTATTGTCGAGTTTTGATTACATGATTCATAAGCGATTACTTGATTCATAAGTGATTACTTGATTCATAAATGATTATTTGATTCACAAATGTAATCATTTGTCTGGGTCATAAATTTTCTTCAAACAATATTGAATACTTAAATTTATCCTGATCATAGGATAAATAATTGATTATTGAATGATTACCATCCTTTACGTACAATTATTTGTATAGTACAATGTTTTTGTTTAAACTTTGCACACACCAACATCAAGTATTTGCTTTTATATTATTGATATATTTTTAATGTAATTTATCACAATTCATAGTTTACAAATTTTACATGTCTGTTTTATAATACGACTAATTTTATTGATTATAATGCGGTATTACAATTACTCAGTAGAATTTAATTTACTAACGTACAGGTTTCATTACAGTTTACAAGATGTTTCGAAGATCTACGAGAAAGAGAGCTCCCCTCCTCAGAGGTACAATAAAGCAGCGTCAGCTGCAAAGAAGGTGACAGCGGTTAGATCATCTGTTGCCAGCCTTCAACACTTGTCCCAGTCAGAATTCATTGTTAATGGTGACGTACGTAATGGTTCAGGCTTGATTAATATGCCTGTTAGTGGTTTTCAGTGCCTGGAGTTGCCCCGACACATATGCCAGGGACCCATACAGCGGTGTCAGTGCCCAGTCTTGCAGTCCCTACAAGTAGTTCAGTAGTGCCCTAGTTTGTGCAGGTACCAGGAACAACAATGGCTCCTCCAGTATTCAGTAGCCCTGATGTGGCTACTCATGATACTACAGGTAATACTCAGTTGACAACAACCCCTCAAAACTTTATTTTACAATCCACTAAAGCAAGTGATGAATTGGGCATGCACATATCAATTGCCAATTAAGAGATAATAGCTAATGGGGAATTTGTTGATTTGGCATGTTTGTTACAAAATACTAATATTCAAAACAATTCAATTAAACAAACCATATCCAAGATGAATGGGTGTTGCAACAAAAACAACAGCAAAAAATTACAAATATTAATCAGTGCACTGATGCATTTCTAGTTTATGTTAGTGTATATTGTCTAGCTCATCTGAAAAGTTTCAAGAGTTGTTGAAATAAACTTACAACATCAGAATAGCTGTTACACTCTGTGGTTCATATAGTATAGGGTGGAAACACTATGATGAGCAGTTCAGTTTAGATTGAAAATCTCTCAGAACCCAACTTCATCATGGGCAGACACAGATTTGGAGTTGTGGTTAATGTATATTAATCAAAACAATAATGCAACAGAATCAACAGTTCGAAGCATATACAAGTGCTGTGCTTTCAATTATAATGGTTCTTGCACTAGATTTAATAGTACTTATAGTCATTCATGCATAAGATGTTTTGCTGTTCATCCTTTGGTATCTTGTCCTCGAAGTATGGTAAATAAATACCAAGGCAGAATGTTGGGTGGTGGAACTCGTCCACCTTTAATTGCAAGGCCTCGTTTACAGTTGAGACCTAAGGATAATTATTCTTTCAGGACCACACAGTTGTATACAAGACCAAGATATCAAGGACCAGTTGTGGGTCAAAGGTCGTACGCCGGTAAAAGTTTATGTTCTTGAAAAGAATTTGACTAATTATTATAATTGTTATGATGCAGAACTATTGTTTACTGGGTTTAGGGATGGCTTTCATTTAAAGTATGTTGGACCTAGGTTGTCCGTGTGGTCCAAAAACCTAATTTCAGCTGAAATGCATAAAAATGAAACAAAAATGAAGCTGGCAAAAGAAGTTGAATTGGGCAGGATGTTGGGCCCATTTACAGAAAAACCTAGTTCTACCTTGAGAATTTCACCTATTGGTTTGGTTCAAAAGCCAGATAACGGATGGCGTTTAATTACCCAACTTTCTTACCCAAATCAGTGTAGTGTCAATGACCTTATAGGTGAAGACTTGTGTAAAGTTAAATATACATCTTTTGACTCTGTATTAGAAATGATTTCAAATTTAAGTAGATCGGCTCTTATTGCAAAGTTGGATATAAGCCTGGCTTTTCGTTTGTTAATAATAAACCCTGTAGACTTTGATCTCCTTGGCATTATGTTAGACGGTAAATATTACGTAGACAAATGCTTGCCCATGGGGTGTGCCATTTCTTGTTCTTTGTTTGAAAAGTTTTCGACATTTTTACATTGGGTTGTGAAAACGGAGTCCAATTTAGACACGCTTAATCATTACCTGGACGATTTTATTTTTGCTGGAGGTGCTTTAACTAATGACTGTCAGGTATTAATGTCCAAATTCTTGGAGGTGACATCAAAAATTGGTATCCCAATCGCTAAAAATAAAACAATTGAACCAACTATTGTACTAATTTTTTGGGGTTTAGAAATAGATACTGATCAGATGTTGGTCAGGATTCCTGACAGCAAAATTAAAAAATTAAAATCTCACTTGGAAAACTTGGAAAACTTGCTTACTATGAAAAAGATTCGGGTAAATGTTTTAGAGTCGCCTATTGGTTTAATGGATTTTTGTGCTAGGGCTATCCCATCCGCAAGAACATTTTTAAGAAGATTTTTTATGATTTAGTTGCGTCTGTTAAAGAAGACAAGCCATTTTATTTAATTCGAGTCACTATTGAGGCCAAACAAGATGCAATGGTGTGGTTAGAATTTTTGTCGCATTTTAATGGGGAATGTTATTTACCGGAAAAGTTGTGGTTTACCAATGAAACTATTGAGTTGTTCACAGACAGTGCAGGTAGTCCATCATTGGGCTGTGGGGCTTATTTTGCTGGGAAATGGACGCAGTTTCGTTGGCCAGAAAATTGGGCAGACTCTGAGTTGATGAAAGATATTACATTTCTTGAATTGGTTCCAATAATACTGGCTTTGTATTCATGGGGTCTGCAATTCAGAAATAAAAAAATCTTGTTCATGATAGATAATCAGGCTCTGGTATCTGTGATCAACGAAAGGACATCAAAGTCGAAATCAGTTATAATTCCACCCTTGGCTTTGTTCACATTATGTAACAATACTCAGTTTAAAGCAAAACATATAGAAGGGTCATTCAATGTGATCGCCGATTCTTTATCTCGGTTTCAGATGTGTTGATTCAGAGTAGTGGCACCAGATGCATAAAAGAATCCTACCAAGATGCCTATGAAATTCTTGGAAATCATTTCGAGGCTGACATAAATTATTTGTTGCAAAATTCGGTTGCCTCCAACACATTCAAAACCTATTTAGGTGGATTAGAATCATTTTGTAATTTTAGAGTTAACTTTGGCTTGAATCAAAAATGGCCTGCACCTCTTCAGGATGTTATATTTTTATAACACATTTGTTCAAAACTGGACTATCACATTCTACGATAAACTGTTATTTATCAGGCATCAGTTTCTTTCATAAATTGAATAATTTGTTGGACAATACACAGTGTTTTGTTGTTCGTAAAATGGTTGAAGATGTAAGGCGCGCGAAATCCAAATTGAACTCGAGATTACCACTTACTAGAGAACTGTTGGAAAAGATTGTAAGTGTAGTTCCATGTTTGTGCTCGTCACAGTTTGAAACAAAATTGTTCACTGCAGCATTTTCATTAGCCTTTCATGGGTTATTTAGGGTAGGAGAGTTGACGGTAGGCAGTAAAGGTATTGCTGATCATACTGTTTTGTTTAATAATGTAAAGGTTTGTGATGAATTTCTTCAGGTCTATTTGGCAACATCAAAAACTGACCAGCTAGGAACAGGGAAAGTGCTCACCATTTCAAGTCAATACAATGTTAAAATCTGTCCAGTGATAGCATTGAGTTCTTATTACATGGTTCGTCCGTCTGTTGAAGGACCGTTGTTTTATCACTATGATACTAAACCGTTGACTAGATATCAGTTTTCTGCCGTCCTTAAAAAATCACTGGCTGTTTTAGGATATAAAGGGTCTAATTACAAGTCACGTTCCTTTAGAATAGGTATGGACACAACTCTTTCAATTGAAGGGTATGCAGATGATTATGTAAAGATACTTGTTCGTTGGAAGTCTGATTCATCCTATTTAAAATATATAAGGGTTCCAGTTTAGGCTGAAACAGAAAGGGGGTACTTTGTCCTGATTTTCCACGCAAGGTTGTTTTCTGTAAATGGTATATTACTTGTTAAAATGTTGTTATGTATAGGATAAGCTGTGAACACATGACAGCAAGTACTAACTGCTGTTTAAAATTTGCAGGTCGGTCAACCAGCATATGGATCGTTGGATCATCCATAATCAAAAATGTGCTTTGCACAGCAAGGAATAGACCTGAAGGGGTGAATTTTGGTTTGAGCCGATTGGGAGCAACGGTATGGTGGCAAGGAAGGAGCGGGTTAATATTGTCTAAAATGAAGGGCAAATTAACACGATAATTGGATATGAAGACCAACCAGATGTTATAATGATTCACATTGGGGGTAATGACATAGGCAAGATTAGGTTAGGTTATTTGCAATATCAGTTAAAGCAGTTTCTGATTTGGATTTGGGAAAAGTTCCTAAATGTATGGTGGTTTGGTCACAAGTTTTACCGAGGAAAACATGGCGTTTTCTAAAAATAATGCTGCTATGGAGAGGATTAGACTCAGATTAAATAGCACCTTGATTGGTACTTTTGTTCTGAAAAATGGTGGGTGTTATATTCATTATCCACACATCAAATATAACAAGAATTTTTGGGTAGAAGATGGTGTTCACCTTACATCACTTGGCAATGAGGTGTTCTTAAATATTATTCAGGGTGCATTTGAAACTTTTTTGCAAGCAGACATGCTGGGAAAACGTTTCCTTAGCAATTCGTTTTTCTCGTGGGATTAAGGAATATATTGTTTATACATAAAAAATTTTCGAATATTATAGAAGTATATCAGTAGTTTCATCCAGTTATCGTATTTCATTTATTAGTCAATACTGCAGTAATTGCCACAGTTAGGCGCAGCTTACCCCCCCCTTTCCCCTTTGTGGCGGATGGCCATTCTGTCCAAAAAAGGGTTTTTTAGACAGTCTGGCTACTTGGCACATTTCTCTGCGCTCGGATAGCATTGTTATATAACAAACTCAATTCAAATATTAGCCTCTGATTTCCAGAGTTAATTTCAATTTAGTCAGTTCAAATCATTAGCCTCTGATTTCCAAGGTTAATGGACTTTCGTCCTATCCAATTGAGTAGATATGGTCTGCTATTTAAGAACAGTCGGCGACCATCATATATTATGTCTCAAAGTGCTAGAATATATAATTATATTTGACATTAAAGTTGACAATTTTCAGAAAAAATATATTGTTTGAAGTTTATAACTGTGGCCAATTACTGCCAATAACCCTTAAAAAGTTTTGTCTTTCTGATCATCCAGGATAATGATAAAATTGAAAATTGTTTCACAATATACTTAACTTGGTTTATTACTCACAGGGTTTTTATATTATGGTTTAATGGCAAAAACTGTTGCTATGTATGCAAGTCTGCAAGTAAACCTATTTGGTTATTGATGGCCAGATGTAAACCAAATACTTTTTTATTTATTCTACTTATACAAAGCTTGATGACACACTAGTTAAAAATAGTGCAATACCATAAAATAGGTGTAGGAAAATAAACATTAAACTTTTCTCTTCGTGGAGATATATATGGGCTGGATGCCATGCAATTTAAAGCAATGGACAGGTTTTTTAGATCATGGCAAAGATTTTGTAAAATGGATAATGAAAGAGAGAACAAACGAGAATTTATGTGGTCATATATATGTATGGAAATAAAAAAAAAAATAAAACAGGTTTTTTAGAGTAATGACAAAAGTCTGAAAATATAGTCTTGAACATTACTGAAACTGTGATAGATCGTGAATTCAAAATGTAATCAAGGATTTTGCATGTTTAGCTATTGATTTTTATAAAGATGGGAAGTATAATAAGTTGGCTTTAAATAAGTCAAACTACGCGCCTGTAAATTGTTTTAAAACAAAATTTAGAGTGAAAAATTAAGTTTGTAAAAATACTCTAGGGAAATTGAGAGTGTATTTGCAAAGTTCCAATGTGGTGTCGCATCCTTAAAATTGAAACGTGAAGGTATGAAGACTTACATATTGATAATAGAGTGTGTGTTTTCGTTGTAAAATGTTAAAGTAGAGGATGAGAAACTTATCTTAAGTTGTCCGTAATATACAAATTTACGCGTTGTATTGTTAATGTCATGCTGATACTTTTTAACTTGGTTTCTATAGCTTATGTCAGATAACAATAAATTTTTTTTTTTTTAGCGATGGAATGGTTATTTTTACACTTATAAGATCTTCTCTAATATTTCATTGATAAGGAAATGTATATTCTAGTCTTAAACTATACTTTTATATGTATTATGTCTAAATGCGTATTAGTCTCCCATAACTCTCATAAGAGTGGTTCTTGTTTTATATAAAATGTGAATTTTTATTTTGTATTTGTTGTATAAGAGTTGAGATTTAATTAAAAAATGGGGTCTTGTCTTGTTTTGTTTTACAATAATTTGCGAACATTTTATGAAGTGGTTAATTTAAGTGAATGTCACAATTATTTGAGGTAGATCGGGTGTCTTTTTCTCAGCATTCCTTCTGGGCAAAAATACTTTTTTGGTTTAATTTTTTTTTTTTACCAAGTATCATTCAATATACAACAAAAACATATAAAACTTGAAACTTTAAGACTAAACCATCTAAAAATTAAGTTTCGTTAAGTGTATTAAGCAATTCTCTCATTGAATTTTAAACAATTCTATCGTTTTATGTTTCCTCAGTAAGGAAAAATTAAGTTTTCCCTATATAATGCATATAAAATGACTGTGATTTCGTTCATTTCAATGTATTTCAACGAAAAAACAAGGTCCATGACCCCACTTTTTATG
Source organism: Mytilus coruscus (assembly GCA_017311375.1). Lineage (NCBI taxonomy): Eukaryota > Metazoa > Mollusca > Bivalvia > Mytilida > Mytilidae > Mytilus > Mytilus coruscus. The sequence continues at coordinate 40,198,955 of CM029601.1, read as the reverse complement.
CTGAAATTTGAAAGTATATTCACCTAGAAGTCTTGTTACAGAAGTTTTAAAAAAACCTATCGATGAACATTCAGACAACCCAGCTACAATAAGACTCCAAAACACTATATTGTTTGTCTCATGTATTCTTACCTTTTATACATATTTACGGGCATTGTTATCTGGGTTTATTACTTGGACAGCAGTTCTTTTGTGCCATTATTATTACTTTTAAAGACATATCATTTGCGCGAAATTTTATTTTTCAAAAGTATCGATTGCGCTAGAATTCGGAATTCATTTGCGCAAAATTACCTGATTGAATATTTGACAATTAGCTTATGATATGATACCTTACGTACAATATAAAGTGGAATAAACAGGACGATTGTCACAAAAAGAGGCAAACTAATATACTGCTATTATACAAGCCACTATGTATTGGTTACTTAAACTACACAAAAAACCAGTAAAATATCGTTTCATGTGACCTATAGTTGTTAATTTCTTTGTCATTTGGTCTCATGTGGAGAGTTGTCTCATTGGCAATCATACCACATCTTCTTTTTATATGATAGATTTCTTTAACAAAACACTATATTAATAACTCATACTTGTTAAAGAAATCTATCGGTGCTTCAATTGATCTGTTAAAATTATTTTCACAGCTATGTAACATTATAGCTGTGAGAATATAACAATTGTCAACCAATGAAAAGCCTAGGATGACAATGTTTTTTCAAGTAGTGACAAATTTTAAAATTTATTATCATTGTGATTTCAAACGTGAACATTATGGTTTGAAGTCTATCTTTGAGGCTTATGGACCGTTTTTGCTGCTGGGAAGCATGACAGAAACTGAATGGGTTTCGATCTTATGTTTATATATAGAACCAGATAACTTTTCATAAATGGTAGTTTATACAAATTTATTCATAGTGGATTGAAAAACAAGTTTGCTACTTATATTAATTCCTTTCCACTTTGCGGGTGCGAGTGCTGCCTTGTAGCGACATTAGACTGCTCTTTTCAAAATCATACATGTTGATTCACAAAATTCACAATACATGTACATGATAGATCAAATTATGAGGATCAAAATCTTCTGCAGATACATGTAATCTTCATTTATTAAATATATAAATCAGATCGATAAGAAAAACTGCCAAGAACAAAAGTCCATGCTTTTACTATAATACCGGGATAAAAGAAAAGAATTATTTTTCAATAACAAAGAAAAGAGCTGTGTGGACTTTAACGGCGTTTTTTTGTGGACTTTAGCGGAACTTGTTCTTGTGGACTTTAACGGCGTTTTTTTGTGGACTTTAGCGGAGGTCATTTTGTGGACTTTAGCGGAAAGTTTGTGGACTTTAGCGGCGTTATGGACTTTAGCGGAAATTTGTTGTGGACTTTAGCGATGTTGTGGACTTTAGAGGAATTGTGGACTTTAACGGTGCCACAATGGTAACATCTTCACATACAAGTTACACATCAGGAGCCAAATTTACTTGATTGTTTGCAGATAATGGATACCCCAGATGCTAATCAGCACCGTCTAATTTCAACTTTTACTGAAGGAGTTGCAAATAGATATAGGAAGATGTGGTGTGAGTGCCAATGAGACAACTCTCCATCCAAATAACAATTTATAAAGTAAACCATTATAGGTCAATGTACGGCCTTCAACACGGAGCCTTGGCTCACACCGAACAACAAGCTATAAAGGGCCCCAAAATTACTAGTGTAAAACCATTCAAACGGTAAAACCAACGGTCTAGTCTATATAAAAACGAGAAACGAGAAACACGTATAAATTACATAAACAAACGACAACTACTGTACATCAGATTCCTGACTTAGGACAGGTGCAAACATTTGCAGCGGGATTAAACGTTTTAATGGTACCAAACCTTCTCCCTTTTTCTGAAACAATAGTATAACAGCACAACATAGAAAACACACGATAAAATATTAATTGGAAGGCTTAACTCAATCAAAAACGTAAATTAACACACTATGAACGAATAAATTCGATCTGTGATACCTGAAAGTAAATACATAGTTAATAAAATATTAGGGACAAACATTCAAGGCCAAAAGCAAACAAACAAGTCCAAATAAAGCCATGGCAAGACACCACAACGAAATATTTTACCCTTAGAAAATAATCACTTTTGAAAAACCGGTTTTCATAATATATACAGGTAAATGAAAAGCAAGCTTACTTTTATAACAGGAAATTTACAACTAAAATGCAGCACATTATTCATGTCATAAACCAAGCACTGGTTTCAAGGCGAGAGGTAATCTCGGGGACTGAAAGTCGACCTGTAACAAAACCGACCGACAGGGAATTTAAAACTTACGATACGATTTCCATGCCTCCATCACGTGTTTTGGATTAACCTTCATCAGGTATACTCGGGATCAAAAGTTATCTAATCCAGGAATATATAAGCTTTCTTTTTCTATGAATAATTCTGAAAGTAAAATCAGATTTACGAAAATGACTTGACTCGACCAAGAACTATCCAGAATAAGTAAAAATACTGTCCAATTTATTCTATTGGAAAGATAGTCTCTTGAAAAATATGTTGTACGATACACCGTGGTCAAATATTTAAAATTTTCCTCTTCAACTGGTGTTACAGCCTGAGCAATCATGCGTGTGTGTTTGTGTGCTTGTTTTATCCAATCAAAGAGGAAATTGATATGTAAAAAGTAATAAACGATACTAGGGCCTGTTTATCTCAGCATGCACATTAGCTATCTTAGGAATATCTTAGCTAGGATGGCTAACCGCTATCCTAAGTGTAAGCGTAAAGAAAAATAGGATTTATTGATTTTAAATGTTTAAGATTGCATTGAATTCATCAGTAGTAAATAATTACAAAATTAAAAATATTATTAGTATTATCATAAAGAAAATAAATAGTTATCTAAATAATGGTACATTCAAACTTAATGAAACAAAACAAAAACACAAAAAATGTAACAACGTTGTATATAATAATTGATAAAAATGTTTGCAAACAGCAGTGACAGTGAACACTAATAAAAGATAATCGGAAACAATCATTATATAATTTAATTTTGAGTGAGTTTAATTCGAAGTGTCACGGTTTTATACTTTACAGAGTTCAAAGGCAAATCTCGTGCATCTTTCATAAACATAATGAATACATAAATTATTTCATTACGGATCATATGCGATTGGGTAATGCACTCCCTTTTCAGAACTTATTTTCAAAGTAAATATTTTAACCTATGTACATCTATTTTATGTGTTTTATATATAATGATGCCCTCTATTCTTATTTTCCACGTGGAAAATATGAATAGAGGGTGTCATCATATACTACTGTTTTATGTAAGATCTTTTAGATAAGAGCAAGAACACATAAAAAGTGAAAATAGAAAAATATTTAGAAAAGGGGATCCATATATAGGAGGCAATCGTATTTATTTACAAATTAAACATCATAAAATATATCCTAAAGTTAGGACCATCCTAAGGCCATCTTAAGACACCTATTTAGGTGTCCTAAATTTAGGACGATTCCTACTACTTTTCCTAAGTTACGACATGTTTGATAAACCCACTTAGGACTAAGATACGTCCTAAGATGATCTTAGGACACGTTCTAGTCCTAAGAGCGCTTCAATAAACAGGCCCCAGGGTTTTATAATTAAGTATGATCGACACGTGTTTCTTCTATATAAGGCTCATTAGTAGTGCTCAATCCAAAACAGTATGAAAACTAAATCATTAACTAGCTTGGTCAAGTTGGTTAAGCGCTCACAAAGATGTATAATCTCGCCAAATTCATTAGGTGCATGTCCAGGTAAGAAACATGTAACCCAGTGGCCGGCATGGTTATCGTTGCTTGCTGTTTGTCATGATATATGATTTTCTTTAATTGTTTTTATCATAAATCAGGCCGATGTTTTTTTTTCTTTTGAATTGTTTCACGATTTGTAATGTTGGAGACTTTATAGTTATTATACGGTATAATTTTGTTTTCTCTTTGTTGAAGTCCATATTGAGTTCTTTTGGTCTCTAGCGGACAGTTGTCTCATTGGTAACCACACATCTACTTATCTTTATTATGACCCCTGACCTCTTGTTCAGTAAGCCTTAGTATAAACACTTAAGCAGAAATCATATTTCCGACTTCGGATGATTGACGACTTTAGAATGTCAGGTGTTGTAGACCCTGCAAATATTGATACATAGATAATGATTATCCTCATATTTTCTAAACCAAAGTTTGACTGTTGTTGAGAAATACGGTCACCTAAACTGTTCCGTCCAGTTGAAAGACCAATGCTGATGGTGGTGAGTTTCGCTGTGCTGGGTGCATCGAGAAGGGGCGTCGAATTCTAGCTATTTGTACTTGAAAGAATCATTCAACAGCTCTTTCTGTGTTCTACGATGGCCTATTGCTAGACAGAATTTTAGCCCTTTTAAACATACCCAATCGAAACTTCCCGCCTTTCATTCCGGTTGACGCACTTTGTAGAACTCATTCTTAGATTATTTTTTTTAATTTGTTCCATGTTCGATTTGAATAGGAGCTCAGTAATGTAATCAATCGATCATAAGGCTGTCTGTAATATGACAGCTCAATTGAATGTGAAAAATGTGAATAATCAATTCAGGTTATGAAAAATTTCATAGAACACGGAAATATTCAAAACACTGCGTCTATTCTAAACACGATACTAGTAGTACAGAATTAAGAAATCACAATTTCAAGAGAATTAACTTTGCAGACAACCAAATCTTGACTGTTTCATCAAACACTTTATAAACTGAGCATCTAGTTTCGCTGATTTATATCATTATTACACTAGAGTACAATGGTAGGACCATAGAAAATAGTGAATGAAAACTGATATAATTTTTCAGTATTGATTAAGCTGTTGTCAACAAACGAATTTTAGAGAAAAAATTTGGAAAAGCTTGTAGGACCCACGTCAAAGTACTAGCATTTTAATGGAAGCGAAAATGGACGATAATTCGATAGGTACTGATTCGAAAATATAGTCTAGTAAGTTATCCTAATTCTAGAAATTATTATAAACCTACCACCAACTATGTTCACAGCGGTCTTATTTCTGACAATTTTCTTGATGGTGAAATAAAAAGGAAGTGTTTGATGTTTTAAAGGCATTAATTAATAGCTGGAAAATCTACTGGTTTCGTTGAAATTTCAACGAAGTTGTACAAAATCTTACAGATATAGCCGTCCTTAATAATGTGTTTAATATATCTATTATAATACCAGAAAGATACTGGATCATTCCAGTAGAGGAATCATCACCCTAAAACAATGAGTTCGACTCAGACGTCAGACAAAATAGTAACATTGGGAGTAAATGCAACTACATATAAACGTATTGCGGTGTACCAAATTCAAAATTAGATTACCAAGTTTTGCAACTTTTGTCGATTTCAAAAAGCGTATGATACTGTATCCATATTTCTATCATTTTTAAATTGAAACAATAGGAAGTATTAGTAAAATTTAAAATGCTTTAAAATATTTATTCTATTGAGTACAGCCAAGTACTAAAATCAATGGGAACTTAACACAATGGTTCGATGTAATTGTGGACTAAAACAAGTACGTATTATTGCCTATTTTGTTCAATATTTTTATAAATAATTTGGTAAATTTATCAGGTTTACAAATACCCTTTGATGTTTTATGTTTTATATATAAGGTGTAATAGAACTGATTTTAATGTAAATTCAAATCAAATCTAAGATTATTCATTTTAGAAAACGTTAATTATCAAAATTAGTATACGAGCAAATGCTTATTAATGATAAAATTGAAAATTGTTTCACAATATACTTTACTTGGTTTATTACTCACAGAGTTTTGATATTATGGTTTATTGGCAAAAACTGTTGCTATGGATGTCAGGAATCTGATGTTCACTGGTTGTCGTTTGTTGATGTGGTTCATAAGTGTTTCTCGTTTCTCGTTTTTATATAGATTAGACCGTTGGTTTTCCTGTTTGAATTGTTTTACACTAGTCATTTTGGGGCCCTTTATAGCTTGTTGTTCGGTGTGAGCCAAGGCTCCGTGTTGAAGGCCGTACGTTGACCTATAATGGTTTACTTTTACAAATTGTGACTTGGATAAAGAGTTGTCTAATTGGCACTCATACCACATCTTCATATATCTAAGTCTGCAAGTAAACCTATTTTGTTATTGTTTGCCAGATGTAAACCAAATACTTTTTATTTATTCTACTTATACAAAGCTGTATGACACACTAGTTAAAATGGTGCAATACCATAAAATGGGTGTAGGAAAATAACCACCAAACTTTTCTCTTCGTGGAGATATATATGGACTGGATGCCATGCAATTTAAAGCAATGGACAGGTTTTTAGACCATGGCCACGATTTTGTAAAATGGATAATGAAAGAGAGAACAAACGAGATTTATGTGATCATATACATGTATGGAAATAAAAATAAATAAAACAGGTATTTTAGAGTAATGACAAAGTTCTAGAAATATAGTCTTGAACATTACTGAACATTACTGAAACTGTGATAGATCGTGAATTCAAAATGTAATCAAGGATATTGCATGTTTAGCTATTGGTTTTATAAAGATGGGTAGCATAATAAGTTGGCTTTAAATATGTCAAACTACGCGCCTGTAAATTGTTTTAAAACAGAATTTAGAGTGAAAATTATGTTTGTAAAAATACTCTAGGAAATTGAGAGTGTATTTGCAAAGTTCCAATGTGGTGTCGCATCCTTAACATTGAAACGAGAAGGTATGCAAACTTACATATTGATAATAGAGTATGTGTTTTCGTTGTAAAATAATAAAGTAGAGGATGAGAAACTTATTGCCCGATATAGACAGATGATTTACGCGTTGTATTGTTAATGTCATGCTGATACTTTTAACTTGGTTTCTATAGCTTATGTCAGATAACAATAATTTTGTATTTTATTTAGCGATAGAATGGTTATTTTAACACTTATAAGATCTTCTCTAATATTTCATTGATAAGGAAATGTATATTTTAGTCTTAAACTATATTTTTATATGTATTATGTCTAAATGTGTATTAGTCTCCCATAACTCTCATAAGAGTGGTTCTTGTTTTATATAAAATGTGAATTTTTATTTTGTATTTGTTGTATAAGAGTTGAGATTTAATTAAAAATGGGGTCTTGTCTTGTTTTGTTTTACAATAATTTGCGAACATTTTATGAAGTGGTTAATTTAAGTGAATGTCACAATTATTTGAGGTAGATCAGGTGTCTTTTCTGAGCATTCCTTTTAGCCAAAAACACTTTTTGGATTAAATTTTTACCAAGTATCATTCAATATACAACAAAAACATATAAAACTTGAAACTTTAAGACTAAACCATCTAAAAATTAAGTTTCGTTAAGTGTATTAAGCAATTCTCCCATTGAATTTTCACCAATTCTATCGTTTGATGTTTCCTCAATAAGGAAAAATTAAGTTTTCCTATATAATCCTTATAAAATGACTGTGATTTCGTTCATTTCAATGTATTTCAACGAAAAACAAGGTCTATGACCCACATTTTATGTTGAAATTTGAAAGTACATTTACCCAGAAGTCTTGTTACAGAAGTGTAAAAAAATCTATCGTGGAACATTCAGACACCTCAGCTACAATAAGACTCCAAAACACTATATTGTTTGTCTCATGTATTCTTACCTTTTATACATATTTACGGGCATTGTTATCTGGGTTTATTACTTGGACAGCAGTTCTTTTGTGCCATTATTATTACTTTTAAAGACATATCATTTGCGCGAAATTTTATTTTTCAAAAGTATCGATTGCGCTAGAATTCGGAATTCATTTGCGCAAAATTACCTGATTGAATATTTGACAATTAGCTTATGATATGATACCTTACGTACAATATAAAGTGGAATAAACAGGACGATTGTCACAAAAAGAGGCAAACTAATATACTGCTATTATACAAGCCACTATGTATTGGTTACTTAAACTACACAAAAAACCAGTAAAATATCGTTTCATGTGACCTATAGTTGTTAATTTCTGTGTCATTTGGCCAATCATACCACATCTTCTTTTTCATATGATAGATTTCTTTAACAAAACAGTATATTAATAACACATACTTGTTAAAGAAATCTATCTGTGCTTCAATTGATCTATTAAAAAATATGTTCACAGCTATGTAACATTATAGCTTTGAGAATATAACATTGACAACCAATGAAAAGCCAAAGATGACAATGTTTTTTCAAGTAGTGACAATCTGCATTATCTGCATCACAGCTATGTGTTATTTGAGTTCTTTTAATTTGAAATTAAATTATTGACGGACAGAATTTGTTGTTTATTTTCGTGGGGATTGAGGAAAAAATCAACATTTCTTTACAAGGTGGATGGATGGCTGTTTAACTTCCAGTGGCAAATTAAATGCATATTCAGGACAAGAGCAAGCAAGTGCGATGTTAATATGGAAACTGCTTTTTACTAGATTGACATGCTGAGCTACATTTTTAACGTGTAATGTCATAAGATAACAGTTCACAAGAACCCTACTGGACACTTTATTCAGACCAGTCTTTCCTCATACTCCTAAATGAGGCGTGATTAGTAGAGAAGCAGCAAATACCAATTTTCAACTCTTTGGTTTGACCCGGGTGGGGATTAAAATCACGACCTCTAGCACTCAAGGCAAAGACGCTACTATGAGACAACCAAGGCAGTTATAAATACAGTTAAAGAACATTTGTGAACACGATCACATACCCCACGCCCCACATTGTCACTGGGCAAACAAAATCTCACCGTATTCCTAAGTTCAAAGACTCACAACTCCTTAAAAAGTCAACTGATACAAATTTCTTGTGGATATGCACATCTATATATTATGTCCTCATTAACTACAAAGTTTCATGAAATTCTGTTGTGTGGTTTCAGAAGGATTGCAATGACAAGAACAGGACTGACGGATGGACGGATGAGTCAAAACATTATACCCTTCACAACTTCGTTGCGTGACATATAATAAGATCTTCATCTGAATATAATACAATAATATAGGACATTTACATGATCTAAGATCAGAAATTCATAAATTTTATGTAGTGTTTAAATCTTATACCTTAAAAGTCTGCTCCAATTGCCATTTCCAGTCTCAATCCTTACGGACAAACTGAAAGCTAACCTGAAAAATGTAATGCTTAAAAATTTTAAATTGTTAAATTGTTAAGAAGAACTTCAATTGGTATATATTGTATGTATATATAGAAATAAGTTATATATGACTTAAGTAAAAGGAGATGCAAAGGGAAACATCAATTTTACAGCAACCCAAGAACACAAAAGTTTAAGACTTTCATGTACCCGTAATCAATTGGGTTCTTCACATTTAGTTGTATAGATTGCAAAATACAATTAATTTACCGATAAGCAACAATAGTAGCCCTCTGAAATACAGTCTTTAGAAAGTGAATTTTTAGATCGAAACTTGGCACAGAATTAAAGAAAGGGCTGGGTGTTTTTGGAAAAAAATAATCTTGCCTCCCACATACTTCAGTTTGGGGAAACATTATTTATTTTTTTGTGTCTATAGTTTTAATGTTATTTGTATTTTTGCCTCGTACCGATCTCGTTAAGCTAATTGCAACTTATTTTTACAGTTTGTTCGTATTTTGTGCTGTTACACCACTGTCCCAGGTTAGGACAGGGTTGAGCACTCACAAGCATGTTTAACATCGCCACATTCTTTATGCGCCTGTCCCAATTCAAGAGCCTGTAATTCAGTGGTTGTATTTGGTTCATGTCTGTAATATTTGTTTTTTGTAAGTTGTTACAAATTAGGCCATTAGTTTCCTTTATTGAATTGTTTCACATTTTTTCATGCCGGGCTTTTTACAGCAGACTATTCGGCATGGGTTTTTCTCATTGTTGAAGCCGTTTGGTTGCCTATAATTTATTACATCCACTTCATTTAAACTTTGGTGGATAGTTGTCTCATGGCAATAATATAACTTCTCCTTATATTTATAAAGGTTTATTGTAACCTATAACGATACTGATTACATATTTTTTCAACCCTCACGTCACATTATTTTCCCTATATTATTTTTTTTATAGTTTAATGAACATAGCATTTGTTTCAAAAAAGGAATTATCAACCTACTTATATCTTAACTGTAGTAGGCAACCAAGCCCTACTCCTAATACCATGAAACATGTCCCAGAAATAACCTAAAAGGAATTAAAATTGACACAAATTATATATTTTTCCATTTTAACTCAACTATCATCCTTAAACTTTATAAAAAAGTTCTGTTTCTTACTACCCAATAATATAGCATCAGTCCTGTCTTTGTAGGAATTTGAGAGCTGGAAAGTTTTGATTTTAATTCCAACTGCAAAAATTATCTGAGTAATCTCCCATTGAATGAAACAGTATTGTTTATTTGTTGTACTTGTCTCCTCTTAAAGATAACATAATTTGATATTTTAATTGTTTTCATATACCTGGTAACTTATTATAAAATATATGAAAAATGGTAAATGAACTGGATATTGGTGTTATGAATGAGAAAGATAAAAATAATTATAGTGTTTGTTGTCTAGTGTACTTATATGCACATGTTCAATTCTATAGAATCTATAAAAATTTTATGGCTCACATAAACTTGCCTGATTACGTTCAGTGTAAAGCCTCAGGGTTGGTTGAAAATCTATTTAATCATCATCCTTGGAGCTGCTATTGATTCGTTACTGCTTTTAAGTGTTTTTTCAACATTGGTTTTTATGATATAAAAATCCGCTGTCCATTTGAAAAACCTGAAATGTCTGCTTCATTCACAATATTTAATAATATACAGTTTGTAAAAAAAATGTTTATATCTTTTCTCACAATATTTTCTTTTTTCCGGTCATGATGATTTACTTGATTATTACAACATAATGTATTAAATACCAGATGTGCGTTAAAACATATCCAATATTTTGAAAATTTCCGAAAAGTTGGTTGTAACCCACAATTTCTTCCACCCTGTCAAACTATTATCTAGAACTCTGCTTACGGTGATTTTTATTTACAAAGCTCTATATAATAGCAGTAGACTAGTTAGCAGACATCTGTTATAAAATACTTATACACATATAATAGACATAATTAAAAAACGTCTAGTTATGGCCTATACTGAAGGAACTTCCAGTATGAGGAGTTAAGCAGCCAGAGTATTACCTCCCTTGCCCTTAATTTCAGCCTGTTAGGACTCCACATCCATCACAACTGAAACACAGTACCTGTAGTGATAGGCTTTTGTATGATACATTTAGTCAGTAACATGTCGGTGAAGGTATGAAAGTAAAAATTAAAAATCAATTAATTTTTGTTGACAGTCTCTTTCTAAATTTATCTTTAATTTTCAAGACTAGGCAAAAAATGCACAGCAAAATTGAATTGTTTAAAATAAATCATCAACCATTTCTTAAATTTGGAAGCATAGATAAATACCATACCTCTTTCTTTCAGTCTTACTAACATTGACTGATAAATACTGCACTTAGATATGAATTTGTGCTGAATACTCGTGGTATAGTTATGAATAAATTACGTCTCCTACAAATATAGAGATAAAGTGTCAATGACATTGAAATTAAAGTCATATAAAAATCCACACTACAAAGTATTTTGCCATAATATTAAAAAGACTTAAATTGGTTTGGATTCCAAGGAGGAAATTATTTATGCTCTGAGGAAAATATACTTTCTTTAATATAAAAGATCAAAGTACAAAATGATTCAAAACTAACAAATTTCTTATTCTAGATTTCAACAAACTTAAGATGGCTCATATGGTAATTAAATACATTTCCTGATAGTTGTGGTTAACTTATTTGTATGATGAGCAAGTTATCTCCCTTACTAAATAGTAATGATTAACAGCAGTCTAAGTTACTTCAAAAAATAAACAAATAAATAGAGAATGTGTCTTTTGGACAAAGATGATGCCTCCACATGCATATAACGCTATAAAGGGACATAACTATAGAACTGTAAAAGTGATGCCACCCAAAATTGAACTTCATCTGTTTTTTGTGGTAATAAGTGGTAATAAGCATTGTGAATAAGTTTCATAACATTTTGTTGAGACAAACTAAAGTTAGAGAATGGAAACTAATTTCGGGACGTACGGACGGACAAGGGTAAATAATGTATAACATTTTCCAGATTTAAAATAAAGTTTGATTGCAAGTATCAATACTGTGGATTCACATTTCACATTTGTTTTAGTGTACTCTAGTTTTACAGATTTTGTGGATATAAGTGAACTATGAATTTAACATTTTTTTTTTTTTTTGTGTGGTGCAGAATGTGTAAAAATTATGAAATATGAAATCAAGTATCTAGGAAAATTCTAACTGCTTTTGATTGACATTATCTCTGTTCATGATTGTCTCCCTTGCAAACTATTCAAAATCTGAAATCAATATTTTCACGTAGATTTTACAAAATTAAATATCAGAACTATTATTATGATCAAGATAGTGCAATTGGGACAAGCGATCAAAATTGTGTAATAGACGCCTAAATCATGCAAGTTGGTACCAATTAGAATGGAAACATCTAAAGTAAGTGGTTTTTAACTTCATATTTTACAGCAAAATATAATGTGAAAATCAAGAGAATAAAACTGAAACCTTGATGACTTATCTCCTGTGAACTAGTATTTAGTATAACCCTCCACCATCCCTCCCTCCCCAATAAAAATAAAAAGAAATAGCTTACTTTAAACTTTGGATTTGTAGTTAATTTAAGAGTAGAATCTATAACAACTTCTACAGCAAAATAAAACATGAATTTCCTTAAAAATAATAAATTTCAAATATGACAAAAAAGGATAAGTGACATTGCTTAAAAATAATTAAACAAGTTAGAAGATAGATTGCCAGTATGAAAATTTATGCATCAAATTTAAACCTTTAAAACAAAGTGAAACTTTAAAATTTCAAGCCTCACTTTTTAAATCAAATAAGATAATTGTTTAAAAGTGGAGAAATGTCATCTCACATTTGATTCATAGGTAGAATCTACATTTCTTCAAATTTTGAATTTTAAACCTGGGGGGATTTTTAAGAATGGTTATTAGTTGTTCACATCTTTGGTTATTGGTGGATAGTTGTTTCATTGACAATCATACCACATCTCCTTATTTTCATATCCACTGCTTGAATTTTGGTACTTAAAAAATGAAACTTCAAATCGGAAAATTAGAATTATATCTTTTGTCGCAAAGTGTAGTTTAGTTTTTGCCCTAACTCAATTTCTTAATGTGATTCAAAACTTAGCTGTTACTGTGTTACTGTGTTACTTGTATCCTTTATTTCAAGTTTAATGGGATAGTTGTGATCAACATTGGTCACCAAACTTTGAAACTTTTCAGTAAAAGGATATGATCTATAAAGCCGAAAGTGGGGTTAAATGATAATGGTAGCTTCTAGCGATTCTTCTTGAGAAATGTATGAATAATGGAACGAGACGGCGAGAAAAGAAGCAAAGTTGGTTCCCCTATGAATACCCACTGTCTGTTCAAAACAGATCTCCCAAACGTAAAAAATGAGTTGTCAATAAAAAAAAAACAAGCTTCTTGTAGGATGTCAGTTTTAGAGAACTTTTTTATTTAATCAAACTGAGTGTGGTCTTAGTATGATTTGATCTTACCTAAACTTAGATATTTGTACTTATTTAGGCCATTCATTTCATATAATAGAATTGGAGTTAAAATGAGTCTCCTAGTTTATGTGCTTCCGAACTCGTCGTTTATTTGTTTTTGTCTTTGTTAATTTTTAATTTACCTGCTGGGGGCACACATTCAAGATACAATAAATCAATACTTACTCATTGTTATTTAGGCTAAAGAGGTAAATGAAAACAAATACAAAGAAAAATAACTCTATCTTTCTTTTTTCCTTACGCTACCAGCAAAGCAAATATTTTTTTTTTTTATGGGGACATATCTGAGTCACAGGGACTCAGTTAGCAGATTAAAATTTTGTTAATCAATGTTTTTAATTTTTTTAGTATTTCCTGTCTATTTGTATTACTCTATTAACGTATTTGACGTTGACATCACTATTTCTTTGTTTTCTAGCAATGTGCAGTTTACTATCCATATCCGTATACTGAAAAATCCTAAAGGGATGTAAGTCGCCATCTTGAATTGCCTTCCCTACTTTAGATAAAAAATAATTAAAAATATTAATAAATTACTATATACCTTACAAAGGCACTCATTTTCTTCCTAAATTATTCTTCTATCACATGCATATTTAGATTTTGGATCAACAGAACCCTTACGCAACTTCAGTTGCATTCGGGTCAGAATATTCAAATTTCCCGGTGAAAGCAACGTAACTGGCAAACATGTCGTTTTTCAGTAAGATATACGAAATGGGAGATAACTCTTGTCATTCGGAAACTTTCTGGTTGATGCATTTACTTCAACGATAACTCCTCATAAACTGACGAGTGCTGACATAAATATCCAGCGCAAATTTAATAACGAATAGAACCTTTCTGCAAACGGGGTAACATAAATCACTGACTTTTTGGTAGACACATCAATAAAATGAAGTAGTTACTAAAAAATATTGACGTGTTCAACGGGATTTACCAGGTTCAGTAACAGTACCAGGATTTAAAAAGGGGGGCAAGTTGGTAGGCTAACTTTTGGATTAATACTTTGAAAAGTCTATGCATTTATCATACATGCATGTATGAAGCTCCATTAGGAGGCCACTTGTCCCCATAAATCCGCCTCTGATTATATACATGTTGTACTACATAAATCCTTGATGTGAAAATATCAGGACGATGTCTGACAGAAAGTCACATTCCTTTAAGGAAAAAAACGATAGTGGACAATCATTTGATATTTTCAATGGGCGGAAGGACAGGAGAATAATCTGATATTGAAACAACACATACAATGACTGTTCGAGGAAATTTTCGTTTGATATTTAATTTTATGAAGGATTCTTGGCGTGTAAATCTGTCTCAAATCTGATCGATTGAGCGTAGGTATCAAGTTAGGGACAGCACTCGTCAGTCTATGAGGAGTTATCGTTGTAGTAAATGCATCAACCCGAAAGTTTCAGAATGACAAGAGTTATCTCCCATTTCGTCTATCTTACTGAAAACGACATGTTTGCCAGTTACGTTGCTTTCGCCGGAAATTTGAATATTCTGACCTGAATGCAACTGAAGTTGCGTAAGGGTTCTGTTGATCCAAAATCTAAATATGCATGTGATAGAAGAATAATTTAGGAAGAAAATGAGTGCCTTTGTAAGGTATATAGTAATTTATTAATATTTTAATTATTTTTATCTAAAGTAGGAAGGCAATTCAAGATGGCGACTTAGATCCCTTTAGGATTTTTCAGTATACGGATATGGATAGTAAACTGCACATTGCTAGAAAACAAAGAAATAGTGATGTCAACATCAAATACTTTAATAAAGTAATACAAATAGACAGGAAATACTAAAAAATTAAAAACATTGATTAACAAAATTTTAATCTGCTAACTGAGTCCCTGTGATCTGAGTATATATAAATTTTCACTAAATTCGGATGCTTGCCTTAAATTCTTTCAGTTTTATGCATAACCAGTAATAATTTATGGCCTGCCAATCTAATCCAATTACATGTAAAACTAAGCATGTTAAAGAAGCAGTATAAAAAAAATATTGTCAATAGTAAACAATAAATCTGATACCACAGGAAACAACTGCAGTTGATAATAAAATACATCAAATACTCTCGTGGAATGGCTTCAGATACATTATGAAATTGTAGGTTGGACATCTCATTAGAAAAGGAAACTGCCGACATTTGAAGAAAATCTCGAAATAAAAGCCGCAGATTATAGAAATAAATTCTCCGCTCATAATAAATGGTATTGATATAAGCTTTGTAGTCGGCATGTCATTATTACCGAATTATAATTACAACCATGCATATTGTGTGTTTATACATGACTTATAAATAAGAAGATGTGGTATGAGTGCCATTGAGACAACTCTCCATCCAAGTCACAATATGTAAAAAGTTAACAATTATAGGTCAAAATACGGCCAATCTAATTAAAATATAGAACTCGGATTTCGTTATACTACATATAGAACTCGGATTTCGTTATACTACATATGTAGTATAACGAAATCCGAGTTCTATATTTTAATTAGATTGAAGTACGGCCTTCAACACCGAGCCTTGGCTCACAGCGAACAACAAGCTATAAAGGGCCACAAAAGACATGTGTAAAACAATTCAAACAGGAAAACCAACGGTCTAATCTATATTAAAACGAGAAACGAGAACCACACTAACAAACGACAACCACTGAACAACAGGCTCCTGATTTAGGACAGGTGCATAAAAATGCAGCGGGTTTAAACGTTTTAACAGGCGCCAACATTCACCCTAACCTGAAACAGTGGTATAACACGACAACATTAAAAGACTCACAATAAAATATATCAATTGAAATGGCTTGTATACTCTATATTTTGTTCACATTCAAAATGGTTTAGATTTTTCCTTACTTTGATATAATAATTCATTTTACCTTCATAACTTTTTAATACATATTCCTAGTATATGAGAAAATATATTCATGAAAAGACAAGATATTATCTATTTTCTAAAAGTGGTCTTTAAAGTTAAGATAAGCTCCCTTTTAAAGACTCACATTTACTTATTTGAATGGGAAAATTAACTAATGTTTTTATTATACTGGTATTTTTTTCTTAAAAATTAAATATTGCTCGTGGTAGAGGTAGAAAAATAGTAGCCCGTTGTGGTTGCTTCGATGTAACTTTCAGTCGTACTTTATGTGAGTAGTTGACAATATTCTTCTTACCGTCTGCATCACTTTTTAGCAAAACTAAATGCTGATTTTATTCATATTTCACTGGTTATAAATCACTTATTTCCAAACCAGATTGATGTTGCTATTTAATCTCCAGAAAGTATGGTGTACTAAAATCAAAATACCATAAGATACTTCAGATTTCTATTTAAGTAAATCTCAGGGCGATGTCGAGTATAACTGCTGGACATATTGTATAGACACCTGTGTATTGTTGAAAACCGTATGTTGACCCTTATATGTCCTTAAATAATCGTTTGGCTTCCAGGTCATTGACGTGTATCCTCTGGGGGCGGGGGCTTCGACCTTAGAGACATCGAGTAATCTATACTTTTCATATATTTTGAATAACAAACAAAAACTTACCCTACCACATATTTTTTGACAACTATTATTTCTTCAACTATGATGATTATGCTATTTCATAAAGAGATAAATAGATTTGACCAATATTTGATGTATTTATGACTGTAGTTTTAATCTCATCTGTGAAAAATCGACATCTGATTAGTTTCATTCAGTACCTATGATTCAATCAGCAACCTTGTCATAAAAAAATATATTTTATCTCAAATTATTGACCTTATTTCATATCTCAAGCTGGGAAAAAGGACCCATTCCAGTGGCTCATTACTACCACCCATTTTATAGAAAACCCCTCCCCGAGCATGTATACAACATCTCCCGTTTTATTCATACTCCTAAGATTTTAAAAGTTAACCTGCGAGAAACTATCAAAATAGTCAAATTTGACATTTTACTTTAACCTGCAATTCATATTTTACACAGTGAACTCTACCTTTTAGATATAGTTTTTAGAATTTTTACCTTAATATACTTCTGCAACAGTTTGTCATCGCAACTCCTCTGAATCCACACAACAGAATTTCATGAAACTTTGTAGATAGTTAGGACATACCATGTAGATGTGCATATCCATAAGAAATTTTTATCAGTTGACTTTTGTAGCAGTTATGAGTCTTTGTTTTATGGTATGGGTGTGCTTGTATGACCTCGGATTAATAAGCCAGATTTAATGTTTGTCTCGCCTGCGACGAAAGTCGCAAAATGCGAGATATAGGGATTACAATCCGGCGGTGGCGTTGGTGTAAACTATTTGTTTAAAGCTTTATAAGTCCGTATCTCAGATATAGGTCAACTATATATGGTGTATTGAATGACTGCAAGGTGTACATGTCCGACTGGTAGGTTTCAAGTGACCTTGACCTTTATTTAATGGTTCATTTAACATTTTTTTAAATTTTTTTGTGATTTGGTCTATTTCCCGGGTACTATAAGCAATAGGGTCACTATATTTGGTGTATGGAATGATTGTAAGGTTTACGTGTCTAACTGGTAGGTTTCATATGACCCTGTCCTTTTTTTCATGGTTCATTAGTCAATGTTAAGTTTTCATGGTTTTGTCAGTTTTTCAGACATGATATAGGAATATGTCAACTATTTTTAGTGTATGGAATGGTTTTAAGGTGTGAATGTTTCTGGCAGGGTTTACCTGACCCTATCCTCATTTTCCTAGATTATTGGTCAATGTTACTTGAATGGTTCGTTCATTGTTGAAGACCCTACATCAACTTTCAAGATGAAGAACAGGAATAAAAGCCCTGTTCATTGATAATTTTCTATGTTTTCTATGTATTGTGTGCAATTTTGTCCCATGTACATTTACTCCATATCCTTTCAATTTCTACTAGGTTTTCATGGTTTTGTGAGTTTACCAGGCTTATTAAGCAATATATCAACTATTATAGGTGTATGGGGTGATTGTAAGGTGAACATGTCTGTCTGCCAGTGTTTATTAGACCTTGACCTCATCATTTTTATTCAATTATGATTAAAGAAATAAACAGGCGAGACATTTCAGCGTGTGCATTCTTGTTAAATATTCTATGACATTTCAGTCACATTGAAAACAACCAAAAATAATTTTCAGCTGTTCTAGGTTATTTAGTGCAAAAGTTATTACAAAAATCATATCGATTTATACTACTCTAAGACATATTAATTAATAAATTTTGATTGCCAAGCCTTCACCACATTTCATTAAAAACTGATAATTGTTTGCATAAATGACAACAGACTTTGACCAAACCTGTCGAGATCACACTGTAAAGTGATTTCCGTCATGACGACTTGAACGGCCGTGCCTGTTTTGGATTTAAATACGATATTAACCAACTAAATATTTCTGTTTTGAACTTTTGTTTTCTCTAATTAGATATAAGAAGATGTGGTATGAGTGCCAATGAGACAACTCTCCATCCAAGTCAAAATTTATAAATGTAAACCATTATAGGTCAAAGTACGGTCTTCAACACGGAGCCTAGGCTCACACCGAACAGTAAGCTATAAAGGGCCCCAAAATTAATAGTGTAAAACCATTCAAACGGGAAAACCAAAGGTCTAATCTATATAAAACGAGAAACGAGAAACACGTATGAACCACATCAACAAACGACAACTACTGAACATCAGATTCCTGACTTAGGACAGGTGCAAACAAATGCAGCGGGTTTAAACGTTTTAATGGTACCAAACCTTCACCCTTTTTCTGAAACAATCGTGTAACATCACAACATAGAAAGACACACTATAAAATATCAACTGAAATAGCTTAACTCAATCAAAGGACATAGTAACACCATTGAACATACACTGAACAAATAAATTTGACCTATGATACAATGTAAATTCAAAATAAATAAACTAAGGAAGAATAATAAAAGTAACATGTTATATCGGTATGAAATGTTAAACAATTTAAGAAAAACAATATCCTCGAACAAAATATCAGCCATTTGCAATAACTTTAAACACAGGTAAATAAAATAATGTTGTTGTTAGGTATACGTATACAGTTACAATAGAGAAAGGAAATATTTTAACAAAATAAATAATTTTGATGTTCATAGTACGAAGTGGAAATTTATATTAGTACCAAACACTTATCAAAGCTGGTATATAGACCAGATATAACCCTGAATAACATTAAATAACAAAAAAGCATTACAATTAGTATCAACAGGTCAAATAAACAAGAAAGTACGATTTGAGAGTACTCGCAGTTACTGACAGCTAGTTAAAAGCCAAAATAATTAATAATAAAAATCATGCATCAGAGACTAAAATCAACTAAAACACATCCCAGGGATTTAGTATTTTAACGTCATGGACAGTCAAAGAAGACATGACTAGTGCAATGCCAAAATAAATGTATCGACAGACAGTAGGATAGTTAGAGTTTAACCTCTTTATAGATCAAAATGAACGTGGGTGTGTCTTTAAACATCCCGTTTGAAAAGAATACAAATTTAGTTATGTTTTAATTTGCTGATGACAAAATCGATATTAGTGCCAATGTAAACTATATTCAAAGATCTAATTACAACATTGGTAAGATAACCTGAACTAATAAGTTTATTTAAAGGTTCGATGAGTTTACACGGATCACATAGTGATTTCCGCGCTTTAAGTACAATATTACCGTAAAATTTAGGATGTGAAATACAATCGTTTTAATCAGTTTTCTACAGGTACAGCCAAATTTACTAATCAAATCTTTGTATCTATGAAAGAACTTAGCAAAAGTTTTACATAATTTATGGTAACGAAATCCCTGACTTAATAATTTATCAGTGATGCATTGATTACGTTCGTTAAAATCTATGACATCACTACACACACGGGCATAACGAACGAGTTGGGATATATACACACCGTATGATGGAGCCAAAGGAACATCGCCGTCTAAAAAAGGAAAATTAACAATAGAGAATGAAAAATCGTCTCTTTTGTCGTAAATTTTCGTATGGAGTTTTCCTTTAGAGATTGAAATGTCCAAGTCCAGAAAAGGACAACTACTGCTGTTTATGTTAGATTTAGTTAAAGTAAGTTCTATTGGGTAAATTTCGGTAGTATATTTAGAGAACTCTGGATTATTTAACGAAAAATATCATCTAGATAACGGAAGGTATTGTTGAATGTATCAACCAAATGTAGCAATGACGTGTCTTTACTGAGTTTGGTCATAAACTGAGATTCATAGCAATACAGGAATAAATCTGCTATTAAAGGGGCGCAGTTAGTGCCCATAGGAATACCTACTACTTGTCGATACACTTTATCGCCGAAACGTACATATATGTTGTCCAGGAGAAAATTTAAAGCTTCAATCATATCTTCACATTTCCAGTAAGTGTATCTAGCATACTTTCCTTTTCGTTACAGAAAAGGCTTTAAACGAGTTACAGCAAATAAATTTGTAATGAGATTTTCAAAAGACCATTTAATTAAATATGAAAACTTTTTCTTGATAAGATTGTGTGGAAGTGTAGTATAGAGTAGAAAATCATAACTGTCAACAGAATTAAAAGGACCATCAAAAGCATGTATTTTATCTAAAACCTCTAAAGAATTTTTAACACTCCAAAATAATTAATACCATTATTTTCATAAGCTTTATTACAAAATTTAATAACAAGTTCTTTGATAGTAGTAAGGCAGGTAGTTAGAAGAACTGATAGATTGGTAGTAGAACACGTACTAGATGCGGAGATGAAACGGAATTTAAATGGTTTTTGTGCAATTTAGGTAACCAGTACATAGTAGGGACTTTCAAGTGTTCGGAAGAGGCTTTAAGCTGGGTAGTGGCAGTGATATGCTTGTTTACAATTTGACTCTCTGTGGAGCGTACGGACCTGAATGTAGATGAATTAGTAATTTCGTTTTGGAGAACTTCCGTGTAGTATATGCGTCACACCACCACTACATTATTTGCTGCTTTATCTGCCGGTACGAACACAAACCGCTTTATGAGTACTTGAGTTTATTTTTATTCTGGAAATGGGAATATCATGGACCCTATTACTAATTTCAGAATTGTTTTCAAAATGAGATATACGAATATTAACAGTATTCATAATTTTATTCAAATAACTGTCTAGAGATTTTTATCAGATTTTCACGTTTACACCAATTTTTACAGTAGACAGACAGAGCGTCTTTAATAACCTTACGACACTGTTTCCAATCTATTTTAGATGGAGGACGATATTTCGGTCCTTTCTTAAGAAAAGTTATGACCTCACGGTCTTCGACGATGTTGAGGTCTCCTGTAAGGACATGACCATAGGGAACATATCTAAAACTAGATGTTTCACAATCTCAAGTGGAAGGAACATTATTTACTATATTGACGTCTGATGTAACTGACGTATAATTAAAAATCAAACTTCTGCTGGTTTTTTTTTATAAGAATACGAAATAATAGGTGGTTCTATATTATCAAAATATGGAGGTATTTGGCTTTGGATGGTAGAGTCATTG
Organism: Mytilus coruscus; assembly: GCA_017311375.1. Classification (NCBI taxonomy): domain Eukaryota; kingdom Metazoa; phylum Mollusca; class Bivalvia; order Mytilida; family Mytilidae; genus Mytilus; species Mytilus coruscus. The sequence goes on along the minus strand of CM029601.1, from coordinate 40,176,671 downwards.
AATATACTAGATAAGTTAATAAAATCAATACCTCTATTTATATATTTTAATTTAAGAAAATCCGTTTTAACTTCTTCTCAGCTCATTGTTATTCGTTATCTCTGAGACTAATAGATAATGAATTAGTCCCATATTTTCTAGACACAAAGGTAACAATATTATAGATATAATCAGAATTACCAAGGCAGCATTGTTTTGAGAATGCCTAAAACTTGGTTGTTTTTCAAAACTTATTCAAAAGTCAATGATCGAATAATTCTGACGTTTCATTTCTTTTCAAACATTGATATCATTGATATCGGTTATTGGTATAATTGCTAAGTATTTAAGCGGATAATCATTTTGCACGTTTTTCAGATTATTTGAATAACAAATCCAAGGTAATAAAATGACTTTGTTTGAAAGTAGATTAAACGATACCTTTACAATGGCATAACAATCGAACTGTTTATAACAATAGTATTTTTTAATCCAGATTTGTACATGATGACTCGTTAATTCTTTCCTGATTTGTCGATTATTAGGATTAATCTGTTAATGTGAACAGCAACCAGTTTTATAAGATAATTTATGGCATTTGTTCATATTATACACTTTGAGACCTAGATCATCTTAACACCAGCTAGAGTGTTGAGGGGCTCAAGGGCTGAAATCATAAACGGAACTGAATTGTTTTAATTGTTTCATATATTGTCCGGATCTTTTATAGCTGTCTACACGGTATAGGCTTTGCTTATTTACGGTGATCTAAAGTTGCTATCATCCACGTTATTCGGATTCTGGTGGATAGTTGTCGCATTGGTAATCATACTGCACCTACTAACTTATATATATACTACAATCATGAATTTTGCTATGTAAAAAATGCCAACTTTGTATGATCTTTTATCGTTAACTTTACATTTAAAAATATAAAGAAAAACTAATACATGTATTTGAAACAATTTAAACCATAAATTCAACAATGCAAAATCTTTCTTGTAATTCAAAGTCGTAAAGATAAAAAATTAGCTGCGTTCTAAGCACTGTTAGTTCTGTACATTTTTACTATCATGTGTATCGAAAATGCGACGTTAGAGTTATTTTTCCTGAATAGACAACTTTCGAGTTCGATGCATTTCCGTCCAAAACTTTGGTTTTAGTGAATATCATTTGTGCTTTTAGGGGCGTCGTCACTTCCGTTCCAATGTTGAGCAAGTGGTTGGAGAACTATGATGCTATATTGCACGAATTATTCGGCAAATTGAATTCTCATAATTGACAATCAGCACTGCTGTCATTAGGGAATTGCGATTAAGTACCTACGGAACAAACATTATTTCTAGTTTATCCTGCACAATGACGATCACTTAGACGCTTGATGAACGTAAACAGTGCAGGGATACAGGCGATCCCCTCTATCTGGTAAATGACGTCATAAAGGCGCTCATAATTGACGAGTTTTTTCCGGTGAAGGACAAACTCGAAAGTGGTCTATTGGAATAACGTTCTTATCATATAGCATTTATGAACATTTTCCCAAAATATGATAAGCGGACTGAAATGAACTACAATTATTTTCACATACAGTTTCTTAACGCCGAATGTGACTGCGCTTTAAAAAAAATGCTAAGTTGGTTTTATCGCGGAAGGTAATGCTAAAGAGGCATCCAGTTTGGCAGCAAGGGATGTGTCATAATATATATTGAACCTCATACAGTCTGAATGCGTTTACTTTTCTACATTGGCTAGAGGTATAGGGGGAGGGTTGAGATCTCATAAACATGTTTAACCCCGCCGCATTTTTACGCCTGTCCCAAGTCAGGAGCCTCTGGCCTTTGTTAGTCTTGTATTATTTTTACTTTTAGTTTCTTGTGTATAATTTGGAGTTTAGTATGACGTCCATTATCACTGAACTAGTATATATATTTGTTTAGGGGCCAGTTTAAGGACGCCTCCGGGTGCGGGAATTTCTCGCTGCATTGAAGACCTATTGGTGACCTTCTGTTGTTGTCTGTTCTGTGGTCGGGTTGTTGTCTCTTTGACACATTCCCCATTTCCATTCTCAATTTTATGAATGGTGACATTATTGCTGAAATTTGATCTGATCAGAATTTGCGTGAAATAATTGCCTCTAGTCTTTAAGCAACCATTTATGTACCGAACGGCAAGTATTAACTTTAATATGACGTTGTTGTACCTGGACATTAAGAAACTTGACAGAAAGGAGAAAAAAAAGATGTAAGAAAATATCAAAACATACTTTCATGTAAAATATCGGTTGTCATTCGGACGGAAATCCATAGAATTCGGTTTTTTTTTTTTAGCTTAAAAAATATATATATTAAGTCGGCTGCTGGTTAATTTACAATCCCCGATTCACCATCTTCCTAGCAGACAGGATTTAAGTATTCAGTGCGATTTGAATGATTCGATTTGTCTGCACATTTCAGTTCTTAAATTATGTATTTGTATGAAAATAAGACTGCAGCTGGTCTCAGACAGTTTCGACTGTTCCGTATAGATTCTTTTAGTTGTTAGCCTTTCAAACGTTTTTATTCATTTTTATTCATTTTATTTCATTTTATTTATTTGTCTCCAGCATAACTGGTGTTTGATTATTCTCTAACACGTGTCTTGCATGCGGAAATCGGCATTAATCGTTTTCCCTACCACTAATGTCAGTACCGTTGCTTATTGGCTACCAGTCTTTGAGGTTCCGTCAACCCAGGTTTTTTTTTTTTTTTTTGGTACTGGAATGAATCTGTTTGGTTGCAGTAAAATTGCTTAAGTATTTTAACAAACACCAAGTTGATATTGAGAGGTTTGGAAATCACTTTCAGTTACTGAAACATGTTACCTATAAACACTCCCGAGATTGTTAACGTTGAAAGTAAAGATATCTTTTTATGATTATTTTTCTAAATGACGAAAACTATATATAATAATCAAAATAGAATATTAAATAACTATTTTGAGAAGAAAAGAAAAACGTAAACTATAAATCATTTCCCACGTTCCGACAATGAACATTCAATGTTATAAATATTTAGCATCTTCCTCTTATATAAAAATTAATAAAAAAATGTATTTATTTCAATTACCTAAAATCTTTAATTTTCATATACCGCAGAAAATAAAAATATAGATCCGCAGAAACTAATGTAACAATCTCAAACCCATATCATATAATGGACCGGCTTAGTGCCGGCCCATAATGATGAAAATAAACAATTCAAACGTCTCTGTGACGTCAGTATAAGCCTTTCATTATTTGTTCTATTTCTAAAACAAACGCTTCTCAAATGGCTTTCTGAAGAAGAAGAAAAACCATCAAGTTACATTCATGTATTTATGTTGTTTGCTTAACAAAATTCAGTTCGAATTATCTAGATTTAGTTTCAGCAAAAATGCATGATATATAATATGCCATAAATATAATGCACCAATAATTCATAGCACTACTAAAGCCACTGTCATGTTACTAATACAAATTAAACAACCGCCTCATAACCGGCATATTTTAGATTGTTAAGCAATGAAAACTGATCTGCCGCTAACGTTTTTATCCCAGATAAATCTATTTTACTTTCTTCGATCCTTAAATATCTACACTTGTTTACGTCTTTCCATGCTCCAGATGACCTTCTGTACATATTCTGTTCCATTTTTCTTTGTTCCTCTTCAGAAAACTTATTTTGTCTTCTCATATTTACACGTTTGATTTGAGGAGCATCCGGTTGGCGTTTCAACGAATCGTTCACGGTTAACATTGGTGTCTGAACTGACCACGCTTCTTTATCTTTATTTTCTGACTTCAACTTATCGTTTAATCTGTCCATAAAACTGCATATTTTATCCTCAATTTTAATTGCTTCTTTTTCTTCCTCTTGAATAAGTTCTTTTCTCAGCTCTTGGTGTAAATCATGTCCTAGATTGCTTTCAACAGAATCACGTGATAAAAATTTGGTCCTGCCCTCTTCCAGTATTGTTTTTGTATTGAGTTCTTTTTCCATTCTTTCTGCTGCGGCATGGCAATCAAATGGAGCACGTTGTGGGCCATTCATGCACGCTATTATGTTTGCCACAGCTTCACTTCTACCAGATAGTGCAGACAATGCTGCACTTCTTGGTGTACTGTTTTCTGTGCAACTGCTTACGGCTGTTGATGGTCTGACCTTTGAACCTTTCTTAAAAATCATGTTTTGTATGGAATTTTTTTCTGAGCCCGTGCTTACAGCTGTTGTTGGCCTTAACTTTACAGTGTGGTGCCTTTTTAGTTTTGCTTTATTGCTACCCTGACTGTCTTGGTTATTATAGATGGAAACGTGATGCTCTGTGGCTGAATTAACATGCTTAAAACTACTGGATCTTTTAGTTTGTCCTTTTACTTTTGAAGTTTTGATATTTGTTTGTTCTTCCGGCATTATATTGGAATGTTTGTCCACGTTGGTTAATACATGCTTCTCTACAGTACCTTCAGAGATAACATCCTCAATTGGGTTCTTTTCGGTTTTAAATGTAGGTTCAGAGCTGAAACTCGTATCTGCCAAGTGTGGCATGTCAAGTTCTGTAATAATATCCTTCTCCTTTGAACTATCAAGAGATGTAGCTTTTTTCAAACTTTTTGTTCTTCTAACAGATTTAGATTTGACACCTTTGATTTCCTTAACAGTTTTAAATTCTTGAGTATATGCTGATTCTTTCGAAGGAGCTACTTTTACACTCTTTGATCGTTTAATGATGGCCGACGATTTATTTTTCTTGTTTTCAAATACATCAGATTTACAATTTCCCAAACTTGTTGCTGGTCGTATTATGTCATGTACAGGTTTATTGCTAGAAAAGTCAAATGCCGTACTTGGTCTTAGCACTGATTCCTTTCTGCAGCCCTTATATTTTGGAGAGGTTTCGGATTGACTTACATTTGTCCTTTGTTGTATGTCACTCTGGTCGGTTTCGTTATCACTGTTACTTTTGTTTCTTTTCTTATTAGTTTTGGCAGAAATTATCGTTGTGTTGTTAGGAACAAGTCCATTTTCCAAAGCTCTTTCTTTCTCTCGTACAGCGTTAAAACGATCATTGAGATCGCTTATTTGTCTTAATAGAAGATCCTTTCGTGTCATATCATCTTCAATAAAAGGGTTGCTGTGGATTAAATCATCGCTATGTTTCGCTGCAGAGGCCGCTTGATTTTCGTCATATTCTATTTGTAATCTTTTAGCATATGTCGAAATTCGACTTGCTGAATCTGGTTTTGAAATTGATTTAAATATTTCAATTTTCCCGTTGTTTTCCAATCTTCTAAACTCTTCAATTTCTTTAACATTCAAATGAGTTTTTATTTTTGTAACTTTGTCCTTCAAAGATTTATAGCTAACTTTGATATTCTTGTGAGTTTGATTTATGAGATGAATCGAGCATGCTCCCTCTTGTTTCAGTCCGTTTATTTTCTTTTCTAAACATTGCTGCTCATTATGATTAAACCTAATGGCTTGAACCTCTTTTTCCGAGCAAGATCGCTCTCTTACAGTTGGCATTGTTCCTGCAAAATTCAAATTTTATATTATTCTTCTTCTTCTTCTTCTTCAATTATGGTTTAAAAAAATGGAAAATCGGGAATTATTTACATCGCTGCTCATTGTGATTAACACAAATGGAATGAACCTCTTTTTCCGAGCTCTCTTTCATAGGGCAATTATGCTGCAAAGTTAAAAATATACAAAGTTGTTTAATTATAGTTTGATGTAAAAGTAAAATATTTATAAATCGAGAATTTTGTAACCGAGTCACTTATAGCCATCCATGACATAATAAAGACAGAAACAAGATTTGTCAGAGTAAGATATTATTATTCTATTTTTTGTAGTAACACAATAAAAACATATTTAATTATTGTTTTCTAATTCGAGGGCACATTGTTGACGATTATCATACCGCCTCATTTGATTTTTTAAATGTGTAATAGTGAGATGTCCTTAAAAGTATAAACTTCTTAAGGATTGGTAGTCAATAAATTTGAACCATAGCAACGAGGTTGAATATGTACCGAATATTTGTTGTACAATCGTGCCTACAATTTATTACGGAAGCCCATTTAGGACCTCCCAAAAATATAAATTTGAATTCGAAATTTGAATTCGAAATCACGAATTCAAATTGTTATCACGAATTGAAAAATTTTAATTCGTGCTTTATAAAGTAGCATTGTTTTCTCCTAAAATTCTTACAGACTTACATGAGCTTGTCCATAATTAATTTCTCAAACTGATTTTTATATTTCAGTGAAAGCTGTATGGTATTTTTGTACACGGACATCAGCCTTGGTTGTTACAGTCCATTCATAACAATGCTCTCTTATATCACATGCTTTAGATATTTATTTTTTTTTTTTTTTTTTTGTAAAAAATGAAACGCCTTTTATAACTGGTGTCTGTTGATCTTAGATGGAAAGGACTCTGTTCCATGTTGGTTTGTTTTCTTAAAACTCATCGTATGCCTTATTTATGAAGATATCTAGAGGAACTTCCGTGTTTCATTTTTTTTTTCCCCCATTTAATTAGGGCAGGAAAATTGAGCCACTGGGACCTGTTTAAAGCAATAACAATGAATTTGGGTTCGTAATACAAAGGGAATACTACTGCCGTTGAGTTTGCATGTGACACCCCTTCGAGGCAAGAGCAACAAAAAGTATAGCTTCTAATAATTTCGAGGAAACGGCCTTCAACAATAGACAAAACCAATACCGTATAGTAAACTAAAATAAGCCCCAGGATAACAAAATCTAAAAGGTACAATTCATAAGAAAAAACTGACAGACTATCTAAGGTTATAACATTAAGCGGAAAACAAACTGATTTATGACAGACGGCAACCTTCAACTACTGGACTACATACTCGTTTTTGTTGATATTTTAAATTCATAATCACATAACAATAATAAAGTTGAAACGCATTTAAATCGCCAATAATTCAAAATTAATTTGAATATATTTATAAGAGAGTCCTGTGAGAATGTTAAGTAGATTCCAATGGATAAGTCATATAATCCAGTCATAGAAGTGAAGTGCATGAACTCTTAAGTATACATTTTTTAAACTGGTTAACCAATAAGAGATCAATGATTCTTTGTGGCAGATTTTTTTAAGGGTGTGTTTCATATCGAATCATGCATATATTTTAAGGGTTTTTGAAAACATTAATTTTGAAACCAGTTCCTTTTGAAAATACCCACCCACAAGAAAGGACATTTCTGTGATGTCGTCTGGTTCCTTTTCTATCGTATCCTTATTTACATTGGATATTCGGTTTATTTTCAAAACTTCATGGTTATCAACAATATAAATACTACTCAGATCTGTACTGGGTGTCTTTTGTGTTTGTGTTAGAGTTTATATGTGGTTTGTATCGATCTGACGAGTAAAGCCCTTTTCAACTGTTTTTTTTTTTTTTTTTTTTTTATAGTTCTTTATTATGCCGTATTGTTAAACCACTGTCCCAGGTTAGAGGAGGGTATGGCGCCAGCAAACATGTTCAACCCCACCTCATTCTGTATGTGCCTGTCCCAAGTCAGGAGCCTGTAATTCGGTGGTTGTCGTTTGTTGCTGTAAATCATATTTGTTTTTCGTTTATTGTTTTGTACATAAATCAGGCCGTTAGTTTTCTCGTTTGAATTGTTTTACATTTTTTTTTCATTTCAGGGCCTTTTATAGCTGATTATGCGGTATGGGTTTTCCTATAGTTGTTTACTTCTAAGTCATTTGGTCTCTGGTGGAGAATTGTCTCATTGGCAGTCATACCACATCTTCTTATTTTTACAAATATTAACATTAATTGAGTTTGAGATATTGATGACAATTACCAAATATGGTCCGTGAATTGATTTGTTTGTTGCCGTTATTCAACTGGTTGTCCTACATTTGTTATGGTTTTTAAGGGTGCTAAAAAAAGTCTATAAGATGAAGTTAAAAGAAAATAAAGGTAAAGTTATTCTGCTGTTAGCCTGTTCTTTTGTTAATAAATGCTATAAAAAGGTTTCAATTAATCCAATTTGTAATAACAACGGATGCAGAAAAGAACAAGATTAATCAGTACATAAAAGCATTATATATAGATAATAGGAAATAGATAACAAGACAAAACAAAACAAAACAAAAACAAACAAAACAACGACCGATTTGAAATTATGCAATCCTTCAATCTAGAATCGATAGCTGTACAGTATCAATGCACAAAATTTTGTACATAATTGCAATGTGGAAAATAACAGATAAAAATAATGTTTTTATTTGTATTTAAGTGTAAGGGATGATGTAGGAATGAAAACAATACTTTGCTTTGTTTACATTCTGATTTTTCTACAATGAGATGTAACGAAGCTTTTAGATGATTTTATTAAAAAAGTTGTGTTCGTTTTGATTTTGCACAATTTATACAATTTTATGGGGAAAAAAACATTTGTACAACTACTAGGGGTTTTTGTTAGCGACCTTGACTACCCATGAGTGTCTCGCAGTACAAAGAAAAATATGAGATTCTGTCTAGAGTAATAAAAACAGAAATGTTCAGGTCAATGTTTAATTTTCATTGAAACTTGATGGGATTGTTCTCAGGGAACCGAACTATTCTTTCCTTAATTTATTCTGTTAATAATTTTTTTTAATGATTGTCCAGTGATTAATATTTCACACATATTCAGGTCGATATCCTCCATTACAATTCTGCATTATAACTGCCTTTTTATTTCTTTACTTAACATTGTTTTGTTCACACAAACACAATCTTATATTGGAAGCGACTCATGTAAACTGCTTCCTCTAAAAGATTGTATTGATATGAGCAAAAAAAAAACGCACTAAATAAAGAAAAATAACCTGAAATAACAAATTACTTTATTGGAATCAATAACAATGACAAAAGGGTGTTTCTGTCACAACAGCCGGTGGATTAACCAAAAGATTGGTGTGTTTTAACCAAAAAACGTTAAGTAAATATTTTCTCTTAAATTAATATATACGATGTATATTTAGAATTATTTTTTGTTTGTTTATTCATTGTACTTCTCCCTTATGATGACATAATAATGTTTATTAATAGATGAAAGAGTACAGAAGGTCATTATTTAAAACATATATACACGTATTTAACTGTATCTGTTTAAAATAAAATGACTTCAATTAATAAAATTTATATTTTTTTACATGTGGTATAACTGCCAATGAGACGACTATCGTACATCAAAGATCAGAGGATAAGGACGTAAATAATTAAAGGTTCAACCATGCACAAAACTCAAACCGTATATGAAATTATAAAAAGGCCAGGAATGTGTAAATATGAAAAAAAAATCAAAAGAAAAAAAAACGATGCTAAATACGAATACACGAAATACAATTATGGCAGACAGGAACCAACGATATCTACCGAATTGAATGTCCCGGTTTGAGATAATACATTTATAGAATTATGCGGGGTTAAACATGTGTTTGATTGATCATCGTACACCACCTATAATCTGCGATAGTGGTGTAACAGTACAACAATTTATTAACTAGTTTTGAGCAATATGTATGAAAATGCTCCTTTATTAATAAAAGCAAAACTGGTCCTTTACAGACTAACAGGGCCTTAAAACAGTGCCATTATGAATAAACAGGGCCATTATGAAAAAACAGGGCCATTATGAAAAAAACAGGGCCATTATGAAAAATCAGGGCTATTACGGATTTTTAGTTGTTATCAATTCAAATACATTTCTGGGGGAAAGAAACCTCAAGAAATTGAAAGTTCCCAAGAATCATGACTTATCTTATTTGACCCAGCTGTCAAGATGAAAATTACACAATACATTACATTATGTCTATCAATTCATTTAATTTTGAGTTTTAAAATTAAGAATGAAATCTTGTAATTTGTATGCCATAAATTGCTTTGAGTAGGACAACAATAAAACTATATTTACATTTACATGTTATTCCCTCACATCACTTTAAAAGTTTCTTTTGAATATTGCATTTGGTATAATTATATATTGATTTGGCTTGGTTAAATATTACACATTGACGGTTTGGTTAATAAAAGTGTTAAGAAATGGGTGTTTTCAAATTGACCCTGTTGTTTGTCATCTGTCAGTAATAATGGCCTCGGAGGGTGTAATGTCCCTCGGCGTTGCCTCGTGCCATTACAGGCATCCTCGACCATTATAACAGACCTTGGACATATAACAGGGCCATTATGAAAAAACCCATTAATTAATACTATAAGAACAAACTGTAAAAGGGGCTAGGTTTATCAGATCGGATTGAAGCACATACACACAAAAAACTTAATAAGAATGACAAAAGACCCAAAAGAACCATCATGAGAAGACTCGCAGTTATTGAAAGCCAATTCAAAGCCTAATTACAACTAATAAATAAACCATGGCTACCGATCTTACATAATATACATATGACACAGTAAACTCATTATTATCAGTATTACTTTTGTTGTTACTGGAAAGGTATAAATACACAGATGTCCAGCTTCCCGACATATTCTGCCCTTTGAACTTACAATCTGGTATGCAAGTTTTACATTGATTAGATGCTAATTACCTTCTATTTGTTAAACACTTAAATTTAGTCGTACAATTTCAATGTTTGCCAACATATTTTCGTATTCTAGAATATTTGAAATACTTACACAGCTATGTTAAGTTAGCCCTGTTTTGTGTGTCGCTAGTACAGCTAGGTTAACTTAATCCTGTTTTATGTGTCGCTAGTACAGCTAGGGTAAGTTAATCCTGTTTTATGTGTCGCTAGTACAGCTAGGTTAAGTTAATCCTGTTTTGTGTGTCGCTAGAACAGCTAGGGTAAGTTAATCCTGTTTTATGTGTCGCTAGTACAGCTAGATTAAGTTAATCCTGTTTTATGTGTCGCTAGTACAGCTAGGTAAGTTAATCCTGTTTTCTGTGTCGCTAGTACAGCTAGGTAAGTTAATCCTGTTTTATGTGTCGCTAGTACAGCTAGGTTAAGTTAACCCTATTTTATGTGTCGCTAGTACAGCTAGGGTAAGTTAATCCTGTTTTATGTGTCGCTAGTACAGCTGGTTAAGTTAATCCTGTTTTGTGTGTCACTAGAACAGCTAGGGTAAGTTAATCCTGTTTTATGTGTCGCTAGTACAGCTAGGTTAAGTTAATCCTGTTTTATGTGTCGCTAGTACAGCTAGGTAAGTTAATCCTGTTTTCTGTGTCGCTAGTACAGCTAGGTAAGTTAATCCTGTTTTATGTGTCGCTAGTACAGCTAGGTTAAGTTAACCCTATTTTATGTGTCGCTAGTACAGCTAGGGTAACTTAATCCTGTTTTATGAGTCGCTAGTACAGCTAGGTTAACTTATTCCTTTTTTATGTGTCGCTAGTACAGCTAGGTAAGTTAATCCTGTTTTCTGTGTCGCTAGTACAGCTAGGTAAGTTAATCCTGTTTTATGTGTCGCTAGTACAGCTAGGTTAAGTTAACCCTGTTTTATGTGTCGCTAGTACAGCTTGGGTAACTTAATCCTGTTTTATGTGTCGCTAGTACAGCTAGGTTAACTTATTCCTGTTTTATGTGTCGCTAGTACAGCTAGGTAAGTTAATCCTGTTTTCTGTGTCGCTAGTACAGCTAGGTAAGTTAATCCTGTTTTATGTGTCGCTAGTACAGCTAGGTTAAGTTAATCCTGTTTTATTTGTCGCTAGTACAGCTAGGGTAAATGAATCCTGTTTTATGTGTCGCTTGTACAGCTAGGTTTAGTTAACCCTATTTTATGTGTCACTAGTACAGCTAGGTTAAATAAGCCTTGTTTTTTGTGTCGCTAGCAGCTCTACATTTCCTTTAATGTAAAGTACAGAATGTTTTCAAACGTACATAACTTATACTATAACTGTCTCTCGATATACATCAACTTAAAATTACAAATTATTTTACTTGATTTAATATACCAATCATTCATTTTTATTTATTTTGGAAAGTAATTTCATTCCTCTCAGCAGTTTTACAAGAAAAAAAATACACAAAAATTATAACATAATAATCTTACCTTATTTCAGTTACTCCTTTCTGTTCTAATGGAATTTAGACCTACCGGTCTTATTACAAGAATATTTTTAATCACTGTAAACTATAAGAACATGTATAATACACATAATGATCCGTTTAAATCATAATCGTTTAAGTCATATTACAGGAATATAGAGTTTTATAAAACAATTACATGTATACATATTCTAATCTGGGATTAATAAAATTAATGTTAAAACTCTTTGTTGAGTCTTTCATGACACTGATTGTTCCACACTTCATTTCTGCTTCTTAACATATTTGTTTAAGCATGTAAATTTAAAGATAATTCTTAAATGAGGCCATAAATTTAGATCTTTAATAAATTTTGTTCAATTATGAAATCCGGAAAATTTTACCTTTGCATAACAAAACGGACATATCCTGCCCGAAACCCCACTTCCATCACATCGTTGATGAGAGGGGACTTAGACTAATAAGAAATGGGTATAATTATATAACTTATAACTTTAATGGTATAAATTATTGTGTTACATAACATAATATTTATATAAGAAGCTATAATTTATCTGACAATGTGTTCACCTGTAAAATGAATGTGCGCAAATGTAATATTTTTTCACGCGCAAATGTAGTACACCGATTTTTTATTTTTCATTGTACATTGTATATAATCTTGGCGGTCGGGATAAATATTTTCATTTGAATGACTGACAAAACCATCGAGCCCTGGTCAGTAAGTAAGTAAATTTTATCTAAAGTTGGTGTACATGCTCAAAGAAAACATAAGCTCTGATGAGCTCTTTAACCAATCCCTGTTGGAGATTCAGAACGTTTGTGTTCTGTACCGTAAACTGTAATGCATCGTTTTGCTTGCATTGATTTCACTTGAAATGAGAAGAACAAATCAAGTTTCAGTCAGATCGCATCATTTGCAACGAAAACCATTTTGACAATACAGACAGCATGTATTTAATTCATATACCTTGTTTCTGCATTGGTATAACAAATGATCATTCCTGTTAATCTATCTCCCAACTGGTTTAAAATAGAATTTAAAACACTTTTTAACATAAATTATACATCATAAAGTTCAATTACCACTTTGACCCTTCGGAGAAGATATGTTTGATTTTATAACAGTACAACAACAAAAAATTCTGACAGAGGACCACACGAGCCTTCTTTTATTAAATAGACAATTCTGTAAATGAAATTTCAACCAACCTGTAATTAGTAGCATTTTGGGATTTTCGTTGCACAGTTATATGAAAAGGTGTCAGATGAGAGCATTCTTGCTAATTTGCATGTCACAAACAATTTTTAAATAAAAATATTACACCAGCAATCTCACATTTAACTTTAAAAAAACAACGTGAATCGTTTTCTTGCAGTAAGGTTTATTGGGACATCAGATGCCTAACAGTAATAGGTTCATGTAAGAAATCGGTACAGACCTTCTGTGTTAATATGTATTAACTCGGGGGTAAAATATATCAAAACCGTTATTATGGTGTGATGGCATCAGCAGATAAACCAAAAGCCGGTAAATTTCAACAATTTTAATGTTTTCCAGACTGATTCTTCAAACCGCTACAGGTATTTTCATGTATATATATATATATATACAACTCGTCTAAACATCAACCCAACAATGTTAGATCTGTAAATTTGCTTTCGCAAATTTTTTGTTCTTCCCTCGCCGGGATTCGAACCCATGCTACTGAGATATCGTGACACCAAATCGCCTGCACTGTAGCCATCCCGCTAGACTACACGACCACCTGGGCTTCATAAAATGAAGCTTTCGGTGGCCGGGTGTTACCTTTCCACGTCAGTTTTAATCTAGCGTCGTAGTACAGTACATGATATATAAGGCATGGAGATGTTATTTTTACAGATCAGCTAAATTATCTATAGTAAAGGATCCTACAAATTAATGTAAGATACAGTCACAGAAAATAATTATATTTATAAGTACGTCTGAGCCAGTGACAACTCTACAACAGATTTATCCATCGGATCACCAGCAGTGATGATGATACATGGCTGTGTACATTATGTATATACAACTCGTCTAAACATCAACCCAACAATGTTAGATCTGTAAATTTGCTTTCGCAAATACAACATCTTGGTGTTGTTGTGTACACTTTTTAGGCGTTTATATAATTTATTTATTAAGCAATACTTGCAGAGTGTTCGTTATTTAAAAAAAAATGTACATTTTATACAAATGCTTAGGTATTTCTGGGCGAATTATGTGGGTTTTTTATTATTCCATAAACATTAAAAAAAAACCTGATGGTTTTGATGCATGTAACTGACCTGAAAAAACCTGTAAAACACATATTCCAAATCGGTCAACCAACTCGTGAAGGCGTCGGTAAAATTTTCGAAAGGATGATTTTAACTTCAACACTTGGAACTCTTTGTTTATTAGCTTTCTTGTGAGTAGCAAAAAACTCTTATCAAGGAAATCAAGATAGAAAATGCAAGCTCCGGAATATCATATCAAGATCTATCAACTGGGAGATGGGAGATATATACTCTATATGCAGGTGCTGCTGAATGCTACCTACACAGAAATGGAAAGTTCACAATTGGGAAGCTGAAATCATCTCTTTTGTCGTAAAGTTTTTTTTTCAACCAAACCCTCATTTTCAGCATCTAGATACAAGTCAAGATGTGAGGCTGACCTAACTGTATTTGTTGTATCCTATCTGGAGTAATATTTAATTGTCTAAAACAGCTTTGATTCCATTGAAAGCAGCTTAGATTGTCCAGACTACATAAAGTTAACATCACTTGGAACTCTTTTGTTTATTATCTTCCTTGTGAGTAGCAAAAAAACTCTATCAAGGAAATCAAGATAGAAAATGCCAAGCTCCGGAATATCATATCAAGATCTATCAACTGGGAGATGGGAGATATATACTCCATATGCAAGTACTGCTGAATGCTACCTACACAGAAATGGAAAGTTCACAATTGGGAAGCTGAAATCATCTGTTTTGTCGTAAAGTTTTGTTTTCAACCAACCCTCATTGTCAACTTCTAGATACAAGTCAAGATGTGAGGCTGGCCTAACTGTATCTGTTGTATCCTATCTGGAGTAATATATAATTCTCTCAAACAGCTTTGATTCCATTTAAAGCAGCTTAGATTGTCCAGACTACATAAAGTTAACATCTTCGTAATTTAGATAGAAATAGCTGAAAAATTTGTACAAAAATTTTAATAATAACCAACATTGTCTCTAGATGGTTAGTACTGAGAAACTTGACATGGCCTCAATCTTAGCTGACTGCATGTTCCATTTGCCAACATCAAGCCCAACAATTATCCTGTGACATGACAAAAAAACTGTGTCAATGAACACGTGTCAACGATTGAACTTAAAGCTGCTACAAGAAACAAGTTTCCAAATATGCAACAGCTTCATAAATTACACTAGAAACATGTTGAAAATCGTTTCATAACTGCATCCAATAACTACAAATATTTCAGGTCTTCTGACTACTATAGTGGTCATCCTACCGTTAAGGGATTCGTCACCAATGACAAAACTTTTGTTAATAGCGGTATTGAGTATTTCAGGAGTGCTTAATTTCTATGATGTCTAGGATAATATATAAAAAGGGAGATATGGTATGATTGCCAATGAAACAACTATCCACCAGAGTTCAAATGAAGTGTACAGGTCATCACCGTTTGGCCTTCAACAATGAGAAAACCCCATACCGTATAGTCAGCTATAAAAGCTCCCCCCCCCCCCCTTAAAAAAATGTGTGAAGTTAAGCTTAGTTAATTTTTGAAGGTCAGAAGGGTCTATTAACAGCTATGAAATATCTGCTCTATATAAAACACAACTACATCTTATCAAAGAGAAAATTTAAAATCATTAAAAAATATTACTAAATGGTCTTTCGATAAATCTAGATATAGATTTATCTGTTGTAATCTTTATAATTCCTTTGTCTGTACAACAAAGACTAATTTGACAAGCAGAGAAACTATTAAAGCCATTCAGAGTCTTTTGTCTGATAATATTTACGTTTCGTTTTTTTTTTTTTATATATATATAAAAGGTGTCGTCAATTGTTTCGTTTTCCAACAGGGGCTATCTGTGTGTGTGTCCCTCTTATCGCAGATTCATTTGTTTCTTAAATTGTGAATAACATTTTACGGCTAAATTTTATTATTACCCAAAAAGAAACAACACTGTATAGATATTTTTAACAATGCCTACAGATATTCAAATAACATAATTTCATTAAACAATTTAGATTTATCTTAAATAAAGATATGAAAATCCAACTTAACTCGCTCTCACTAAATCCAGAGTTAATAGCGATCTCTGCTCTATGCTTACCGTAACAGTAGATCAAACTGTGTTATTTGAACAAACATACAACATTGTTGATGTTTGTTTTTTACTTCACATATCATTTTATTTTTTGTTTAAAGTCAAATAGAAAGAGATTCGGGTGATTATAATGTTAATGAAATTATTGAACCAAAGCATGCACATATACTTAACTAAGCCCTTTGTGTACGTTTTTTTAAATTTAACGAATTGATAACGTATAATCGACAAAAAATATTTCATTCGGTGATTGTTTGGCTGCTATATAACTATTGGGTTTCGGTGACGAAGTTTACCTATCGTCATCTTGATAAACAATTTACACATAATCATAGAACACGTGAAAAATAAGTGATAAGATAGAGCCATGTTCATGTGTTTTTTTTTTTTGTTTTTTTTTGTTTTATATTTCACCTCGCTAAACAATAAACACAGAATCATGGAGCACGTAAATAATAATTGATACGTTAGAGCCATGTTTATATGTTTTTTTTTATATTTCACATGCGTTTCTATTTTGAATTAAACTTTAATAATTGTCATTACAGTTGTTAAATGAATTGGTGTATTATTTTTTTTTCTTTTAGAATCAATCAACACTTTCTTACTTCCACGTTTGTTTACCTTTTTCACCACGGGTTTCCCTCGCACGTGCGCTGTGTGGTTGCCGAAGTTCTAATGAGATATCTCATGTTTAAGGTCACTGCATAAGGAAAAGCTGTCCGCTAATAAGATTACGGGAAGACTATAATTCAATAGCAGTACAATTCTGAAAATTCTGATAAGATAAAGTATTTTCTTTTAAAAGAAATGTCATGTACACATGTGTTTTAAATTAAAATTTAGCCATTCAAGAATATAAAACATATTCAACTTTCATTTTTCTAATTTGAAGTATCATATGACTTTAAGGCGACAAGTATTGGTACTTGATGTTATATGTTGTACTGTGTGGCATTTGTGGCAATTCCTTTTACTGGTATCCCTTTATTATGTTTTATTAGAAGATATACATGGTTTTACGTTCATTAATGTATTTATGACGAAAAATTCATTTGAAGTTTGAAGCTTTCATTTTTTTAAGGCTTTTTTATAAAAGATGTTAATCTTTTAATGATACATTTGCATATTTTAAACTATTGAGAAAAAAAATTGCAAAAATCATATACATAAAGTGGATAAAAATTTACGTGCATTATAATTTTTTTTTTGATTGATTATATACATTAAATATAAAACAAAGAGATATATATTACAATAACCCCTCCGTCATTAATTTTCAGTACACTTTGATTAAATTTCTTGTCTGATATATATTATTTAAAGTCGAAACCATCTCAAAATACACCTGTGAAATGCACATCTGTCAATATCTTGTCAAAAACGTCAATAAGAAATGTTCTACTGAGGCGGTTTGTTTTAAGTTGGCGATAAATTAGGTATGTGACACGAATTTTCGTTAAGTTATTTAATTATTTTCTAATGAACGAGCTGTGTTCTGATATAAGTCAAAATGTGAAGAATTCTCTAAGAAATTTTGAAAATTTTAGAGACGACAGAATGCCTCTCAAGGATTACGGATAAAGAGAAATCACCAAATAATTTGATCATAAAGTAAGTACCATGATTTTCAGTTCCTGCGCATACCATGTTTTTAAGTTCATGAGCTTACAAAAAACATGCTCTTCCTAGGCTTATGCATGCAAACATAATGCTCGACGTACATCAATATTTCTCGGGAACACAAATATGAGGTTTTTTATACTGCTTTAGATCACAAAAGTTATTCAGTGTTATATGCATTGGGATGTAGATTGCGGTTTACAAAATTTGTTAAGGAAAGTCAAATATTATTCTATCTTATTCAAAACATTCTACATATTTGTGTTTTCCATTTCACATATGATCCTTTCTGCATTGAGTAGGAAAAAAACAGTTTCAAAGTTATGTTGGTTTTTTTTTCTCTCATGAGGCTACCTGACTTATACTATATTTAGGAGGATTTTTTTTTCGAGCAAAGAAGGATAACTAATATAGTGTAATGGTATGTATTCTTAACAATATAAATAACGCACCACATCTTACCATATATATCGTAGCTCTACAATTTCTTGTTTTTGCTATAAATTTGTAGTTATCTATTTTAGTTTAAGCTTAACCTTCAATGCAGAGTTTACAGAGAAATTTTCCTTTAAGTGGCGACAATTGAGATTTCAACTTTAAAAGTCAAAAATCAAAAGTCTGAGATAAGCCAATTTCAATTGGTCATTAGAAAAGAAATCGATTAAGAAACTGAAAACCAAAGTTATTTTCGTTGTTTTCAGGTAAAAAGTTAAACATGACTTAAAATTTCACAAATTTGGAAGCATTTTTATGTTTTTGGTTAAAAATGTTTTTTTAAGATGTCAAATTTGAAATAAAAAAAAAATCTCATTTTCACAGAATTTAGAGTTTATGAATTCAGAAACGTTGTGTAAAAATTTTGATTCATTTCAATCACCTTTAAAAAGTAATATGCAATAAAAATGTGTACTTCTGCAATAAAAATGTGTACTTCAAAGAAATAAGTGGAGGTGGTGCATTTCTTTAGGTATTGAGTATATATTCCGATGCAAACTATTGTAATCCTTCCTTCTCATGGCTTCGATGGTGACATTACCGAATGCTATGATTTGTACTTGCATGAGTAACATAACTGATGTCGCATGTAAAGCAGGAACTGATTACATTACTGAAGCACCAGAACTAATCCCCATTTTTTTTCTTTTTATGTGAGGGTATTGTTGGTGATTTTTTTGTATCTTTTTTATTTTTATGTCACCCGATCGACAATGTCAGGTGACATATTGCTTTTCCTCTGTTTCTTTTTCCCTATTATTATTATTTTTCTTCCACCTAGTTTTGTCCGGAAGTTTTCTCAGAGGCAATGGAACCAATCCTAATGATTGTTGGTCATAATGAGGACCACCATCAGTAGAGTTGCAGTGAAACTTTGGAACTTTAAAATGGCTGCCGTTTCCATGGAAACAGCAAAAATGTGAAAAATAAAATTTTTGATTTTGATGACTTTTTTGAGAATAGCTGAACAAAAAATCTTCAAATTTTTATACAACATAGGTATCCACTATAATTATACAGGTTTTGGATGATTTTTAGAATCATCGGAGCAACTGAATTGCCATGAAAACTGGGGAAAGGTTTCCCATTATAACCCTATGGAAAAAACCTTAAAGTAACATTTACTCGCTCAACATGGTAGGTCAAATACCGTGAAACTTTAATGGTATGTTCTCTTTCTTATGCCAATGTGGTAGGTGTTTTCAGAATTTTGGAAATAGTCACCGTTACCATGAAAACGGCTAAAATGTCCAAAACTTTCAAAATGCTCCAAACTTAATGAAACTTAATAGAAATGATAACTGGCATATTTAGATGTGCCATTTGGCTTTGAACTTTTAAAATGGCTGCCGTTACCATGGAAACAGCAATATGTCCAAAAATTTCAAAATGCTCCAAACTTAATAAAACTTAATATGATTGTTAACTGGATGAGACTTTTGACTATGGAATTTCCAAAATGGTGCCGCTGTCATGGAAACGGCAGAAATGTGAAAAATTTCAAAATGTTCTTAATGTACTGAACATTTGCAGAAAGATGTGTAGCAATGCATATCATGTGCATTCACTGTTTAAAATTTTCGAAATGGCTGCCGCTTAGTGGCAATGGGGGAAGGGTGACATCCGCTATTCCTTGCAATGGCAAATCTAGTTTATTTTTGTCATTTTTATTTGACTATTGTATTGTCAATTCATTTGGACATATATTTTCGATTGCCATCATCTTAGAAGACCACCAATCGTTTTTATATTATACTTTAAGTGGATCTGAAGCTGAATATTTTGATAGCTTAATTCATCCTGTTATATAGTTCCTGGGGAAAAGGGGGCACTTCCAGCTTTTTGTGGTAGGGGTGAGTAGCTGAGACATTTGGTACCCCCACATTATTCATATACTTTGAATCATGCACAAAAATACATACCCTATTATATATTTTTGACAAAAAAACCTATAGCTATCATGCTTAAAGGTACGCTATTCCACGGAGAGGTAAATAGATATAACAAAAATATCTGTAGTTTTAATCGCATCTGTGAACAGAAACCGACATCTGATATTACTAGTTTCAGATACTTGTGATTCAATCAGCAGCCTTGTCATATATTTCATCATAATTTTCAAGTTTCGACTATTATATATATGAAGAATCTCGGAAAAGTGACCTATAATTGTAGATTATGATCCTAGTTTTATCAGGCCTTATCGTCTGCCAAAACTTGTGCAAAAATTTGTGCTTTCCAATATTCTGATATATTATCTTACTTCTTAAGTAAGAATTAGACAATAATTTGCATTTTCTAAAGATAGTGATTTTTTGGTCCAATGACGTAAATTCTTTAATAAAATTCCAGAATTTTCTAATATCAATGTCAAATGACGACAAACCTAGATAATATGTAAATGTAAAGTCATTATAATTATTGCACACTACTAATTAACTTGCTGATCTCGCTTTGTAAACAACAGCGTGATGAAATTTGGCCCTTTTGTTCTCATGTTATTAAAAGGATACATTTTAAATGAAGGGAAAACAATAATAGATTATACATTTCTTCTTCAATAAATGACGGTAATTTTGAAAAGTACTTTGTGAGGAAAGAGTACAGCATTGATTGGAATTTGAAGATGAGATGTAATCATGTTAACATGCATTCAAAGAAAAACTGCATACGTTGTAGTGTATAAATTTTGCTTTGATCAGATTGTTCTAGTATTATATGACCTATATGTACCGTACATTTGTATAACAAGCAGATTTCTATATTTAGCGTAGACTCATTCATATATGGCTGTTACAGTTTACCTCCCACGTAAATCCACATGTATCGTAACATATGTGCAAACACTTAATTGTCTGAAACCTACATAATAACTGCTATTCCTATTATAATGCAAAACAAAAATAAGTAAATGCATTAGAGCTTAGAAAAAATGTCACGATAAAATCAAAATAAAGTAAAATTCCTCGAAATGAGGATCTTGTCAAAAACATAACTTATACGAATGAAAAATTTCAGGCTGAAAGTCCGTTACTTGTACGCTCCAAATTCGGATAATATCATATGACAATTCAGTTTTGAGGTAGGTGTTGTTTCATATTCAATTTTATTTCACTATTCGCACATTTATGTATTTCAGTAAGTCTCTCCTAATTTGCGACATGTCAAGTATAGATTTTACGGTAAATAGATATAGCAGCCAACGAAAGTAAAAAAACTGTTAATCAAAAATTGCAAATGTTGTGGTTGAGATTTATGCGGAATAAGCACATTTTTTCTAGAGGTTATTTAAGAAATTCATACACTCCATAGATTTATTTGAAATGATTACCTTTATCTTACAGGGGTAGAATAGAACAGCCGTGTTATTAACGGGTAAATTTATCTTACCGTCTTTGTCCTATTAGAATCGTAATCAAGGCGCCGCGGGCTGTTAATTATATTCAAATTCAATTGGCGAAAATAACGATTCAGGCCATGTGAAAATGATAACAAATCTATTTCTTGTAATAATAATTTGGAATATAATAGGACAAAGACGGTAATTAAAAAAGATTGAAACGAAAATAAGTGTGCCGAAAAAAATTGTAAATTTAAAATTGTAAATGTTGGTTGAGAATTGTAATGAATAGGCACATTTTTTCTAGAGGTTATTTAAGAAATTCATACAATCCATAGATTTATTGGTATTTTTAACATTATCTTACAGGGGGAATAGAACATCCACATATACACGGCACACCCTGGTCAGAAGATATGCAACAAATTAATGAGGGTCTGAATGGGGTTTACAGAATAGAGAATAATTGTCAAAATGTACAGAATAAAGGGCTAAAAAAGTAAAGAATAGAAAATAGGCCAAAAAAAAAAAATAAAGAATAGAGAATAATGGGGTGCTTAACTTAAACTTATTTAACAAGCTACAGAGAAACGCTGGCTTTTTCTATAAAATGTAGTTGATGGTTTTTATTCAGAATGTATCAGAATTTGTTCTTTTCTATGTATTTTGTCTGACTAAGTTTACCTTCACAAGGTTCAGACCTTGCGATCATAAAAATTTGGAGTACGATTGTTGTACTCAGACTCAGAATGCAACCAAAATGCTGGATTTAGTGTTTCAAGCACTTTTGTACTCCGAGTACTGAGTAAAGTCTTGTGACCGATGGACCTAGCTCGTCTACAATCTTACTATTGTCGGCAGATTGTTTTGTTTAGTCTATTCTTTACTTATCTACGACCCAAGTATATATATATATGTTGTAAGTAGAATTATCATATACTACTTTATCCGTGTAAACTTTAGATCACCATTTTGCAGTCAACGTCAAACATTCGCGTTTCTGCTCTGCTGTGTTCACGGTGCCATGTCTGTTAAACTTTCCAGCTTCTTTGCCTCGATTCGTGTTAAGTGTATTTCTCAATTGATATTTGTCTTTTAAGGAATTTAAATGTTGAGGTAGTTGGTAGAACATGCCCATAAAAATACATTTGACAAATGATAACATTATTGGGTGTTTTACTTGTGAGAAAAAGATTCATAAAATGACGCATAAGCCACGGTAAAGCGTAGAGTAAATTCCACTATGTTTCCTTTGAGGTGTTGTGTTATGTTGAGGCACCTCTTTATCTTCGATGTCAATGTCTTCAAGTGTTGTTTTGAAAGTGTTTGTGAAATACTCATTTTACTATCGAATGCATTATTTTAGGTTTTGCTCTTTACATCAACTCAATATCATATTTCCATTCTTGAGATCTGATTATGGAAATATTATCATCTGGATTTCTTTTTCCATATTCTGTTTCTTTACCATTTAACCTGTTCTCTTTTGTTTTTATGTTTTGTCCTTTCTATCAATAATAACACAAAACATCTGCAGTCAGGAGGCTAAAATTAAGGAATGTATCTCCCTTATACAAAGCTCTGATTCCTTGCCCGGCTTTGGCTATACTTTTTTGTCCTTTTTAGCTTATAGCTCTTCATCCTTTTGATAAGCTTTGGATTTTCAAATATTTTGGCCTCGAACATCACTGAAGAGACATTGATTGTCAAAATGCGCATCTGGTGCAGAAAAATTGAAACCGTTTATGTTATTGCATGTTCTCCAATAGTTTCGAGAGTATCGATCTCTAATAACATTTATTATATAAATGTTGATTTAAATAGAGAGAAAAGGAAAAAGAGGAACGGTCATTAATTTAACACTTTAATAGGATCTTTTAATATTGTCATAATCGGTATTAACATTGATTTTGTTTTTAAACGATTAAAACATAACTAAATATATGTATGGTCATATACTGTGATGAACACTTTTGACCCTACATCCTGTAGATACGTATATTTAGCATTGACAAGGTAATGCTTTTCTCGAACTGTTTATGACGTCTTTACACTAAATCCAATGGACGTGTTCTAATTTTAGTCTGTTGTGCTGTTACACCACTGTCCCAGGTAAGGAGAGGGTAGAGCGCTCACAAACATGTTTAAAACCTCCACATTATATATGTGCCTGTCCCAAGTCAGGAGCCTGTAATTCAGTGGTTGTCGTTGGTTGCTGTCTGCCTGATTTGTTTTTCGTTTGCTGTTTTTAGCGTAAATTATGCCGTTGGTTCTCTCTTTTGAACTGTTTCATTTTTTTTTTTTTTTTTTTGGTCATACCAGACACTTTTATAGCTTACTATATGGTATGGGTTTTGCTCATTGTTGGAAGCCATAAAGTGCCCTATAGTTCTTTCCATTATCATCCTTCGGTATCTAGTGTAAAGTTGTCCCATTTGCAATCATACCACACCCCTTATTTTTATAGTGTATATGTCTATGAAACAGTAATTTGAAATCAGTCGAGTGTTTTGGTTTGATTGTGTTAAATGTACTTTTCTTGGATAAACCGTCTCCAGAATTTCTCAAAGCCGAAAGCTTCGTATCTTTTAACACATAAGGCTATACAACTTAAAGTGATATATAATGAAATAAGACCTTAAGAAGTTTAAACCTAAGTTTTTGAAGCAAAATGAAAATGTCATAAGGCCGCTTATATAACTTCTTGAATTCAAAAATTAAAAGTTTATATGATATAAAAATAAGAAGATATTGTATGATTGTCAATGAGACAACTCTCCACCAGAGTCTTTTGAATAACATTAATTATAAATTAAATAAATAAGTCGGTCAATTATCAATAAAACTATGCTTGAATTATATCTCACATTAGCTTTGCCCGGGGGCTTCAAAATCATTGCATTTGCAGGAAATACTATTAAAACTACCAAAAGTCTAATATCTTGCCGTGACTGATATTCAGACGTGGGGAACAACTAGTTTGCCGCAAGATGTTTTATACAATATGAGATTGATATTAATCAAATATCCTTTCGGCTAAGGTTGTTGCGCATGATTAATTCTACCAATGGTTTCATATAAATTGGTCACAATGACAGTTTTGTGACACAAAATTGATATCTCAAATAACATTTCTGCACTAACGTGACCTGACTTCATTATAGTAGCCTTTCCTTTTCATGTTGAAAATCCCGGGGTGTATTTTCGTGTATTTTCAATCTGCCTTTATTTACTTGCCTTGTCATTATTATAAAGCAGTCATGCTTGTTTACATTTTTATAGATTTTTTGACATATAAAGACCAATCATTGTTTTAAAACCACATCTTCTATATTGATGTATTTTCAATTTGAAAAAAAAAAGAAAAATTGCAAGTCTGTACTTTTATAGGCGGAAAGATACACCACAGGTAAAAAGAGACATACAAGCCATTAACTTCTATATGATATAGATACTGACAAGAAATAAATAATTCTTTGTTAAACAATGAAATTTTTGACATAAATACTGAATGGGAGTTTATTAATGTGTGTCTTGTATCCATTCGTAACATAACCCTTGCGACTTCAAAAATAAACACACAGACGGGAAATGTTAACTTGAACATTAAATAAAAATGTCAGTACTCATAAGGTCTTTTGTTTTCTTGAGTTTGCAAAGGTGGCCGACTAACTTTAAATTTAGCCTCACTCTTTCTTTCTTATATCCGTTACTTTTGGACTTTTAAAATACCTCAAGGGATCCTTTTTTACAATTCCGTCATTGTTATATTATGTTTGTAATATTACGATATCCTCAATTTCATTTTCAATTCATTTATTTAAAGACCAAAACCGCATACAGTTAATCAAAGCTTATATATTTGCATAGTTTAGCATTGATTTTATCTTTAACTTTGTTTTATTTTTATAATGTCAAAATGTTAATTTAGTGGTGTTTTCCTATAAAATACCCTTGAATTATGTTATGTTATGTTATGATCTACTTCTAGGACCTACAACATGGCGCATTACCAGAGATTACTGTTGCTGGTATTAAGCTGTGTGTATGGCATTTCATACTGTTCTCATCAGGGATGGTGGAGAAAGCATCACGGATGGTGGAAGAAACCCAACTGTAACTGTTCGGATCATCACGATCATTCCGATCATTCGACAACTACACCTAAACCAATGAGTGAAATTGTCAGAACTATGTTTCCAGGACTGTTGATTAATTCCAATGATCTTACAAAATTACCTGTCATCAAACCTGAAGGTACCCGACGAACTCATGAAGCAAGTTATGTTGGAAATATTATTCCAAATAGCAAAACTGTGCTTGATTCATGTTGCCAAACGTAAGTCATTCTACACTTTTCTAAAAAAAAAATGCAAGTTGCTGTCAGTTTTAATTTGCAATGTGCATAAAACTATGTGCATATATTATATAATATTTTTCTAACACTGGAAGAATGCTCCTAATTGGAACGACATTAAATTGACAACAATATGTATAAGTAAAATTTACTACCATGTATACTCTTAACTTTTAATGGCGAGAATGTATTATACTAATTCCAAATGTATAAATTATTTTAAAAAGTACGCTATTCATATATGTATATTTGCGATAATATAT
This sequence comes from Mytilus coruscus, assembly GCA_017311375.1. Taxonomy (NCBI): domain Eukaryota; kingdom Metazoa; phylum Mollusca; class Bivalvia; order Mytilida; family Mytilidae; genus Mytilus; species Mytilus coruscus. The sequence continues at coordinate 40,150,210 of CM029601.1, read as the reverse complement.
TATATCAAATACAAATGCATAAATCGTTCAGAAATGACTTTATTAATATATGCATATATTCGTGTAAAAATGTGAAAATCTATCAAAGTACACTTTCATTTGCATATTTAAAAAATACACATTTAACAATTTAATTTACCTTGTATTAGAATACTTTGTATCAACGACTATATAAAATTTTAATTGAAAGTAACATTCCAATATACCTATACCTAAACTAGAGACGATTGACGCTTGTTTCAATTAAACACCTACTATATTTAAGTTTCTTCATCTGCATATATACTAAAATTTAATGAAAAACAAACATGCGCAATTAAAGCAATGTTCATGGGTACATGGTATGCTCATGTTATACTTGCAATTCCGTCTCACAAAACACACGCAAATTGTAAGTAATCGCTGTTGGATTAAGTGAAAACTGATTAAACGAGTCCCATCTGGACTGAAGATTTTTCTTCGGATTTGTAAGATATTTGGTATAAACATATTGCAATACTATAAGATATTCACTGCATTTACTGACCCAGAATTAATTTAAAAGGGTTTTCATTTTAAGTAAGTTTTGGTTAAGATAGGACTAAGGATTATCTGGTTCAACCAACCAAATAAATACCCAAAACGGTAATTTCATAAATATTTTAGCAGCATTTACCAAAAGCGTTAACCGATGTAAATATTCCCCCTTTTTTTAGAGCTAATTTCCTAATGCTTGTAGCGTAAGACTTTGGTTGGCTTGCTTGCTTTGTTTGTATAAATGTTTGCTCAAGCATTGTAATTAAGATTGACATCTGCAAACAATATAAATAGGCGGATCTAAACCTGTATACATTATATATTGATTCCTAACCCCCAGGATAACACCCAATCAAATTTAAGTATAATGTATACAGGTTTAACTTCCGCCTCTCTGACTGGGTTTTTAAATTTTCAGTTGGTCGATCTAATTAAAACCGCCTCGGTGGTCTCGAGCTCGCCTCTAGTGCGGGAGGTCGTGGGTTGGAACCCCGCCCGGGTCAAACCAAAGACTTTAAAATTTATATTTTCTGCTTCTCCGCTAAGCACGTGGCATTAGGGATGAACAGCAAAGACTGGTCGGCATCGTTCATGAACAAGCAATTGAATTTAAGTTAAAAAAAATTAGTTGGTTTTGACAATAAGCAACATGATGAATGCAAAATTCCCATTGCTGAAAAGAATAAGTTTCATATTCTAACCTTGTTAAATTCTTTACTTAGTTTTATCACAATTCTAGAAAAGAAAAGTTGGCATAGCTTATTTCCTTCTAAGAATAAATATGGAGTTGTTATTTAACCGTTTATCTTTTCTTACTGTTTAAGGTTTATTCACATTGGTTATGACAACAGATGTTCTCTTGCACTTATAATGGTATTGCTTTATTAATTTTATTTAAAGGATATTTTGTCGGCATTACGATAAATAAAGACTGCTTGATTTCAATATCAACAGGCTTGAATGCTTTTAGTAATTGCAAGTATTCTTTAGCATCAGAAGTCCACTGCTGGTAAAAATAGTATTATCTTCATTTTTCTGTGTTGTAGCCTTCTATAATTTCGATATTATCAAGACAAATGTTGTTCAATAAAATTAAGAACGATAGAGTTCACACACTGGCAGTTTAACTACACCATACTGCTCCTTTTTTCCCGGAAACCAGTGCTGTGTCTGTTTTTGGTGCATTTATGGTGTTGGTTTGCTGTGATATTTTCTTTTATTCATATGGCAATGAATGTTGCAGTTAAATATTCCCAATATAACTTCTTCTTTAGTATCATAATATATTTTTGAAGTGTTGGGGATCAAAATGTACACTATAAACCTTTGAATTAATTTTATTTTTGAGTTAGCAATTAATAAATTTCTTGAACTGATTGCGAAGTTATTTTCGTCGTTGCTTACGTCACTTAAATCTTTTGATTAATAAGAATGAAAGTATATTCAAGATACTTGTATGACATGTCAAAAGCCTGTGAACATGTACCACACAAGTAGGTAGCTTTTAGTTTTGTGTTACTAATAATAGATTTATACCGTTTTGTATTTACAAATAGTTGTTTTGTATTTATAGGGAGTTCGCATATGAAGTAATAAACACAACTGTATCCAACAAAAGAAATTTGAAGGTCGTGCATTTTGAAAATGCTTTCCAGTTTGTCCCTACTGGAAAATGTCCGTAAGTATACTAAAACTGACATAAGTAGAATGTCTGCTGTAACTTGTATATCTTAGCTTGATTCTACTACGATTGCACGTTGATTATCTGTCAATGTCTAGTGAATGAGTAAACAAGCAATGGACACTTGTTTTAAAGCTCTTTGAAGTATTTTTGTAGTAATAGTACAAAAATAGGTACGAATAAATGGAGATGTGGGGTATCCGTCAGTGAAACAGCAACTCAACGCAACCCAAAACATCCAGAGGTCAACATACAGCCAATACGCATATTCATACACAATATGTCAAGCTCTAAATCGTTCAGAGTTTTGAAGAAGTTAAACAAGAAACTATAAAAGATCTGTCACTTACACCAAATTGTTAAACTAACAAAATACATTAAGATCTAACAAAAGACAACCACGGACGAGGTTCCTGAATAGGCAACATACGGCGGCGTTGAATAGGTAACTAAAACACTTGAATATACGGCGGCGTTGAATAAGTCGATGACAAACTGACAGCACAATGGCAACAAATCAATAAAACGACTAAAAGACAAACAACAGTATACAAAACAGAACATAGAAATATAAAGACTAAGCAACACGAACCTCACCAAAATCCTTGGGTCATCTCAGGTGCTCCGGAAGTCTAAACAGACGTCGTGTTGTCCATGCAAGTACAAACTCTGTGATAAGTCTAATTCAAATAATTTATATAAGAGATAAAATATTAAAACACAAGTACCAACAAAGAACAAGAAACAATATTATATCGTTCCAAAGAATGTTCGTATTTACTAAAAGCTAGTTCAAAGTCCAAAACCTATACTGGTATGACGTCATGCCGGCCTGTACTCTTATATCGGTGGCTGTACTTCATGAAAGATTTCACAGCAACGTCATACAAAGTAAAGGAAAACGCCATGCCTGGCACAAAATGAAATAATTCAGAAATTGCTTCATTCAGAATATAGTGTACTATAGTTCTAGAAAATTGAAATAAACTATCCGAGATGATATTATAATGTCACACGCTATGATACTGATTGAATGTAAGCTTCGGTGTTTAGAAGTATTATTTTTTTAATAACACAGATTTTTCTGTAAACTTTTATCTGTTTGAAAATAGTTTGTTTAATTTCAGAGAAAATGCAACGTGTGGTAGAAATACATGTGTACAGATGTATCGTCACCAATGGTTACTGATTTGGGATGACCATTTACCACATTATCCTCCAGTAACATTTGCTGCCGTTGAAGTACCCTCCCATTGTGAATGTGTTAATGTCGGTACATGAATCTATGTTTAAATTCTTTTTCACAAAAGAAAAACGGACTCAAACACATTTGAATCTTAAAATATGTTAATTTCATTCTAGATAAGTCATATCTTTGATAAATCTGTTTTATTCTATACGAAAACATAGGCCTAGATACCTATGCAAATGTCACTTGTTTTTTTTTTCTGTAAAAGAATAAGTGAAAAACTCAAAGTGTCAATATTGTATGAGCATGATCGAGTAAGATGTTTGGATGGTTTTCGTTATAGTGTATAGTGTAAATGAGCTAAGCCGTGTGAAAGAATTTGACTTGTTTGACTTTTGTATTTACTGTATGAGTATTGGACGTTTGAAATATTTGTAATTGACTTGATACCTGTGAAATAAATTGTTGATATGAAAAGTGTTGCATGCGTTATTTCAGTTATGTCTATAGTATAAAATTGATGGGTGTTTTCATAATGGCCCTGTTATATGTCCAAGGTCTGTTATAATGGTCGAAGATGCCCATAATGACACGAGGCAACGCCGAGGGACATTACAGCCAAACCGTCAATGTGTAATATTTAAACAAGCCAAATCATTTTTTTTGTGTGGAGAAATTGTATATACATAATTATACCAAATGCAATATTAAAAAGAAACTTTTAAAGTGATGTGATGGAATAACATGTAAATGTAAATATAGTTTTATTGTTGTCCTATTCAAAGCAATTTATGGCATACAAAATACAAGATTTCATTCTGGATTTTAAAACTCAACATTAAATAAATTGATACACATCATGGAATGTATAAATTTTTTATGTAATTATTAACTTGACAACTGGGTCAAATAAGATAAGTCATGATTCTTGGAAACTTTCAATTTATTGATGTTTCTTTTCCCCAGAAATGTATTTGAATTGTTAACAACTGAAAATCAGCAATAGCTCTGATTATTCTGGTTTTTTTTTTTTTTTATAATAGCCTTTTTTTTCATAATGGTCCCGTTAATTCATAATGGCCCTGTATTAATGCCCTGTTAGTCAGTAATGGACCAGTTTTGCTTTTTATTAATAAAGGGGCAGTTTCATACATGATGCACTAAACTGGTTAATAAAGTCAATTAACACAATACGTGAGTTAGGATGACACCGTCTAGAATATTTTTAATTACTAATCATAATTATTATATTGAAAAGCAGGCCTAATAAAAGGTTCCTGAAACTCATATATCTAAGATTAGGAGTTAAACAAACTACATGTATGTTTACAAAAGATACGATAAGAAAACTTTGAAATAACTCAAAGGAAAAGCATACACTTTAGTAATCACGTGATTTGAAGTTATTATCGTCAATTTCAAAACATTTAACGTGGTCAAAACATCAAACAGCCAATTGCAAATAAAATGTATTAATTATATATCATAGCACATTCATAGGAAACTAAATACGCTTTAAAGTATCTCAAAAGCGAGTCTTCTTTCCATTAGAAATGTGTAAGAGAGGTCTTTTGCAACACTTTTTTTTAGATAATATTTGCCACTCGGAGGACAGACTGTACCAGCGTGCACTGTCGGAAAGTGACAGACTGTTCGGTACAGAGGACATGTTGTTAGATTGTATTATTTTTGTACATATGTAATTGGTAGGTGTTGCTGTATATCGGCAAAGACTCAGTGTATATGTTTAAGTTCGTTGTACATAACATAAATAGATAGTTATAGATTTTTGGTATCGCCATATTGTTTATGGACAGCTTGAAAATTTTAAATATAAATGCCTCACTGGTTACACGTTACACTTCTTTTGTATAAAATGTAGATACTGAATCTGCAAATATGTCCAAAAATGTTGAAGTTGAGTAATTAATTCTTTTGATAAAATTCACTTGAAATTATTGCATGAAATAATTTGGATGTCAGTCCCCAGGTTCCGAACTTGATGAATAACGAACGAAATTAATTTGCATGATCTGCTATTTCGGATAGAGCCGAACCTTACTGAGGGCTTAGATTCAATACAAAAGAAAATGCTACCTTTACAAAAGAATGGTAATTTTGAATCACCGTAGCACCTGAGATTACCCCCTGTTTGGATTGGGTTTTGATGTCCCCTTGGTAATTTCTCCTCTATTTTTATCCACTTTAGAGTTTCCGACGAGGTAATAATATACATAACATCAATGTCAGACAAAGGTTACGTATGAATAATAAATGTTAATTGATATTGAATACTGAATAAAGCATTTTGTGAAATCAAAGGCATACTCATTTTGAGACGGTGAGGGCATTTCTTGAACAGAATGATTTCTGTCTGTCTGTCTGTTTGTAAGTATCTATATTTAGCAGCTACCTGTTCCATTTGAATTTATATAATTGTTAAATTAAAGTTGTGTCAAAACGGATGATTAATAAGTATCCGAATAGCGAACCAATGCAAGACATCTCATAAAAGCTCGTGCTTATTAACATATACACAATGTATAGTAACCATCGTTTAGGGTATATGGGACTCTTATTTTTCACTTGTCGTCTTCGGGTTTTTTTTTGTGTCCTACGATATTGATTTTTGAAACAGAAAGGATTAGGGGCTGGTCAGCCTTCCATGCCCTTTTTTTATATCTTCTGAAATTTAATTTGGTTGCATTCGTTTAGCCATAGAGTGATGAAAAAAAGTTGCAAACGGAAAGAGCAGAGATCATAAATTATTGAGATATTTTTTTCAAATGTTGATTTGTTCAATGAACTAGCTTTGTCTGCTGTTGGAAAGGTGAACGCAAAAGAAAGTAATCATATGAATTCTTTAACAGAATGGAGTAATATATCGCGATATTTCAGGTGTCACCATAGAAGAGATTCTATTCATTGCAAGTATTTTACATAAAAGCACTATAATGTTATGCAGGTTTATGTAACATCGAATCTGAAACTTTACAATCAGTGTCGTTAATGTCGATTTGGGCCAAACTGATTGAAAAGAAAAAAGCACATACTACAGAACATCATAGAAGATTTAATTTTGATCAAAAGATCCAAGATGTCTTGCTTATATATCCATTTCATTCTCATTTCAATGATTTTCCTAAAATAGCAGTTTTAACTAGTTTAACCCAGCCACATTCTGTATGTGCCTGTCCCAAGTCAGGAGCCTGTAATTCAGTGGTTGTCGTTTGTTGCTGTATACCATATTTGTTTTTCGTTTATTATATGTACATAATCAGGCCGTTAGTTTTCTCGTTTGAATTGTTTTACATATGTCATTTCGGGGCCTTTGATAGCTGACTATGCGGAATGGGTTTATGCTCATTGTTGAAGGCCGTACGGTGACCTATAGTTATTAATTTCTATGTCATGTGGTCTCTTGTGGAGAGTTGCCTCATTGGCTAGTATACCACATCTTCTTATTTTTATATGTATGTTTACTGAACCGTTCGTCAATTTTTATATCTACGTTAGAAGCACGTTTTTGTAATAATACTTTTTTCGTTCTTTGTCAAAAGAACATTTGTTAAAACATTTACTCTCTGTATTGAAATACCTGGTTTTCTTAAATACGTATTTAGTTCAAATTGACATACAATTTCAATAAGCATTTGCAGTAGTGCAATATCGCTTCAAATCACCACGTCAGCGACAAAATTAAAAATGTATCATCTTTTAAGTTCTGCTTTACAATATAGGGTAATTGCACGAACATTTATGCATATTGTTCCTAGTACCATTTAATTGCACTCGCAGGCTCGTGTAATATTACATTCTTCACTTAACAATAATCACAGTGACTATATAATATTCGTTAAATAACTCTACATTATTTAATTTCAAGATATATCATATAAATATGAAATTAAAAAAAAAATAAAAGATTTTTAGACCTGACTTTGACCGCGCCTATAACAGAAATATAAACGGTTTAATTGTACATCTACAGATGTTATGCAAACTTTTGAAATGTAAATGAATTAGCATGCCTGGTAAACCATAAAAACCAAAATGTTGAGTTGCAAAATACTTAACTGTGACTTCCTGTTGTGCTTTTCAAACTGTGCAAAATATAAGTACGGTAAGTTAATTGACCTTGCATCAATTAATTTTAAATCTTTGACTTTTTGGGGTTAGATTTGAGAATGCCATGCCATAAATAAACGATACAAGTTTGAAACTCCTACAATTGAAGCCACAATTACGACTAATTAGCACGTTAATTTCATTTTCATTACAATTGATATGGCATGATATTAATAACCTAGCAAACGTGAACGTGTTATTCTTTTTAATTCAATATCATCATATTGGTAATTTGTAAAAAAAAAAAAAAAAAATGACTGGAAAGTTAATGTAGTCAGTTCCAACTCCCACGTGCAAAGTTGACCCTATGTGGATTTGGCTATTCTTGTAAAGGCCCTTTTGGTCACATATTATATGAATATAAACACTGAACAAATCAAATTTGCAAAACACTACTCATTTGCAACAGGGACGTTTCTAGGATATTTTAAAGAGGGGGCGTAGAATCAAATCTTTTGCCGAGTGGAGTTTTTTTGCTAAAAAACATGAAATAATTGTGAAATGCATAAATTGCCATATTCAATACAATATTAGCAGATTACGATAGTTTTTTTTTTTTAAAAAGGGGGGCGTACGCCCATTACGCCCTCACATGGACCCGCCCCTGTGCAAATCCGGTGCCGCCTTTTCTTATAGATACTGTGTCGTGTAAATAACCAAAAGTATGTACAGAATAACATGAGATTCATTAAATACCAAGTTTTAAAGCTGTAGACTATAAAGTTCTTTAGCAATTTGAATTAAAAAAAAACATGGTATTTTGTAGTCCCATATGAAAAATCCCATGTTGCATAATCTCGTGGGATTTGGAGTGAATACGGATTTGTGTAGTCCCATGGGATTTATTTAATAGTTCCTCGCTCTTTCAAGTATTATACATTCATGGCTTTCAAATGTTTGGGTTCGAGCGTTCATGATGAATTCAGAAATCCAGAGAAGCTCTTCGGACGCACCAAATTTATGAATTATTATCATCAAGTTTCATTAATTCTTAGCAGTAAATCAAGCATTTCAAAATGGTAACGACGTCAAGGGCCTTTTATCCTTTCTGTCGCAATGTTCAGACTATGCTCACTCACTCTGTTTAAAGATGAAGATTATCTCAGGGGCATGCATAGATAGGTGAGCTCACCATTGCGCGCAGACTCATTTGTTTAGGTACATATATGCTGCTTTTCCTAAAGTGGAGCTGACGGCTGATATGTTAGCGAATCGAAAGGACATTTTAACGAAAAAATCGGACGTTTTATCGATAAAGTATAGATATAAGAAGATGTGGTATGAGTGCCAATGAGACAACTCTCCATCCAAGTCAAAATTTATAAAAGTAAACCATTATAGGTCAAAGTACGGTCTTCAACACGGAGCCTTGGCTCACACCGAACAGTAAGCTATAAAGGGCCCCAAAAATTACTAGTGTAAAACCATTCAAACGGGAAAACCAACGGTCTAATCTATATAAAAAACGAGAAACGAGAAACACTTATGAACCACATCAACAAACGACAACTACTGAACATCAGATTCCTGACTTAGGACAGGTGCAAACAAATGCAGCGGGTTTAAACGTTTTAATGGTACCAAACCTTCACCCTTTTTCTGAAACAATAGTGTAACATCACAACATAGAAAGACACACTATAAAATATCAACTGAAATAGCTTAACTCAATCAAAGGACATATTAACACCATTGAACATACACCGAACAAATAAATTTGACCTATGATACAATGTAAATAAAAATAAATAAACTAAGGGAAGAATAATAAAAGTAACATGTTATATCGGTATGAAATGTTAAACAATTTAAGAAAAACAATATGCTCGAACAAAATATCAGCCATTTGCAATAACTTTAAACACAGGTAAATGAAAATAATTTTGTTGTTAGGTATACGTGTACAGTTACAATAGAGAAAGGAAATATTTTACAAAATAAATAATTTTGATGTTCATAGTACGAAGTGGAAATTTATATTAGTACCAAACACTTATCAAAGCTGGTATATAGACCAGATATAACCCTGAATAACATTAAATAACAAAAAGCATTACAATTAGTATCAACAGGTCAAATAAACAAGAAAGTACGATTTGAGAGTACTGCAGTTACTGACAGCTAGTTAAAAGCCAAAACAATTAATAATAAAAAATCATGCATCAGAGACTAAAATCAACTAAAACACATCCCAGGGATTTAGTATTTTAACGTCATGGACAGTCAAAGAAGACATGACTTGTGCAATGCCAAAAATAAATGTATCGACAGACAGTAGGATAGTTAGGAGTTTAACTTCTTTATAGATCAAAATGAACGTGGGTGTGTCTTTAAACAATTTAGCGCCAGATTTTTTTTACCCATTTAAGTGAAAAATGAAATTGTCAATTCCCATTTTAGCAACAGTAACTTATTCATCGTAGAATAATAAATTCTAATAGTTTCAAGACACACAATATAAAAAAACATCATGTCCATAAAAAAAAATGACAACACTAAAAGTCTAAAAGTTAACTCAATGTTTAGTTGTCAATTAATGTCCCAGTGGACATACGTAACGGGCTCTTGATATAGGCCTACCTCCTGTAGTATATAAAAATAAGGAGATGTGGTATGATTGGCAATGAGACAACTATCCACCAAAGTTCAAATGAAGTGGATGTAAGCAATTATAGGCAACCGTACGGCCTTCAACAACGAGAAAAACCCATACCGTATGGTCGGCTATAAAAGGCCCCATCATGAAAAATGTGAAACAATTCGATTGAGAAAACTAACGGCCTAATTTGTAACAAAACAATTTACGAAAAACAAATATGACAGACATGAACCAACGACAACCACTGAACTACATGCTTAAGCCTCGGTCACACCTTAACGGATAGCTCGAACGGATGCCTAACGGATAACTTTTTTTCAGTCCGTTCATGTCCGTTAGACGTCCGTTCTTATCCGTTAGACGTCCGTCCATATCCGTTGCATGTCCGTTTAGCGTACGTTTTATCCGTCGACGTCCGTTCTGTCCGGTGGAAAATTTTGAGCATGTTCAAAACTTTAAACGGACGTCCAACGGATGTCCGTTGAAAGGCGTCCGTTTTGTACGGTACTCGTCCGTTTCGTTTCCGTTTTGTATCCGTTACGTGTCCGTTATACATCCGTTGGAGGTCTGGCAGATAAATTCACCAACGGACTTCTACCGGACGTTTAACGGATAAAACGGATGTTGAACGAATGTGAAACGGACTTCTACCGGACGTATAACGGATAAAACGAATGATGAACGGATCTGAAACGGATAAATGCCAATTGAAAGTTTCGTGTCAGAAATACCAATTATTGGTATGTCAGATTTCTTAAGGTTCATGAATTCTTATTATTCATAATCGATCCTAGAGTAAGAGCACGTCTTCACAATTAAGCAGATCTTATTCAGGCCAGACACTGCCCTTTGGCGGCATTTTGAAGAACAAACCAAAACCAGTTACACAGAATTTTTTTGAATATTTATGAGATTTACATGTATTATTATTGTCGCCTTTAATTTTTCAGTATATCTTGTTCATCCATTTATCCGGTACACTTCCGTTAGGTTCCGTTTTATGCGGTACTCGTCCGTTGGATGTACGTTCGACATCCGTTCTGTCCGGTACGTTTCCGTTCCTCGTACGTTGCATATCCGGTGTGTGTCCGTTATGCATTCGTTACGCGTCCGTTTTATTTGGTCAGTACATCAACGGACTCCCAACGGATAACAATTTTGTCAACGGACAACTTTTATTTTCATCCGTTAGGCGTCCGTTCGTGTTATCCGGTAAGGTGTGACCGAGGCTTTTGATTAAGACTTTAGGATTTTAAGACTGTTCGTAAAATAGTGATAAGGAATGTTCCTTCTCTTTATCTTGTCTAGACTGAAGTGCAGGTTCATCGATTTATGTTGTTTGAAATTTGATGATAGTATCAAGAAACGTAAATAGCTGAGTGAGTCAGCTATCACATGTTGCACTTTTATTTCCTCTAGCTGTTTGTTTCAACAAAATTTATTTCCATGATTAACCAAATTGTAAATTCAAACAACTTTAAAATCGTTAAGCCAGCATAAATTACTGTTCATGGTTTTACTGAGTTTGTCCAACCACGTAAGTTTTCGCTAAAATGGGCTATAGAAAATACAGGTGAACTGATTAATCCGGCGCTAAAATGGGCTATAATGTTTGCGCTGAAATGTCCCCATGTAGTTAAAAAAAAACAACAACAATCGCTAAAATGTCCTGCGCTCGGTGAAGGTAAGTTTGTCTTACTGAATAAAGACCTGCCAACTGGCCCACCGATAATATGACAAAGAATGTCCAATGTGCACGCATTAAACTTCACTAAAAATGATTTGCAAAGTGACGCCCATCATAAATAAAACTGCAAAGTCGCCCACCTTAGGTTATTTAAAATATATTATACGTTCTGTACACTAGCCCCACTTTGTTTAAACCGAGTCATTCTGAAAATTTTCAAAACAAATAATACTTTCCTATCAGTATTTCTACCAACAACAAAAACCAACCTGCTTTGACTACTTTTACCTATGAATAGTATAACTATTAATATATACTATAAATAACAGCTTATTTATTATTAGTAGTATAATTGCTATTGTTTACTATCCACTGGGACTATTATACTACCAACAGATCGATCAGTTTCAAGTCCCGTTAGTATAGTTCAGGCCCAGCTCTCCACAGCGGTCACTAACAATGAATTTATTGCCTATTTGATTTTTTGTGTTTTAACGCCACTTTTAAGCACCGCTTTTGGGCTATTTCGTGGCGGTCAGTTTTTATTGGTGGAGGAAGCCGGAGTGCCACCGACCTTCGATAGGAAAACTGACAATCCTAGTCAATTAAGATTGGAGTCGAGTACACCCGCACGAGCGGGGTTCGAACTCACAACCTCAGTGTTGACTGGCTAGTGATTCCAGTAGTAACTACTTAGACCACCCGACCACCGAGGCCCCCTATTAATTACCTAAAGAAGTACACTATTATACCACATTGGGTTGGTGGTATATGAACAACACACATATATACACAATGCAAAACAATATAAAAATATTATATACAGGTCGTAAAGAAAGTAATATAATTTAATAATTTCACCTGTTTGTGTTAGATATATTTTCTTCATTTGAGAACCATGAAAATGTACCGTTTGTGTTTAGAACTCAGCCGCTTGGGGAATTGACACCCCCTTTTTCTTTCTTTTTTAAAAAATGTTTCAGTAAATATTCTTTAAAATTTTAATCTATTTTCACTTATTTATAATGTGTTCTTTCTCTTATATCCATACGATATTAAAAATATAACACTGTAGTTTGCATGTAACGTCCCTCTATTCATATTCTTTGGAAAAACAATTAAAAAAAAAAAGAAAAAGCGCCTGACGTTTAGCCATAATGATGGTCTTGATGGGGTTCTTAATTTTTGTATTCCTTAAATTTTAAGTTGTTTTTTTTTTTTTTTTATCTTTAAAATTCTCATGAACATGATGTTACATCAATTATCTGTAATTAGTTGATTTCTTTATTGCGTGAACATAAATTAGGAATATTAGGAAGCTAAATTATTTTTCATTCGGAACGCCTATTCATCTTATCTGTATTAGCTTCCTGCAATTAAGAGCACCTCCATACGGTGTATCTAAGATATTTAAAACATGGCAATAAAGAATTTTCACAGATCGCTTATTCACATATCTGATATATGATAATAAACAATCTATAGATCCTTTTCAAACATGTATATTTATTGTAAAGCTACATCTAATGCATTGCAAGGGTTTACTGACTTGAGCAAACTTGACAGTTGTACCCTTTGATAAACAAGTGAAAGTTAAATGGTCAAGATTTAATTATAACGACCTATGGTATCAAACATCTGTGTCTAGATATTCACAGAGATATTTTAAAATAGTGCTGTTGTTTCTACATAATGAGTTATAGTTGGCTTTGGGATTTGATTTGTAACAATAAAATCATTATGCACACTTGTCATTTTGACAAATCAGATAAAAATAATCTGTTTCAAATGAAAATAAAACAAGTAAAATAAAGACTGTTCGTTAATATACATGTTTACAACTTTTACTGCATCCTTTTTACAGTATTCTCTATCAATTAAGTTATCTTGTAAGTTAATTAAATGTTTATTTAATTCATTGATGTCACTATTATTTTAGTGACCGCTGCAGAAAGTCTTGACTCGTTCAAGAGACTACTGCATGCACATTAAATTTCAAGTCCTATGTTTTTATTTGCACCATGTATAAATGTTATGTACTGCACACATTATTTCCTTTCTGTTAAAATTATTTTTGGACTTGTTAAGCATGCAAGCGCACACCAAACAGTGACAGGAGAGTCAACCAAATGACGGTGGTCACTTAGTGGTAGAAGTAGAAATTTCTTATATTATTCACACACTGTAATGCTCTTAAATTTATGTGTGTTTTGGATGTGCACTAGTGATTGGTAAGTATTGGTACGTTTCTGTGTTTTATATTGACTTTTCAAGAATTCGGTGTACACTTCTGTATCTGAATAGAGGGTGGTAAAATGGAGGGTCTGAACACGGAAACACGTGAAATAACAAATCGCAAAAACGTTGCACGAAATAAAAAATACTCTGGAAAAACGAAGCCAAGGAATAAAATCGTAAATATTAAGGAAAAAAGTACCAAAAGTTATTACTTAGCCGTTCTTGGAGATCATGCAGTCATTATAAATGGACATGGCGACCCTGCATGTGGTCACCTTTTAGCGTCCGTTAGTTGCATCCGATTTATTATAGTATTAATACAATAGGCTATTGATAGATATCTTGGGACCAGTTAATTAGTTTAAATATTTAGTTAAATATTTGGGCTGACTTTGAATTAGTCCCGGTTTACTTTTTAATCAAATGCGGGACAAGCACGAGAAAATAAGAGTACCGACACGAAACACGGACAATAATTAAGGGAAACACGAACCACGCACATCAGTAGCGGATCCAGAGGGTGGGGGGTCCGGGGGTTTGAACCCCCCTTTTTTTTGGACGATCAATGCATTTGAATGGGGACATATAGTTGGAAACCCCCTTTTATCCTGGGTTGGGAACCCCCCCTTTTTTTTAAATGGCTGGATCCGCCCCCTGCACATCGAACCAAACACGAGAAAACGAGAAATAAAACGTCGAAACACGGAAACACGTGAAATAAAAAGGCCGAAAACGTTGCACGAAAATAACCTTTTACCACCCTCTAAATAGGCCATACTAGATGTCGACACCTCATATTAGAACTCAAGTAGATGGTCAATTTCGTTTGCAAGGTTAAAGAATTCTTCAACTTGCTCTAATTTGCCTGTGAAGACCATAAAACCGTCATCCCTATTGACAGTGTAATTTGATGTTTCTCTCCATTGAAACTTATCTAAGATTTTAATGAATAGGGCAGACAGATGCAGATCTGTGCATGTTGGTGACAATATACCACCCATGGGCGCTCCTATAATGTGTTTGTATGTATAACAGTCCATTAAACTCAAATTCATTGTTTCTAAGAATTAATTTAACAAATGCAGTTAAATCTATTTTGTAGAGAATCTTTATAGTATATTCTCCTGTGTGTCAATAAATTCTAATGCATTGATAACATTTTCTTCTAAATTATCAATGATCATATTTGTGTACATTGACGTACATCATAGGCAATAAGAATGCATACTTTTTTACCTCGTGTGACTCTATTTTATTAATGATTTTTTGTATCTTGAATGTAAAAGTTATGCCTCTTCAATTGGATGTTGGATGTGTACGGATTGATAAATTAGTCTTAGATGCATGATTTTTTTAATCAGTTGTTAGTGGCTTTAAACTAGCTGTCAGTAACTGCAAGTACTCTAAGATCTGTACTTAGTGTCTATTTGTTGTTGGGATATATACAAGTACCCGGCCACGTCCACTCTGTGTAGTATTTCTGTTTATATCCATCTGATGAGTTAAGCCTTTTTCAATTGATTTTTATAGTTCGTTCTTATGTTGTACTGTAACACCACTGTCCCAAGTTAGGGGTGGTCCCGCTAACATGTTTAACCCCGCCACATTCTGTATCATGGTATGTGCCTGTCCCAAGTCAGGAGCCTGTAATTCAGTGGTTGTCGTTTGTTGATGTGTTACATATTTGTTTTTCGTTCATTTTTTGTACATAAATTAGGCCGTTAGTTTTCTCGTTTGAATTGTTTTACATTTGTCATTTCGGGGCCTTTTATAGCTGACTATGCGGTATGGGCTTTGCTCATTGTTGAAGGCCGTACGGATACCTCTAGTTGTTAATTTCTATTTCATTTGGTCTCTTGTGGAGAGTTGTCACATTGGCAATCATACCACATCTTCTTTTTTATATTTATAATTAGATCAAGTAAGTATCTATCGCGGGAGAGTTACACTTATTGATGATTTGTCGGTAACGAACATTAATGTGTCCTTCAAGCTGACCAGTTCGCAATGCCTCATTACTTATTTCTAGATTAATTTTATGAATTTTTGGAAGAAGGTACATGTGTCCTCCATGTTTTGAATTATTATTATTCTTTAAGAAATTATACATCTGGAAATTTTTTTTCTCTCTCCTTGCTTTATATTTAACACTTCTCTTAACATGCCAAAATTGTAATTGTTTACAATAAAAAGAAAATATTATCCTCCACACACACATGGCCAAGATAACACTGATATATAATTTCTTATTCAGTTGAATTAATAATTAGAATAAAAAAAGTTCTAAGGTTCACGCATTGTCTTTTTTTTTTTAAGCAACTTGTTCTGTACATCGTTAATTTCTGTAAACAGTATTCTGTCAACAAATTCTTTTATTTTGCACAGTTACTCTTAATACTCAAGTTTGTACCCCATTATTCTCTATTCTTTATATTTTTTGCTCATTATTTCTCTATTCATTATTCTTTGTTGCCATTCTTCTCAGTCTATTCTGTAAAACCCCATCCAGACGCTCATATTATATGCGACCACTGTGGATATTAATTATAACTAGTTATTGATAGTAAATAGTGAACACATAGTATATTTATGCAGTCTAACACCGAAAAACATGAAAATACTTGAAATTAAAAGAAACCAAAAAATAACGGATTTTGGAAAAGAGGGGGAGAGCGAAAAAAACATGTTCTGTCATTTAAATTACAGGAGAAAATTTTCGAAAGTTTTTTTCTGGTGGAGTTATTTTGCAAAATTTTCCCCGGAATGATTTCCACACCGATATAAAATAAGCGGCTGGATGATCAAGAAAAGTTGCTAAATTGAAGATTAAATGTACTTTCACTTTCAATCGGAACTAGACGGAAACGTTCGATAGTTATCGGAATCTTGACCACAATGCATTGGTAACGGAATACCCTTCAAAATGAGTGGCCGGTCATTTAATAGAAACACATCTTATAAAGAAGAGACGGACAGGGATAGACCAACGCAACTTCACACTGGAACTCCTGTTTCGTACAGACAAGAAGCACACGACAGATGGTCGAATAATAGACCACCAGATGATCAGCAAGGTGAAATGATGACAAAGGGAGATAAATCCCTACTTTCATTTTCGCTTTCATCCTCAATAATTTTTTGTTGTATGCATTTTCCATAGGGTACCACCGGTGTTCCGTATTTTTTCTCGAAGACTACACAAACTAGGGAAAACGGATTGAATCCTGTTACTAGAAATGCCAGTGTTGCATTACAACCAAACAAATATCATGCAGCAGAAATTGACTTAAAATGCAGTTGAAAAGATCGTCTATTTTTTCGCTAATGAAAAGGCATATTTTAATCGACGTGCAGAAATGGAGGATATTTTCTATACTTAGTAAAATGTGAATATGATTTTCTGCAATTTTAAACCTAATTGGATAAGCTTTCGATTAAATGTAATTCCAATCCTGTATCATCAATCAGAAGCGATAGGATTCTATCAATAGAGCTAATTGCGCTCGTACACCACAGAAGCGACTACGAGAAGCTCTATTGATAGTCGACTATTAGCTTATTTACGAGAACTCTATTGATAGAACTTCCGATTCTTGATACACCATAGACTAATGGCATAGACCAAACAAATCGTCTACAGGTCATTAAATATTGCCGTTATCGTAACGTGCATTTCTATATAACCGTGTGTAGTCTACTATCCAACTCCGACATTTAGTCCAAATAATTATGACGTCTTTAAAGGATATTTTATATAGAAATTTTTTATATCTAGGCAAGCGTCACAGTAAAAAAATAAAATAGCCTTTCCAGACGTCATAATTATTTGGACTAGCTGACATTGAAACGTGTGACCAGGGCACTTTAAGCTCGTGTCTTTTCTATTGTTTATCCAAAAATTTTCATGGTAGGATGGATTTAGGGTTCATGTGGACCTTTTGGCTAAAATGGCTTCGTTTTCTCCTCAAAATTTACTCTGAGTACAGACAAACCTGTGCATCTGGAAAAGTTTTAAGGCATAGCATGCCCTAGATAAATAAAATTCAAATGCATTGTATGGTTTATAAAATTTAAAACTAAACTGGATTTTGCAGTGCACTTTTTTTCGTCCCTGCAGTCGTGCAGAAGATGATAAAAATAACTAATAGAGAAGTTCCACTTGATATGGTCCACTCAGGTACACAGTTTAAATCTGTGGGGAAGTTCTCAAACCTCTTTCCCAACTTAGTTTATTTTGGCACCTTCTGGAGAAATGAAAAAGTGCACTGCAAAATCCTTTTAATTTTTTAAAACACAGAATATATTTGAATTTTATTTATCTATCATGCAATGCCTCAAAACATTTCCAGATACACAGGTTTGTCTGTACTCAGAGTAAATTTTGAGGTGAAAATGCAGCCATTTTAGCCAAAGGGTCCACATGAATCTTAAATCAGGTAAGGTCTAATTTCTGAAATCATTTGAATGGACCTCCTCATCAGAATTTATTAATAAGTGAATCAATGAGTGGAGGGAAAAGACCTTATCTCTATTTCAGAATCTGTGACACTTGAACTGTTGATGTTATACAACACTCACCTTTGCATTGTTTATTAGAAATTTTCTTTGATAACATAAAAATTTTACACTAATAACGAGTAGTAATGGTGGACAAATAGCTTATAAAGTGGGGAAAAAGTGAGCATATGAAGCTGAAGCTTCTGGGTGCAGGATTTTCTGGCTGCATTAAAGACCCATTGGTGATGTTGGTGGCCTTAGGTTGTTTCCTGCTCTTAGGTTGAGTTGTTATCCCTTTGACATACATGTATTCCTAATTTCCATTCTCTATTCTATTATTTATCAGACTAATTTCTGTCTTTTGAAGGTAACAGCAACAGATCATGAGATATTACTAAATAAGGACTTGCATTTTGACTGATACATTCTGTAGTTTAAAACAAATTACTTGGAACTATCTCTCTTTCAAATTATTCAAATTCTGGAATTTTGTATATGAAATTAAGGTTAAAGCATATTTAATTTTGGAGCACTGGTTATGCTTGTATGGGCATGATGGGCAGTCTTTATTTAAGGAGGTTTGTGTTAGGAACAAATGAAATTTCACTAACAGGGTAAAAAGTAGTAGTGAATATGTAAGGGTTTTACTTATATTAAAGCACTAGCAGTGTTTTCTTAAATTATTATCAATCCATTCAAAGGACAGAAAACAGTTATTATAAAATTATTCTAATTTCCAAATTTTGCATCAAGTGGAACACCTATGAAGGTTACAAAGCTGTATCTTGAATGAGTAGGGAGATAGAACAAATTTTCACCTAATAATTATGCAACAACAGCAAGTTTAGGAACCACCCAGAAAAATAAGCTGGTATTGTCTTGATTGTGGATTAAAAAAGTCATGCTGGTAATCCAGAAATAAACAACAGCTCTGATCTTGAAGAAGCTAAAAGATGAGAGTTTTAGTAAATTAGTTTGCATTGTTAAAACTAATTTTGTATCATGATTTTAATACTCAAATGCAATCAGAGTTTGGGAGAAGCCTTTCTTGTGAATTAAAACATGCATTTTTGTATTTCAGATCAAGTTCAGACCTTTGCAGGATGGACCATTGGTATTTCAAGGTGAGTTAGTACAATTTTGTTTATAAATTAATACTATATTTGTCCGGCCAATCCACATGTACACACTGGGACAAACAGATTAGACAAAACACAGATATATTCAGTTGTTTTCTAAAGTATTAAAACTGATTTGGGTCAATCAGTTTAAAACACCATTTTTAATTCAACTGAATCCTAAGAATACAGTACACAAAGGTCTTAAGATGCATTGTCACATCCATCACTAATCAGCATGATCAACTTTCTGTTTACTGAATACTTACTGATACATACATTCCTACACATAATAGCCATGTATGAAATTTTCCGTTGCATTTTTCTCTAAAAACTAGGAATCAGAGCTTTCTAAAATCAAGCTATATGTGAGCATGCTATACTGTCAAAGTTTGTGATGAGTTTACATATCAGTCGCTCATTAAATTCATTTTTTTCTAACGGTTGTATCTGGGGATACAATGTATCATTAATAGTTAGCATTGCCCACAGTCCTTCTGTATAATACTATAAATTCAGAAATTATTGCGAGGTTTTTATTAATGCAAATAATGCAACTGGGTGAGTATGGCAATAATAAGAACTTGCATTCTGATATCAGATTCATATATCTGTATGCAGATTTTTCTAAAATCGCAATAATTAACTTCGCTTTTTTGTCATTTCTTATTTTTTTGTGAATTTAAATAAATTTTAAATAAGCCATACCCTGTATATCAGTCATGTTATTTTGTTCCGGTATCTGTCATGTTTACAATATGTTGTTTCAGTGGAATTTTAGCAGAACATATATTGGCACATCCATGTATAGTACTGAGGAGGCAATGTCAGGTAAGCTGCATATTTTCAGAAAAAAATCTTTAATGAAGAAAGCTCCAAGGGCCAGAACAGTAGTTGCTATGTTATAAAAGAAGAGAGGCGAAGGATACCAAAAGGACATTCAAAGCTCGCCCTAAAGGACCACATATTGAAAAAAGGTTTCATCTGTTTGCAATTATCACCAACTGTGAATCAGAGTGACAATAAACATTCTTATCTGCATCAAACAATGTTCGAAAAAAGATTTATTGATCCACTTTTCGACAATATTCAAAAGTTTTTGGATTTTTATGTAGCATGTCATCCAAGGGAAACTGTAAGCTTTATATTTAACATTTGAAATGGAATATAAGGAGGTAACAACTAAGCAAATTATGTTCCACACAATGACAAACAAATTGAAATGTCAGTGTTAAGGCATGAATATTTTTACAGGTGGTAACTATGTTGAACTTCATTAAAAAAAATCTCTAAAATTATATTAACATTTATCTTTATTGGTCATTCTTGACAAAAGTGAAATATTTTTAATATGTCACATATTATTGAGGCACATGAAGCTACTATATACTTAAGTTATCATTTGTGAAGTTAATGTTTCTTAATAACAGGCATGACAGGTGCATGTATATGTAGCAAGATGGACATTTATCAGCAATTAAGATAAACATTGATTAATTTGACTGCTTCTCCATGTTTCAGGTACATCACACAGCCACATGGTATCACCTGACTCCATTTACCCTGTTACCTGTTATGTACAAATTACAACAACAACAGGTAAATTAAAGTTAACTGCAATGGGTATCACAATTCTTTTGTGTCTGAAAGTGATTGCTTCAATGTTTTTCAAAAGAAAAAGTCAATATTTGGATTGGTAACATTTTACCTTCATTTACCATCTGAACAATGCTTAATTAAGTTTGAACCCAATATTTCTGAAAAATAAGTTTGATGACCTTTTTTTTTTTAACTACCGTAGATTTTGAATGTTTATACATTTAACTCTGAATGCCAGCAATAGAACTTCTATTACAATGAAGAAAGACTGGGAAAAAACATGCAGTCTTTGGTGTGATCCCCAGAGCAGGCTTATAAATCAACATCGAGTACACATACAGGAATACCTTTCACATGTCTGAAGAAAGAACAATTCTTTGGTGTGATCCCCAGAACAGGCTTATAAATCAACATCCAGTACATGTACAGGAATACCTTTGACATGTCTGAAGAAAGAACAAGTCTTTGGTGTGATCCCCAGAGCAGGCTTATAAATCAACATCCAGTACACGTACAGGAATACCTTTGACATGTCTGAAGAAAGAACAAGTCTTTGGTGTGATCCCCAGAGCAGGCTTATAAATCAACATCAAGTACACGTACAGGAATACCTTTGACATGTCTGAAGAAAGAATAAGTCTTTGGTGTGATCCCCAGAACAGGCTTATAAATCAACATCCAGTACACGTACAGGAATACCTTTGACATGTCTGAAGAAAGAACAAGTCTTTGGTGTGATCCTCAGAACAGGCTTATTAATCAACATCAAGTACACATACAGGAATACCTTTGACATGTCTGAAGATAGAACAAGTCTTTGGTGTGATCCCCAGAGCAGGCTTATAAATCAACATCGAGTACACGTACAGAAATACCTTTGACATGTCTGAAGATAGAACAAACCTCATGAATTATAAATAGATTTATACATTTATAGGGATCAGGCAGAGGAAACACCACACAAAACCTCTTAAACCTTGCAAGAAACTTATATTTACACTACAACAAGCTAGGATATACCCCCTAAATTACAAAAATATTCTTGCTTCCTGAACCTCTGTAGAATACCCAAATACAGATATAAATAGAAAGACACCAACCACACCATTTACAGAACAAGAAAATGCTAACTGTTCTATAAATAACTTCATTTTGATTCACTCTGTCATTGTGACATTTCTTTCGGTGAACCACATATTATATATACTTCAAATATCTGCTTATGCTATTACTTTCTGAAGAAAAGTTGGTGAAACATGCAGACCTAAATGAATAAAGTTATTTGCACAAACTAAGGATCTTTTATATGTTGAAAGGCTTGTAAAGCCTAAGATTCATTTTAGAGTTTATGTGTTTACATCCAAAAACACCTGCTATGTTGAATGGCTTGTAAAGCCTATGACTCATTTTATTTAATAATATCTATTTGTAGGGTATGTCAGCATTATGGAAAGGTATATCAAGTGCATTTGTATGTCAGGGAGTTCAGATGGTCAGTGAAACAGTCATTAGTGAGATAACACCTCTTCCTAAGTAAGTTATACAGTGTATTTGTATGTCAGGGAGTTCAAACGGTCAGTGAAACAGCAATTGAGTGAGATAACACCTCTTCCTTAGTAAGTTATACAATGTATTTGTATGTCATAGAGTTCAAATGGTCAGTGAAACAGTAGTTAGTGAGGTTATAAAACAAGCTTGTGCAATGCAAATGTATAATCATTTGAGGGTAACCTGCTTTATTAAATTTCAATACCATGTACTTAATCAAAGTTATAATTAGATTGAGTTGTTATGTCATTTACTTAGCATCCATTATACCTATACGTTATACCTATACATTTACCTATACATTTTAGACAATAGACAATTCTTTATCATTAACCTCAGACACATAAGTGTACAAGAGGACATCATATATACACATAAACACATTTGTATCATCAATACATATACACAAAACATGATAATGATTAAATGGTAAAATACAGCAAAATGTCAGTTTACAAATTACCATAACATTTAGCTCAAAAAGACAAACAAATATCATATATATATCCTATAAGTATTTTAAAAAATATTGCTAAGTTTTTGTAAAGTTCAACATGACAAAATATTAAAAGACGTTTTAAGTATGTATTCTGACGTTTCAGTCTCTTTGAAATCTCGTTCGGGAATTATTTCCAAAATATGGGATACAAGTGGAAAATGTCAATGAATTTTAAAAATGTTATAATCAAACTAAACTATGCGAAAAAATTGTGTACTTACAATAAGTAGTTTTTGAGTAATAAAATTTTCAATTTCTATAAGCAATCAGGTCAGTGTCATCAGCCAAAATGTTGAGAAAATGGGTGAAGTGTATAAAGAAATGATTTTACTAAAAATGTGTACATCCCATGTCAAAATTTTGTTTTCAAAATTCTTAGATATGTAATTTTTTCAATCATTCATAACAAAGAAGTTGATATAATATGCTTTTTGTTCTAAAAAAAAGAGAAAAATCCCAAATTTACAAAATTTATAGCATGGTCAATTTGGCACGAAAAAGCAACAAAATTTGATAAAACTTTCTTATATTAACACCTATAGTTTTTATACGACCGCAAAAAATTTTTGTGATCGTATATTGGTATGACGTTGGCATCGTCGTTGTCGTCGTCCGAAGACACATTGGTTTTCGCACAATAACTTTAGTTTAAGTGAATGGATCTCTTTGAAATTTAACCATAAGGTTCAATACCACAAATGGAAGGTTGGGATTGATTTTGGGGGTTATGGTACCAACAGTTAAGGAATTAGGGGCCAAAGAAGGCCCAAATAAGCATTTTTCTAGTTTCCAGACAATAACTTGTGGAATGGTGTATGAATCTCTCTGAAATTATACAACAAGTTTTCATACCACAAAGGGATGGTTAGGATTGACTTAGGGGGGTTATGGCTCAAACAGTTTAGGAATTAGGGGCAAAAAAGGGGGAAAACAAGGGTTTCCTGGTTAATGGACAATTTAAAAGCAGTGTAATTGCTTTTAAATTATGTATAAAGATGTATTGTCTTGAGGTGATTAGCTGTCAATTAATTTTTAGAAGGAGGTAATCCAAATACATTTAAAGTAGTATCTTGAGGGAGAAGGGGGCAATTTTTTCTCATTTCAGATTTCAGCAATTAAAAAGAAAATTTCTTCAAATAAAGGGGGGTCAATACACAACAGCATGGTGTATTGCACAAAAGCAAAAAATTGAATATAAATTCAAATCATATAACCAATTCTAAGTTCTTTGACTACAGTTATTCTGTGTCAGAAACCTATTATGTGTCAAATATTTATTTACAATCCAAATTCAGACCTGTTTCAAGCGCGAATATTGTGTCCATTTTTGCCCCAACTGTTCAGGGTTGGACCTGTGCAGTCGTATCCAGCTGCGCTCAGCGAAGCATTTTATTTTAAGTTACACATACAGGAGCCTCTAATTTAGTAGCTGCTATTGGTTGTTACCTGCATTGTTTGTTTGTTTACTGATTTTAACATTTATCAGGCTGTTGTTTTTGGTCTACAATGTAAAATATAGTCTTCAACAAAAGTCAGGTGTCTATACAATATGTAAAGCTCTACAATGTAAAATATAGTCTTCAACAATAGTCAGGTGTCTATACAATATGTAAAGCTTTACAATGTAAAATATAGTCTTCAACAATAGTCAGGTGTCTATACAATATGTAAAGCTCTACAATGTAAAATATAGTCTTCAACAATAGTCAGGTGTCTATACAATATGTAAAGCTTTAAATCATCATCAGTAAATTACATTTGTTTTTCTCTTAAAATTTGACAGCTAGAAAATTACTGTTTATTGACAGAGCAATATGTATAATTTTTGACAAGATTTATTGTTTTAACTATTAACATCAAACATTAAAACTCATTTTCAAACATGTTTTATTCAGTAATTTCATTCATATTCGCAAAAATAGTTGAAAACTATAAATAGGTAGAAGAATGCTTTATGTTTGACAGTAATGGCTTCTTTTAAATATATTCATTGTTATTTGTGGAAGAAGACTTCAAGTCTTCTGAAGGCCTATGGTGCCGACTTTAAAATCATTGAACCACCTCCGTATGCCGCATCCGTTTCTGTGTATTACAATTTCATAACAACTTCCGATTCTTGACACCGATTTTACACATGATTAAGCATCTGAATCATTTAATTTGTAAATTAGATTGAAAACAATCACTATCGTTAATATTTACCCTTTTATTTATGTAATTTATTAGATTTCATCTCATCTACATGAACGTTATTTGTTTACTTGTAACCGGATGTTTTTAATGTAGATATTTGTAGTACCCATGCGTGAATTTGGTATCGGGACAACTCGCCCTGTTTACATGTTCGCCCTTGGTCTGTTCGTCCTGAGTTCTTTCGCCCGTATAGTACGCTCACCCTGTGTTCATTCTCTTCACTCTTATCTTACACAACGTTTTATAATACGTCCTTGCATTTATTAAAAATATTGATATTAAGGGTATCGTTAAAAGCTCTAAAACACGATTTAGTGAAAATCATCTGTTCCTTATTTTGTTCCCAAGGTAAGACAATAGTGTTCAGCCAATCAAATTCTGTGTTTCTTATGATCAAATTGATAAGCCAATCAAAACGTTTTCTCTGAAGATTATTCTAACATGCTAGATTTTGAACTTGTGTTGTTTTCATCTAGTACTTTAAAAAAATACTTTTAAATAATACAAGTGAAAACAACTCCGTTTCTACTTGGTGTTCCTAATTGGAAGGAAATACGAAGAAGAAGAAGAAGAAGAAGTTGTAAAATCGTGAACATGGCATGTGAATTTTCATCTGCAAGGAGGTTCTTACACAGCTTAAGGATAAAAGCATGACTGATTGACCAAATTCAATGATGCAGTACTACCATAAAGATAATAAATAGTATTTTTTTCACTAATTTATTGACATTATACTTCTTGTAACATATGTTATTTTTGTATTCAATTAAATCATTTAAAGCACAATGTACTATTCTTTTTTCACAAAGACAAACAAACAGGTTGGGACCCCCACCCCCACCCCACCCATTATGAGTGGTGTCCCTTAAATGAGGGACTGTCCCAAAAAAGGGTCATTTTACTGTTGAAAAAAAAGAAAGAAAATTTTAAGATTTTAACTCAAAAGTGGGAAAATTCATTATATTTGGAACAACTTTTCTAAATGAGGGTCAAATTAATAAAGAAGATATAAGTTTAGAAACATCACAAAATTCTTTTGACATGTTTTGACACTTTAATACTTGATAGATGCATAGTTCTTGGGGAAAAGTTTCATCAAATAATATGAATATAGAGGTGCTCATTTTTACAGTGGGTTGTAATGTTCTTCTAATGAGGGTGACACATCTTTGCATAATTCAAAATTGGAAATTTCAACAAGCATCTAATATTCTTACACAAGAAAATAAACCCTGGTCTGCTAGCTACATGTTCATCTTTTCTACTGATTTAAAACTTAAATCATGCAAACAGACTCAAGAAAAGGCATGTAAGCTCATCATACAAATATGACACTTTTTCAAGACAATCCAGATCGTGCAAAATACTTGCTAAAAATTGTAACCTTTAAAATTGTTGTCGCACACTAAAACCCCATGGGAAATTTCAAAAGTTGGCAGGTATGTAACAAGTCTTACTATTTTTATGCCCCATTTATGGGCATTATGTTTACTGGTCTGTCCGTCCGTCCTGCTTCAGGTTAAAGTTTATGGTCGTGGTAGTTTTAATGAAGTTGAAACCAATCAATTTGAAACTTAGTACACATGTGTTCCTTATGATATGATCTTTCTAATTTTACTGCCAAATTAAAGATTTTACCTAATTTTCACGGTCCACTGAACATAGAAAATGATTGTATAGATTGGAAATCCATGTACTTATGACACATTCTTGTTTGAAGAAAAAAAATACATCATAGCGATAATGGAACAAAGCAGGCTGGGTTAGTGGGGCTGCTTTTATGGTAATTCAAGTTACCTTTTAATTTATTCACCTTCTTCCACCTCAGAGCTATCAGCTCTTTGATTTTTCTGAATTGTTTCACATCTTGTTATGTCCTGGCCTTTTACAGCTTACTATATATACAGTATCAGGGTTTTGCTTATTGTTGAAAAAAAATACCAAAATACATCTACAATGTAAAATATAGGCTTCAACAATAGTCAGGTGTCTTTACAATATGTAAAGCTCTACAATGTAAAATATAGTCTTCAACAATAGTCAGGTGTCTATACAATATGTAAAGCTCTACAATGTAAAATATAGTCTTCAACAATAGTCAGGTGTCTATACAATATGTAAAGCTCTACAATGTAAAATATAGTCTTCAACAATAGTCAGGTGTCTTTACAATATGTAAAGCTCTACAATGTAAAATATAGTCTTCAACAAAAGTCAGGTGTCTATACAATATGTAAAGCTCTACAATGTAAAATATAGTCTTCAACAATAGTCAGGTGTCTATACAATATGTAAAGCTTTACAATGTAAAATATAGTCTTCAACAATAGTCAGGTGTCTATACAATATGTAAAGCTCTACAATGTAAAATATAGTCTTCAACAATAGTCAGGTGTCTATACAATATGTAAAGCTTTAAATCATCATCAGTAAATTACATTTGTTTTTTCTCTTAAAATTTGACAGCTAGAAAATTACTGTTTATTGACAGAGCAATATGTATAATTTTTGACAAGATTTATTGTTTTAACTATTAACATCAAACATTAAAACTCATTTTCAAACATGTTTTATTCAGTAATTTCATTCATATTCGCAAAAATAGTTGAAAAACTATAAATAGGTAGAAGAATGCTTTATGTTTGACAGTAATGGCTTCTTTTTAAATATATTCATTGTTATTTGTTGGATTCCAATTTTTATATGACCGCAAAATTTTTGTGTTCGAATTATGTTATGGCGATGTCTGGGTCCTTGTCCGAAGACATTTGTCGTCCAAAGACATTTTGGATTCAAGACAATAACTTGAGTATAAGTGTATGGATCTCTATGAAATTGTAGCACAAGGTTCCATACCATAAAAAGAATGTTTGGATTGATTTTTTTGGGTTATTCTAGCTGTTCAGAAATAAGGGGCCAAAAAATTTGTTGTCTGAAGAAAAGGGTCCAAAAAACTAGGATTTTCTGGTTTCTGGACAAATAACTTGTGTATAAGTCCATGCATCGCTATGAAATTGTACCACAAGGTTCCATACCGTAAAAGGAAAGTTGGGATTGATTTTGGGGGTTATGACCCTAAAGGTTTAGGATTAAGGGGCCAAAAACAATACTTTGTATAAATTGATTATTTCTTGACCAATTGCAATGGGGTTTAATTCAAAGACTTGAATTCTTGAGGTTCTTTAATATGTTGAATCTAACCGTGTATTTAGAATTTGGATTTTGGGCCGTGTTTTTGAATTAGCCCATATTAAGGTCTAATGGGTCCAAAATTAAACTTTGTTTGATTTTAACAAAAATTGAATTCAAGGGTTTTTTTGATATGCTGAATCTAAACATGTATTAAGCTCATTGAATTTGGGCCCAGTTTTCAAGTTCCAAATTGGGGTCCAAAATTAAACTTTGTTTGGTTTCAACAAAAATTGAATACATAAGGTTCTTTGATATACTCATTCTAACTTTTCTAGCTTTCAAGTTGGTCCAAAATAAAACTTTGTTTGATTTCAACAAAAATTGAATATATGGGGTTCTTTGTTATGCTGAATAACCTTGTATTTAGATTCTGGATTTTGGGCCCTGTTAACAAATTGGTCCATATTAAGGTCCAAAAGGTCCAAAATTCAACTTTGTTTGATTTAACAAAAATTGAATTCTTGGGGTTCTTTGATATGCTGATTCTAACCATGTATTTATTTTTGGATATTGGACCATAATAGGTTAATGTCCAATTCCAAATTTTTAAGTTCTTAGACCACATTCATTCTGTATTTGACAGAAACTATGATATATCAAATATATAATCACAATCCAAATTCAGAGCTGTATTGCACCATAAATAGAAATTGTAAGTAAAGTCATAGTTAAAATTAGATATAGCATCAAATCTAATTTCTGAGAAGAAATTATGTTATTCTGTATGAATTAATTTTCAAAACTAAGCTAATATTGTCCATTAAAAAACAAATTAATTAAATTCTTGGTGTACTTGGATATGCTGAATCTGTCCAAATGGGGGTCCAAAATTAAACTTTGTTTAATTTCAACAAAAATTGAATATATGGGGTTCTTTGATATGCTGAATCTAACCTTGTATTTGAATTTTATGATTTTGGGGCCTGTTATCAAATTGGTCAACATTGTGGTCCAAAGGGTTCAAAATTAGCTTTGTTTGATTTCATCAAACATTAAAATTCTTGGGGTTCTATGATATGCTGAATCTAACCGTGTATTTTTGATTTTGGATATTGGACCATAATAGGTAAAAGTCCAATTTCAAAATTTTCAGTTCTTTGACCACATTTATTCTGTGTCAGAATCCTATGATGTATCTAATATTTAATTACAATCCAAATTCAGAGCTGTATTAAGTTTGAATGCAATGTCCATACTTGCCCCAACTGTTAAGGGTTCGACCTCTGCAGTCGTATCAAGCTGTGTCCTGCAGAGCATTTTATTTGTTGATTTCATGGGTACAGGTAGACAACAAATTTGAATGGTCAATGAATTACAAATTTTCTATAGGCTTGTATGCAGACTCTTGCAAAAGCAGGAAATTGAATATCCACAAAAATGTAAGTTTTCCTTATTAAAATTGGTACCAATGAAAATAAATGAATCCACAGTATAAATGTAGTTGTCTAGATTTCTTTATTTTTACAGAGAAATAAGCAGACACCATACTGTAAAGAAACATGTGCAACATTTACTTCTTAAAGGGTAAATATACAAATTAGTTATCAGTTTCATTCTTTGTTATAATGTATTAGGGTCTGGGTGGGGGGTGTCCTTCAATTCTGTATTCTTTAAATTTTTTAGCAATTTTTCTCTACTTAATTTAAATTTTGCCCATTATTCTCTATTCTTTTTAGATTTTGCCCATTATTCTCTATTCTTTTTAAATTTTGCCCATTATTCTCTATTCTTTTTAGATTTTGCCCATTATTCTCTATTCTTTTTAAATTTTGCCCATTATTCTTTATTCTTTTTAAATTTTGCCCATTATTTTCTATTCTCTTTAGATTTTGCCCATTATTCTTTATTCTTTTTAAATTTTGCCCATTATTCTCTATTCTTTTTAGATTTAGCCCATTATTCTCTATTCTTTTAAATTTTGCCCATTATTCTCTATTCTTTTTAAATTTTGCCCATTATTCTCTATTCTTTTTAAATTTTGCCCATTATTCTCTATTCTTTTTAGATTTTGCCCATTATTCTCTATTCTTTTTAAATTTTGCCCATTATTCTCTATTCTTTTAAATTTTGCCCATTATTCTCTATTCTTTTTAAATTTTGCCCATTATTCTCTATTCTTTTTAGATTTTGCCCATTATTCTCTATTCTTTATATTTTAACACCCAATTATTCTTTATATTTTAACACCCAATTATTCTCTTTTCTTTTTTTTTTTTTTTTTTTGTCTATTTTTGTCTATTCTTAATTTATTTAGTCATTTATCCTGCACAATTTAGCCATTTATCCTTCACTATTTAGCCATTTATTCTGCACTATTTAGTCATTTATCCTGCACAATTTAGCCATTTATCCTTCACTATTGAGCCATTTATCCTGTACTATTTAGTCATTTATCCTGCACTATTTAGCCATTTATCCTGCACTATTGAGCCATTTATCCTGTACTATTTAGTCATTTATCCTGCACTATTTAGCCATTTATCCTGCACTATTTAGTCATTTATTCTGCACTATTTAGTTATTTATCCTGCACTATTTAGCCATTTAATCTGCACTATTTAGCCATTTATTTTGCACTATTTAGTCATTTATCCTGCATTATTTAGCCATTTATCATGCACTATTTAGTCATTTATCCTACACTATATTATAGTCATTTATTTTGCACTTTTTAGTCATTTATTCAGCACTTTTTGCCCATTATTCTCTTTTCTGTATACCCCATTGTGTTCATCTTGTTAGTTTATATAGGATGGGGTTAGGGTTGTTGAATTAAAATTATTATGCAATCAGAATGGCCCTGAGAAATGAAAAATGTGGAAGGGGAATGCCTAAAACTACATATAATCAGAAAGACATGTGAAGTAACAAAGTCGCTCGAGTTAAAAAAAATAGAATTCAATTAATTTTGTCGTTCTCAGTCATATTATCATAAGGCCATTATAAAAACATTTCTAGATTCTCAACTTCTTTTTATCAATGAGGGTGAGGGCAAAATGATCTCTCTCTTTGAGAACGTAAAGCCTAAGGTACTGTTTAATATTTGTTGCATTCTTATACACGCTCAGTTTGTTGATATAATGAAGACTGTTAGAACATTGAGTTATTCCCCTTTACTTAGAATAATACACATTGCAGATTGTTCATTTCTGTTTCAGTTTAGCTTTTGTAGTAACTACACCATTTTTAGTTTCTAGTCTTGTGGAGACAGTTCAGGTAAGTTTTCAGTGTGTCACTTGGTAATATTAAAGTTTAAAATGGAAAATTATAAATAAGATAATGAGTATTTCATTTCAAGTCATCTCATACAGACTTTTCCTATCACAGAGATGGGTTCAAAGCCTAATGATATCAAACCATACCTTTGGCCAATCTCTCAAACCATTTATTAAAGCTTCAGCTGTAAAAAGATTCTTTGATTTTCTGCTATCTTTTGAGTCTACTTTCCTCATTTTTTACATTAATTTAGAAAGACATTTTAACCCACATGTGATTTAAATTGTTTTTAAAAACCAATTGCAGACAAGATATTGTATTTGTCAAAGCTGGTATATTATTTTTAATTCCAAGGGGAATAACTACTTTAAAGACTTTTTCATCTGTCCTGTCTGATTTTTGAACATGTCCCAGACATTGATGATAAAAACCGTTGATATTGATTTATAAATATCTGGCAAGAATTGTACTCTGAAGAGAGCTGACAGATGCCCTGTATTCCCACGCACCATGTTGATATACAGGATGTGTATGAACAGTCATGACAGAAGAATATAAAGTTAAAGTCCAGTTATTGTAGCATACCTATTTCATTAACTGCATAAACATATTTCAGTTTTGTTTTTGCAAAATATGATAGAAATTAGACTAAAGAAGATTTTAAAATAGTCATAAAGTGATGTTCCTTGATAATAGACTTTAACAGGTGGGTGAAGTGATTTAATTTCCCATAAATAAAAATTAACACTAGGAATATTATTTAAACCAATTGGTTGGCACCTTTCAGATATTCTTCATTGTTGTGTAAAACTGTGTTTATTAAATTCAGATTTAATTAGTCCTTACTATAAAGTATCAAGTGGACTATTCATTCAAACTATACTACTTTGGTTGCAATATTAAATTAAATATTAATTGTGCTTTTCTCTGGCCACTATGGCTTTCTCCACCAATAAAACTGACTGTCACAATATAGAAATAGTGCTGAAAGTGGCATTAAACACCCAACAATCAATCAATCAATAAAATGTGACATGAAAAGGCTGTTCAGTTTAAGCACTTACAATTTTATACATATACTGTGGATTCATTTATTTTCGTGGGTATCAATTTTCGTGGATTTCTGAAAACTTGCATATTCGTGGATATTTGATTTAGTGGTTTTGCCAATATCTGTATACTAAGCCTATTGAAAATATGTTATTCGTTGAACTTTTAAATTCGTGGTTCACCTGTACCCACGAAATCCACGAAAATTGGTGTCCAACAAATAATAATGAATCCACAGTATATAAGTTTCTATGTTTTACTTGAAAACTTCCATGTATTTTTCATAATTTTTTTCACATTATCTTTAACATTAAAATTTAAAGTGTTAAGTTTGTTATGTATTGTAGATATCTGAATATTTATATTAAGACTTTTAAAACAAGTTTAAAAACAATGGTACAATCTGTTTCACTAATAATTTATGATTGATATTTTGTCAAACATTCAAATTGTTCTCTGATAAGAGACAAACATGTCTTTTCATTGTGACATGGTAACAGAAATAGAATAAGAAGAAGAAAAATTGCCATTAAATATATATTTGACAAAAGTGCTAACCACATCATAAGACAAGTAAACAAAAATTTGGGATAGGTATATTTTTTCAAAGAATAAGAAACATGAATATAGATAATTGTATATTAAAATGATTTGAAAATTCAGTACTGTAAATTCATTATTATTCATAACCATGAATTTAAATGTTCAACGAAATACATATTTTCGAAAGGTTTCTATACAGACTTTTGCAAATCCTCGAAATCAAATATCCACAAAAATATAAGTTTCCTTCCATCCACGAAAATTTGTATCCACGAAAATAATTAAATTCCTAGTATGTTTGAATTTGATATTTAAATTACATTTCAGTCAGATGTATCAAGTGAAAGACCAGGAGTATTTAATTGTGTGACGGAAGGTGTTACTAGACTGATGGGGATGGGCTCAACACAGTTTACAAAGTTAATACCCATTTGGAAGTTACTCCTACCAACTGGATTAGTGGGATTGTCTCGTTACATCATCATGCAAATGGCGAGATATACAGTTATAACAACTATACAGCAAGAGGAACAGGAAAAAAGGGTCAGTATGCTTTTATCAAACTTAATACTGTATTGTAATGGTTTGTAATTAATTGATTGATTGTTGGTTGCTTAACGTCCAGGGGCAAATATTTCATGCATGTTCAGGACGATTTTGTAATTGAATAATGATTCAAGACATTTTCACACTTACTGACTTTCAAAGAGAAGAAAGAAGAAATATGGTTGACAGAAAAATATTTGCAAGGTTAAAGAAAGGAAGAAGAAATGATATGCTGGTAATGTTTAAATTATGACAGAATCATTGATCATGGACAACAAATTCATATTTGAGCAGGTGTTGTCTCCCTTACCGCATATGGTCCTTATAAACAAAACCATATTTGGTCCTTAAAACAAAACTGTATTTCTTTCAAAACAATAGCATTGAAAGCATTTTTGGGATGAAAAGTAACAAATTTGCTGCTGAAATCTTCAGATTGGAAATGTGGAGTGTATATATCAAGCATGTTGGCATTGGCATAGTATTTATTGAATTCTTCTTTTGAGAAATCAGTTGCATATATACATTTGACAGATTACTAAGCCACTGGCTGGATATGTACATCTAGACAAGAGAAGTTCAGGGAAAAAGGAAAAATACAAACAAAACTGACTGATATTAAACAATGATTAACACTTTGAAATTTATAAGAAGCTTAATTAAATCAATTTCCTATTCAAAGGGATATTATTTTTACACAAACATGAATAAAAATGAATTCAGAAGGCAATACTTAAAAATGCAATAACTGAGATAACCTATAATTTATAAAAAAAAAAGTTTAATCTTTTAATGGATGATTATTTTATGAAAAAAAAATCATTATTTCAAATTATTGGTACCAAGACAATGTAATCATATATGTAGTTTCTCTGTGAAGACTGGTAATCTCAAAAGTATTTGTTCAAAATTAGTTAATTTCAGTCAAATTTGTAATGCTTAGAACTGTAAATTACTCTCTGAATATTTAAAAGACATAAGATTGTTTGTTTATAAACTTTTTTCTCACCTTGATGAAGTCGAAAGAAGCTAGACTTATGTGTGCTGTTTCAAGCGGGCAGCAGTGGTGTCAACAATGTATTTGTGATTAGGCCAGTTAAAGAGAAACCACTAGTTGTAGTTCAATGATATTTGGTATGCAGTTGTATAAGTTTTGGCACATCTCATTTCCATGGAGATTATTTGCCTCCCCCATCAGTCATGGTCTATTGACTTTGAAAATTTTGCTTAGTTTACATGTTAAAGTTTGTGATTAGGTCAGTTTAAGGGAAACCCTTAGTGGTAGGTCAACAATATTTTGTATACAGTTGTTTTACCATTGGCATTTTTGTTGCAAATTACTCTGCTCCTTACTACAGAAATTATTTGAAGATGGATCTGGAATTTTTAAGATTGAGTTAATTGTATTGGTTAGCAATTGTTAGATCTGCTAGGCTGTCAGTTCCTGCTTCACAAAACTTTGAAATTTTATTATTCACACTTGAGCATTAATTTTATGCCCCTGCCGAAGCGGAGGGGGCATTAAGTTTTACCCTTGTCCGTACGTACGTCCCAAAATTGGTTTCCGTTCTCTAACTAAAACTTATACACAATGCTTATTACCACAAAACACAGATCAAGTTTGAATTTTGGTGGCGTCACTGTTACTGTTCTAGAGTCATGCCCCTTTACAAATGGAAAAATTGCTAAATTTTTCATTTTTTTTCTAAAAATGTCAATGTCATTATTTGAGTAATTTTTAAAATTGGAGTTATCTTCCTCTGTCCATGATTATAGTTGAATCAACTACAATCAATGCTTTATACAATGCAATGTTTAATTTTGCCTTCCACTGATAAAACACAGATCAAATTGAATTTGGGTAGTTTCACTTTAACCGTTATTGAGTTATGCCCCTTTATAAATCGAAAAATTGCAAAATTTTTAGTTTCCATTCTGTAACTTAAGTTTGCCCCAACCAAACATTATAAAACCTATACACAATACTCATAACCACAAAACTAAGATCAAGTACAAATTTTTTGTTTCCGTTCTCTAACTTTAGTTTGCCTCAACCAAATGTTATGAAACTTATACACAATGCTTATTACTACATAATACAGTTTAAGTTGGAAATTTGGTGGCATCACTTTTACCATTCTTGAGTTATGCCCCTTTCTAAATATAAAAATTGCTGAATTTTTCTTTTCTGTTCTCTAACTTTAGTTTGTCTCAACCAAATGTTATAAAACTTATACACAATGCTTATTACCACAAAACTCAGATCAAGATCAAATTTGGGTAGTGTCACTTTTACCATTCTTCGGTTATGTCCCTTTATAACTATATGATATGCAAGCGGGGGCAGTGTCCACATGTGGACACAGTCCACATTTATTTATTACATATATCTCACCTTCTGTAGTAAGGAACAGTTTGATATTTGATCTGGAACTTTATAATGTTGATTTGCAGATCAGCCTGACGGTAACTTCCTTTTTTAGCTCACCTGGCCTTAAGGGCCAAGTGAGCTTTTCTCATCACTTGGCGTCCGTCGTCGTCGTTAACTTTTTACATTTTGAACTTCTTCTAGAGAACCACTAAATGGAATGAAACCAAACATGGCATGATTGTTCCTTATGAGGTGCTGACCAAGTGTTGTTACTTTGTAGCCAATCCATCATACAAGATGGCCGCCAGCGAAGGACTTAGTTTAACATAGGACCCTATGGGAAATGCATACAAATGACTTCTTTTAGAGAACCACTGAATGGAATGTAACAAAACATAGCATGAATGTTCCTTACAAGGTGCTGACCAAGTGTTGTTACTTTGTAGCCGATCCATCATCCAAGATGGCCGCCAGCGGGGGACTTAGTTTAACAAAGGACCCTATGGGAAATGCATACAAATGACTTCTTTTAGAGAACCACTGAATGGAATGTAACAAAACATAGCATGACTGTTCCTTACAAGGTGCTGACCAAGTGTTGTTACTTTGTAGCCGTTCCATCATCCAAAATGGTCGCCAGTGAGGGACTTAGGTTAACATAGGACCCTATGGGAAATGCATACAAATGACTTCTTTTAGAGAACCACTGAATGGAGTCAAACAAAACATAGCATGAATGTTCATTAGGAGGTACTGACCAAGTGTTGTTACTTTGTAGCCAATCCATCATCCAAAATGGCCATCAGCGAGGGACTTAGTTTAACATAGGACCCTATGGGAAATACATACAAATGTCTCCTTTTAGAGAACCACTAAATGGTATGAAATAAAACATGGCATGAATGTTCCTTATGAGGTGCTGACCAAGCGTTGTAACATTGTAGGCGATCAATCATCCAAGATGGCCGCCAGCGGGGGGATTTCATTTAACATAGGACCCTATAGACAATACATACAAATGTCTTCTTTTAGAGAACCATTGAATGGAATGAAACCAAACATGGCATGAATGTTCCTTTTGAATTGCTGACCAAGTGTTGTTACTTTGAAGCTGAACCATCATCCAAGATGGCCGCCAGATAGGGACTTAGTTTAACATAGGACCCTATGGGAAATAAATACAAATGTCTTCTTTTAGAGAACCACTAAATGGAATGAAACCAAACATGGCATGAATGTTCCTTATGAGGTGCTGACCAAGTGTTGTAACTTTGTAGGCCATCCATCATCCAAGATGGCCGCCAGAGGGGACTTCGTTTAACATAGGACCCTATGGACAATACATACAAATGTCTTCTTTAGAGAACCACTAAATGGAATGAAACCAAACATGGCATGAATGTTCCTTATGAAGTGCTGACCAAGTGTTGTTACTTTGAAGCCGATCCATCATCCAAGATGGCCGCCAGCGGGGACTTAGTTTAACATAGGACTCTATGGGAAACACAAATGACTTCTTTTAGAGAACCACTGAATGGAATGTAACAAAACATAGCATGACTGTTCCTTACAAGGTGCTGACCAAGTGTTGTTATTTTGTAGCCGTTCCATCATCCAAAAGGGCCGCCAGTGAGGGACTTAGTTTAACATAGGACCCTATGGGAAATGCATACAAATGACTTCTTTTAGAGAACCACTGAATGGAATGAAACAAAACATAGCATGAATGCTCATTAGGAGGTGCTGACCAAGTGTTGTTACTTTGTAGCCAATCCATCATCTAAAATGGCCACCAGCGAGGACTTAGTTTAACATAGGACCCTATGGGAAATACATACAAATGTCTTCTTTTAGAGAACCACTAAATGGAATGAAATAAAACATGGCATGAATGTTCCTTATGAGGTGCTGACCAAGCGTTGTAACTTTTCTAGGCGATCAATCATCCAAGATGGCCGCCAGTGGGGACTTCATTTAACATAGGACCCTATAGACAATACATACAAATGTCTTCTTTAGAGAACCACTGAATGGAATGAAACCAAACGTGGCATGAATGTTCCTTTTGAATTGCTGACCAAGTGTTGTTACTTTGAAGCCGAACCATCATCCAAGATGGCCGCCAGATAGGGACTTAGTTTAACATAGGACCCTATGCGAAATAAATACAAATGTCTTCTTTTAGAGAACCACTGAATGGAATGAAATAAAACATGGCATGAATGTTCCTAATGAGGTGCTGACCAAGTGTTGTAACTTTGTAGGCCATCCATCATCCAAGATGGCCGCCAGCGGGGACTTCGTTTAACATAGGACCCTATGGACAAGACATACAAATGTCTTCATTTAGAGAACCACTAAATGGAATGAAACCAAACATGGCATGAATGTTCCTTATGAGGTGCTGACCAAGTGTTGTTACTTTGAAGCCGATCCATCATCCAAGATGGCCGCCAGCGGGGACTTAGTTTAACATAGGACTCTATGGGAAACACAAATGACTTCTTTAGAGAACCACTGAATGGAATGTAACAAAACATAGCATGACTGTTCCTTACAAGGTGCTGACCAAGTGTTGTTATTTTGTAGCCGTTCCATCATCCAAAAGGGCCGCCAGTGAGGGACTTAGTTTAACATAGGACCCTATGGGAAATGCATACAAATGACTTCTTTTAGAGAACCACTGAATGGAATGAAACAAAACATAGCATGAATGCTCATTAGGAGGTGCTGACCAAGTGTTGTTACTTTGTAGCCAATCCATCATCTAAAATGGCCACCAGCGAGGGACTTAGTTTAACATAGGACCCTATGGGAAATACATACAAATGTCTTCTTTAGAGAACCACTAAATGGAATGAAATAAAACATGGCATGAATGTTCCTTATGAGGTGCTGACCAAGCGTTGTAACTTTTCTAGGCGATCAATCATCCAAGATGGCCGCCAGTGGGGACTTCATTTAACATAGGACCCTATAGACAATACATACAAATGTCTTCTTTTAGAGAACCACTGAATGGAATGAAACCAAACGTGGCATGAATGTTCCTTTTGAATTGCTGACCAAGTGTTGTTACTTTGAAGCCGAACCATCATCCAAGATGGCCGCCAGATAGGGACTTAGTTTAACATAGGACCCTATGCGAAATAAATACAAATGTCTTCTTTTAGAGAACCACTGAATGGAATGAAATAAAACATGGCATGAATGTTCCTAATGAGGTGCTGACCAAGTGTTGTAACTTTGTAGGCCATCCATCATCCAAGATGGCCGCCAGCGGGGAAGTTTAACATAGGACCCTATGGACAAGACATACAAATGTCTTCATTTAGAGAACCACTAAATGGAATGAAACCAAACATGGCATGAATGTTCCTTATGAGGTGCTGACCAAGTGTTGTTACTTTGAAGCCGATCCATCATCCAAGATGGCCGCCAGCGGGGACTTAGTTTAACATAGGACCCTATGGAAATGCATACAAATGACTTTTTAGAGAACCACTGAATGGGATGTAACAAAACATAGCATGAAAGTTCCTTAGAAGGTGCTGACCAAGTGTTGTTACTTTGTAGCCGATCCATCAACCAAGATGGCCGCCAGCGGGGGACTTAGTTTAACATAGGACCCTATGGGAAATGCATACAAATGACTTCTTTGAAAGAACCACTGAATGGAACGTAACAAAACATAGCATGAATGTTCCTTACAAGGTGCTGACCAAGTGTTGTTACTTTGTAGCCGTTCCATCATCCAAAATGGCTGCAGCGGGGGACTTACTTTAACATAGGACCCTATGGGAAATGCATACAAATGACTTCTTTTAGAGAACCACTGAATGGAATGAAACAAAACATAGCATGAATGTTCATTAGGAGGTGCTGACCAAGTGTTGTTACTTTGTAGCCGATCCATCATCCAAAATGGCCACCAGCGAGGGACTTAGTTTAACATAGGACCCTATGGGAAATACATACAAATGTCTTCTTTTAGAGAACCACTAAAAGGAATGAAATAAAACATGGCATGAATGTTCCTTATGAGGTGCTGATGAAGTGTTGTAACATTGTAGGCGATCAATCATCCAAGATGGCCGCCAGTGGGGACTTCATTTAACATAGGACCCTATGGACAATACATACAAATGTCTTCTTTTAGAGAACCACTTAATGGAATGAAATAAAACATGCCATGAATGTTCCTTATGAGGTGCTGACCAAGTGTTGTAACTTTGTAGGCCATCCATCATCCAAGACAGCCAGCGGGGGACTTCGTTTAACATAGGACCCTATGGACAAGACATACAAATGTCTTCATTTAGAGAACCACTAAATGGAATGAAACCAAACATGGCATGAATGTTCCTTATGAGGTGCTGACCAAGTGTTGTTACTTTGAAGCCGATCCATCATCCAAGATGGCTGCCAGCGGGGGACTTAGTTTAACATAGGACCCTATGGGAAATGCATACAAATGACTTCTTTTAGAGAACCACTGAATGGAATGTAACAAAACATAGCATGAATGTTCCTTAGAAGGTGCTGACCAAGTGTTGTTACTTTGTAGCCGATCCATCAACCAAGATGGCCGCCAGCGGGGGACTTAGTTTAACATAGGACCCTATGGGAAATGCATACAAATGACTTCTTTGAAAGAACCACTGAATGGAACGTAACAAAACATAGCATGAATGTTCCTTACAAGGTGCTGACCAAGTGTTGTTACTTTGTAGCCGTTCCATCATCCAAAATGGCCGCCAGCGGGGACTTAGTTTAACATAGGACCCTATGGGAAATAAATACAAATGTCTTCTTTTAGAGAACCACTAAATGGAATGAAATAAAACATGGCATGAATGTTCCTTATGAGGTGCTGACCAAGTGTTGTAACTTTGTAGGCCATCCATCATCCAAGATGGCCGCCAGCTGGGGACTTCGTTTAACATAGGACCTTATGGACAATACATACAAATGTCTTCTTTTACAGAACCACTAAATGGAATGAAACCAAACATGGCATGAATGTTCCTTATGAGGTGCTGACCAAGTGTTGGTACTTTGAAGCCAATCCATCATCCAAGATGGCCGCCAGAGAGGGACTTAGTTTAACATACGACCCTATGGAAAATACATACAAATGTCTTCTTTTAGAGAACCACTAAATGGAATGAAATAAAACATGGCATGAACGTTCCTTTTGAGGTGCTGACCAAGAGTTGTTACTTTGTAGCAAATCCATCAACCAAGATGGCTGCCAACGGGGGACTTAGTTTAACAAAGGACCCTATGGGAAATATATACAAATGTCTTCTTCTAGAAAACCGCTTAATGGATTGAAACCAAACATGGTATGAATGTTTCTTTTGAGGTGCTGACCAAGTGTTGTTACTTTGTAGCTGATTTGTCATTGTCCTTATAAAGTCATTTTCTACAATTTCACTGAATTTATTGGTAATTTCTGTAAACTTTACAAAAGTCTTCTGCTTTTGATTAAATTACGTGGCCAATATTAAACCAAATTTGGCCTCATTCATTATTAGGATATCTGTTATGATTTTTGTCTATTTTTACATGATTTCCAAAACCAAAGTAGAATCAGGTGAGCAACACAGGCTCTTTGGAGCCTCTAGTTTATTATACTTTAATTTTCATCATATCCACTGACCATAGATTTCTTATTTTGAGTGTAGGGTATAGTTTTCATGACATCACATGACACATGCTGCCCCTTGTTTATTTATTTTGTGAATGTCAAGGTTTTTTTAAGTGATTGTCCCTTCTATCAGTCTTGAAATCCTCAAGTTTGAGAAGCCTTAGTTGCTCTTTGGTTCAGAAGTGTTATTTTTTA
The DNA here is from genome assembly GCA_017311375.1 of Mytilus coruscus. Taxonomy (NCBI): domain Eukaryota; kingdom Metazoa; phylum Mollusca; class Bivalvia; order Mytilida; family Mytilidae; genus Mytilus; species Mytilus coruscus. Next base: position 40,107,952 of record CM029601.1, on the reverse strand, counting down.
CACCTTTGTTCAAGTCTATCACGTAAAATGATTTCATAAACTTTTTTTTAATCACTTTTGTGAATGTCAAGATTCTCTTGCACGTAACTATGTCTGTTATATTGAACAGATTTCATATCCTCAAGCCTTGGTAGGGTTTACTACAGCTTGGTTTCAAGTGTAAGTTATGATAGCTTTTTTCACAGCTTTCCACATAGAAAGATTTCACAGTGAGAAAAAGGTTAAGGAGAGATGTACAATAGAAATTAGTCATAATGTCAAAATTGTATCATTTTCTATTTGTCATTCAATCTTGCACCTGTATGATGATGTTTACCTTTTTAAATTGTTCAGGTTTACCACATATGGAGTAAATAGGATTCCTTCTTACTTATTTTGAGTCCCATGTTTGTTTCTTTAAACCTAGAATTATGATATATATGGACAAACTTTAGTATACTACATCAATAAGTAATTAAATATATATAGAATAATGATAGTTTTGTTTTTGATACTGACTTTATCAGCAAGAATATCAAGCAAGCCTGCAAAATTATTTTACACATACAAAACGTAGTTATTAGGTGGTATGAATGAAGTCGCTTGCATTTCAATGGTTAAATTGGCGAGGATGGATAGGAATGCGTGATGTTGCTACACTGTTACTTGATGTCATTGCCTTATATTTTTGTGTATCAAGTCATGTCCTTGATCTGAAAAATATACAAATTGCCGATAAATTCCTTTTATTATTCAAATTCGTCCTGATTATGTATGAAACTTTCCCCATAGATGTTAAGCAACAATCAATCAATCAATCTTTCAAATTATAAACTCATTTAAGTTTTATTGAGGCATTAGTAAATTAGATGTCTGATAGCTAATTATTGTTGTTATAGATAATTACACCTCTTGCTTTCTGAAGTTTACGTAGATGGTCATGGGGAGTCTATTTCTCAGTTCAAGTAAGATATAGGGACAAATGGTTCTGTATAATTAAAAATTCATACGCTCAAATTTTTTTTTTTTAATCATACAAACAAAAAACTGAAAATAAATGTGTAGACAAGTCTGTACTTAATGTATGATAGTCAATTTAGAAGCTCTTATATAAAGACAGGTCGGCAGTCAGCACTGAAATGTTTTTAAGTCAGTATAATAGCTCTTATATGTTGGCAGAAAGGTTAGCAGGTTGGCAGGTATTAAAAAAAGATAAGTATTTGTCTTATGTTAAAAAGGTAAACAGGTCGGCAGTTGGCACTAGTATTAGTTAGCAGTTATCATTTTAGTAAAGTGGGTCAGCAGGTCGGCACATTTGTTTGATTTCTTCTTTTCTTCTTTTTCATTTACACCTCTTTTTTTTTACAGCAAGCCGCAATTTCAGAAGAAGGGTACTTTCAGACAAAGTCCATGTATGACATACATTTTCCTGAAATGTTAGCAAATTTTACTGGAGGATTTCTAGCAGACATGATGTTTTTTCCACTTGAGACTGTATTACACCGACTTTATCTGCAGGGAACCAGGACAATCATTGACAATACTGATACCGGGGTGTCTGTTATACCTATCAATACCAGTTACAAAGGGATTATTGATTGCTTCAGAGATATTATATTAGAAGAAGGACTTTCTGGACTTTACAAAGGTTTCGGAGCACTTCTGTTACAGTATGCCATACATGCTGCTATTTTAAGACTTGCTAAATTTCTTTTTAATAAACTATCTAGTGAATTTGCTGCTAGGAATAAAAACACCGGCCATTTATGATTTCTAGTGTATGTATTTATTATTTTTTGTTATATTTATTAAGATACCTTTTATGTACTACATTGCTTCAATGGCTTAACTTTCAAGACACTTTTTGTTATGCTTGCAAGATATAATTTTTTTGGAGGGAATGGATGCATAATGATTTTTTTTTTAAAATATTGAAATAAATATTGCTGTTTACAATCTAAAACAATTATAAATCTCTCATTCTTATCTCTACATGAATAACGCTTTTTATTGGACAAAAAAAAATGCTACTTTTAAGTGATTTTTTGGGGGTCTTTTTTTCCACAAATCCAAAAATTAAATATCAGTTGATGTGCCCTTGGTTTTTGGAAGTTGAATTACTTTATCAAATAAATATTGTTCCTCTTAAACAGATGATTATTTATAGATAGGCTAACAATAACAGTTCATGTTTTCATTGATTACTGATAACTGAACTTTGCTTACCTTTATACATGTACTTGTATCTTGGTTGTAAATAGTAACTCAAAAACTTGATCTGCGCATAAATTTTGATGATTCCATGCATAATAACCTTAGTTATCAATAAACTTTTAAAACTATTAACTAAAGTGCTGAAAGGTAACATCGCAACAACAAAAATATATGTAGAAAAAATCATACCTGCTTTTTAGACCTGTTTAAAAATCTATACTGATATTATAAATATATTGATCAATTGTAATTATTACAGTACAATCAGCTAGTTGTAAATTGTATACTGTGTACATGATGTAGATTAGACGCACATTTCCACGGAACCATTATGTGTTATATTAATTATATGAATTTTACCTTAAAACTTTACATTTATATTGAAATAGACATTCAGTCACCATAGTCACAGGATCATAAACTGTTGGCATTCCCTTCTGTTACAATGTCTATAAGTGAATGAAAATAAGTAAATTAAAATTTGTACATGATGTATAGAATGTTAAAAGTAGAATGAGCTGTTTTGATGGAATTATTAGAAAAATTAATATTCATATTTACATAATAAATAAATTAGATAACAGTTATTATCATATACATTTACATTAATCAATTCTTGGTTTGTTAATTATATTAATCTAAGCAACAACAAAAACACATATTTTTCAGGATTTTTTATATTGTGTAATTTCGAAATTTTAAAGTAATAGTTTTTTTACCCCCTAGTTTTCCAAATGAATTTTAAATAGAATGCTTGACAACAAAATACTATGAGTATTTGAAGAGGTATCTTTTATTAGCTCACCTGGCCCGAAGGGCCAAGTGAGCTTTTCTCATCACTTGGCGTCCGTCGTCGTCGTCGTCGTCCGTCGTCGTTAGCTTTTTACAAAAATCTTCTCCTCTGAAACCACTGGGCCAAATTTTACCAAACTTGGCAACAATCATCATTAGGGTATCTAGTTTAAAAAATATGTCCGATGACCCTGCCAACCAACCAAGATGGCCGCCATGGCTAAAAATAGAACATAGGGGTAAAATGTAGATTTTGACTTATATCTCTGAAACCAAAGCATTTAGAGTAAATCTGACATAGGGTAAAACTGATAATCAGGTGAAGATGTATCTGCCCTCAAATTTTCAGACAAATCTGACAACCTGTTGTTGGGTTGCTGCCCCTGAATTAGTAATTTTAAGGAAATTTTGCAGTTTTTTGTTATTATCGTGAATATTATTATAGATAGAGATAAACTGTAAACAGCAATAATGTTCAGCAAAGTAAGATCTACAAATAAGTTCTCATGACCAAAATTGTCAGTCGACCCTTTAGGAGTTATTGCCCTTAATAGTCAATTTTAACAATTTTTCTTAAATTTTGTAATCTTTACAAAATCTTCTTCGCTGAAACTACTGAGACAAATTTAACCATACTTGGCCATAATCATTATTAGGGTATCTTGTTTAAAAATTTGTCTGATGACCCCGCCTTCCAACCATCATGGCCAACTTGGTTAAAAATAGATCATAGGGGTAAAATGCAGTTTTTGGTTTATATCTCTGAAACTAAAGCATTAAGAGCAAATCTGGCAGGTGGCAAAAATGTTCATCAGATTTAGATTTATCTGCCCTGAAATTTTCAGACAAATCCGACAACCTGTTGTTGGGTTGCTGCCCTGAGTTAGTAATTTTACAAAATTTTGCAGTTTTTGTTATT